>VYXC01011865.1:146872-165801 GCA_013397175.1 Platysteira castanea | reverse complement strand
ACACAATCTTGATAAATTAACATTTTTTGAATCCTGGGGATTTTCAGTTCTGGGTGAAAACACTACCTTCAAACAAAATATCCAATTTTCAAGAAATGCATGGTTCACGAGCACTGTAAATTTTATTCTCGTCATTTTCATCTTTTATAGCTGTTAGAACCACTGGTGACTGATCACATTTTAAATTACAGAAGAACATATGATCTGTGTTTCAGTAAGACCTCTATTTTTTTATGTGAATGTGCTTTGGTCAAAGGCAAACAGGGTTGTGCTCTCATGACTTACAGCTACAGTGTTGGCTGCGTAATGTTCACGGCTGGTTAGAGAGCAAGAACTCCTACTACAAAACCCATCAACCTACAATTCTGTCTATTTAAGTAATAAAGTAACTGATAGGCTGCACAAAGCCACTGGAGAGGAAATCCAGCCTGCCTCAGGCTTCCCATTAAGGAATGGTTCCTTCCTGAAGGTTTAGCACCACCCTGTGAAAAATGCATCTATTTCACCAAAAGGCAGAATTACAGTTTTGAAAGATCAGGGACCAGCACTTGGCTAAACCAGGAACACTGCTGCTACTGGCTTGCAAGTCCTAGTGAATAGCCTCACATTAATTTAGTGCTGTATTTAGGGAATGGGCTCATCCACCACATAATCTGAAAGAGGTTCAGCCTGGGTTTTTTTGTTTGAGAAAACACACACTGTGACATAGAATCAATCTGTCCAGAGGGACCTTTTTTCCTCTAGTAGCTCACTGGTTTTTTACATCCAGCTTTTTAAAAATCATGAATAATGTGGTTCAAAAGCAGGCCTGGGGTTTGTTGTTGGTTTTTCGTTTTCTTCTTAAGTGTGTATTCCCATTTTAAGTTTCTCTTTTATTATCTCAGTTGGGTAGATAAGGATTCACTGTAGCTGTAACAGGTATCAGGGTGTGAGAAGAGAGTTCGAGAAAGGTAAAAATCCTGTTTAGAATACCCTGGGGGGGACACAGTAGCATCACCATGTTATGTGTCTCAAGTTCACTACAGTACTACAACTGGAGTTTAATAAGCAAATGCAGCACACACTAATACTGCAGGTCATTGCCTGGTGGCAAGAGCAGAGTGAGTCTTTCCTCTCCTACAGAGCCTGTGAGCACCCTGTTTATCTCAGCCGAGCATCTAGCTCCATGCAATAAAAGGCAGGAAGGCAACTTCTGCCTCTGTGCTTGGATCTAAAAACCTAATCTTCTAATGAATACACCCCATTCACCTAAGTAATAAAGAAACACAGAGAGCAATTGAAAATTAACATACTGTTGAATCTGAAGAAGGTAGAATTAAATATCTGGGAAAAAGAGAGGGAGAAGCAATTTCACATTTATATTCAAATAGCTGGAGTTTCTAGACATCACTTGCCTTTGTAAAAACAGCTAAATCATTAATATAATATATGTGCTTTATAACAGTTTCAGTCAAACAATCCGGAAAGAGTTCTCCTACTTCATAAAACTGGAGAATATTTGGATAAACTGTAAAATAGTGATTATTAAGATAGGAGTCCAGGAATTCATATAAGCTGTCTGTGTTTTAATTTAGGGACCTATACCTAGGAGAGAAATGGTAGACATTTAGAGCACAGCTTTCTCAACAAAAGAACAGCTTTCGCTGAAAAGAAGCACTCTACAAAAAACCCAGCATGTATCAAACACATCTGATGGAGGTTTCTCAGAGCTGTTTGCAGTGAGCTGGACACACCTCTGTGTGCCACAGCAGCTGAATTACAAGAGTCTTTGGGTAGGTCAAGACGTTGCTTGACTGCAGGATGGCATTTTTTTTGATAGCAGCTCAGTAATGAGAGCAGTATCTGAACACACTATGGGACCTTCAAATGAGGCTGCAGGCCCTTGGAGGGAAAAAAAAGATAGCTGCCTTACAGGAAATTTTCAATGTACAGATGGAAACTAAAACTCATAATCACACAGAATATGCTAGTTGGAAGCCATCCAACACCATCAAGATCATTGAGTCCAGCTCCTGGCCCTGCACAGCACCATCCCCAGAATCACACCCTGTGCCTGAGAGCATTGTCCAAACACTTCTTGAACTCTGTCTGGCTCGGTGCTGTGACCACTTCCCTGGGGAGCCTGTTCCAGTGCCCAAACACCCTCTGGGTGAAAAACTTTTTTCTAATATCCAACCTAAACCTCCCCTTACACAACTTCAGGCTATTTCCTCAAGTCCTGTTACTGGTGACCACAGAGAAGAGAAGAGTGTCTGCCCCTCATCTTCTTCTTGCAGTGAGGTCTCCCCTCAGTCTCCTTTTCTCCAGGCTGAACAGACCAAGTGACCTCAGCTGCTCCTCATACGGCTTCCCTTCCAGACCCTTCACCATCCTCATGGCTCTCCTTTGGATGCTCTCTAACAGCTTCATGTCCTACTTGTATTGTGGCACCCAAAACAGCACACAGGACACACAAGACTGTATCCCATTGCATTCCTTATTGGCCAAACATCACAGCAATTATTGGACTAGCACTTTCGTTCAACTAAGCATTTATCTGCAGACATTTTATTCATGTTTTGAAAAAACTTGGAAATAGTGAACGGGCCTGCACATCCATCAGCACTGTGTGTTGCTCTCCAGGATTTTGTGTTACAGGAGGCCTCCCATCTGCTCAGTACTGCATTAGGCCACACAGGCTGTCGTGGCTGACCTGATGCTAGTAGCTCAGGAAACTGCAAGTGTGTTTCTACTACAGGCATAAACAAAAGTACACCAAAAACTGCAAAGATTTCTCTATGGTAAATGAAAACCTTCAAGAGAAATGGGGCTTGGTTGGTTAGAGAGACTTGTCCATTGAAAAAATAGAAAGGTGACTTGTAAACACAATTTTCTTCATTTTTGTGGTGCCCAACTCCAAAGCAATGGAATTTTCCAAGAGAAGAGAAGAAACACATTTGCTTTGAAGCCATACTGCAGAGATTCCATTATTATTTGTGCCATTTTTATATTTCATGATGATGAAGAGCATGATAGAGAAGGAAACTCTTCAACCATTAGATAAGCATGGAGTGGTTAGCAGTAAATAGGAATAATGAGAGTAAAAAGCTGGGATGAAGAGGTATTTCTGTATTTAAAAGGAAGATAGTAAATGCTGGTGTAACTGTATATTCTATTATAAATTTGGTATTCTGTTACTAGAAATGTATGACAATATAAATTTTTAGCTGTGCAGCATAATTGCATACATGACACTGAACAAAACCCACTATGTATCTACTCCATAAAGAATAACTATTTTTTCTAACATTAGTCTTTGTCCATTTAGCAGTCACTCACAGGCCACACTCAATAACAAATCAAGCAGTTTTAGAGGACATGGAGGCAAAACCAGAAGATTGGCTTTTCTAGATCTGATAGATGATTAAACATATTCAACCACCATTAAGACACTAAATGGTAAATATTTTGTCCACATTTTTTTTAGCACTTCTTTCCATTTCATCACAACTGAGTATGTGGAGCAGTAGCTGCTGTCCTTAGGCAGCAGACCTTTAAGGAACATCCTTAAATCCATCTATGTGTGATCTGAGGACAGTAAATCTCAGCAGCATTAAACCTCCCAGCTCCAGGCAGAGCTCCCCATGGCGCCTCAGCTTGCCAGCCTGTTTGCTTAGACAGAGCCCTCTGCTAGAGCAGCTCAGCCCTGGGAGCTTGTGAGGCAAACCAGCAGCACAACCCGCTGCCAAATCCTGCTCTTCTCTTGCCCTGGGCTTGGACACGGCTTGGCAGCAACAAACGCTGTCCTTCATTACCCCCAAATCTATAAAGGTGCAGTTTCTTCAGCTATAACCTCTAGAAGCAGATGCACTGGGAGTTACACCTTCTGATCTGCATTTTTTAATTCCTCTAATGTGCATTTTATCATCCAGTGCTAAATGTCTCATTTCCTAGGTCTGACTCCCACCTTGTTCTTTGGCCAGAGAAATGTACAAATAATACTTTCGGTTCTGGAAAGGTAACAGATGATATTCTAACTATGTAAACTTCAAAGCCTCTGAGCCCTTTATCCCACAGAGAACATTCCACTTGCTACAAAAGCCTACCAGACTCTGCCCAGCTCCACCAAATGAGAGCCAAAACCCCCCTCTTTGCCTCAGCTAGAAGACAGAGGTCAGATGAGATTGCATCAGCTGCACAAAGGCAATGACTCATACAGGAGCAGTTAACTGAAGGATGTGAACCTTAATGACTTCAAAGACTCTTTTACAGGTTATGATCCTTTCTATTTTTGATTCAGGAGTGTCATGTCTCCCATCCACCCTTAAAAAAGTGTGTTATAACCTATCCTACACAGCTGGATATTAGAAAGCACAGGGAAGAACTATCAAGGTCTTGTCTCTACTGGAAGACTAACAACTTAGAATTTCCTTCTTTTTTTGAATTCATGTACGAGGGAAACTACTTGTACAGCCAGAACTGAAAACTGTTGATTTAACAGCATTTATATATCTGTATATCTTCATTCATATTACCTTTTTATGGCATGAATAACCTCATTAATATGTGCCTTTCTGCATCATATACCTCTGGCCTAAATACTTGCTTAAGGAGAAAAACCTTAACTTAGGTTTTTAACTAAGTAACTTAGACTTAAGATCTTTTCAGAGAATATATAATCAATTTTCTAACTAACTCCTGGCTTCCCCTAGCACTACTGATAAAATTTTCATCAGTCTTTCTAAATGCCTTGATCAGGAGTTTTGTTGTGAGGTTGTCAGTTTCCACTGGCTTTTACTTTTAGTTCAAGAGGAATTAAAGTCACTTAGGCTTGTGTAGAAAAGCTGCAGTGTAGTAAAAGCTACAGGAAGGTTTGTTAAGATCTTCCTTTACTCACATCAACAAGAAAGGCAACTCTTTATGGAAAAGAAAAGAAATGGAATCAAAAAAATAAGAGAAAATACTGTTACCTTCCAATTAACAGTTCATCTTCCTTATGATTTCAGAAGATATTGTTTGGGATTTGTTTTCTCTTCTTTGAGGAGTGGAAGCTGACACACTTAGAGGGTTTACAGTTACTAACCAAATGCTGCAATTTCTCATCCCAGATTTTCTGAGAACTCTAAACCTCTATTAGCTAAAGAGACCACAGAGTAGCTGTGGAAGAATGGTAAAAGTTAGGTTTTTCTCCCTCAGTATTCAGGCACCCAGATGCAGTAACAGAACATTTTTGAATGTTTTTCTCAATGTTTGGAGTTATTTTTCTATTTCTCTGACACAAAATGAGAGAATGATACTTAGCAATATGGAAATCTTTTAGGAGCAGATCTGGTGTTTTCATTTCTACCTGAAAATTATGGGCAGGCTGTTTCCTGCTACCTTCAGAGTCTGACTCCTTCAATCTATCTCTGGAAAGAAACAAATAATACTACATATCCAAAATGAAGGCTCGTTGCAATTAACTGATTCTAACTAACACTGGTATCAAAACCCTACAGCCAAAAATCACCTTCTTCCCCTTAACAATTGTAAATCTCATACTGGATTTTTGAATTTACAGTAGAATTTCTGTAAATAACAGGGTTATACTAACTGATACAGCTTTTGTAGCAATAATCCTAAAAGCTCAGCCAATACAGGTAGAGTTCAAAATTGTGTATTTTGGAATGATATTGTTGATTACAGTACCACCAATAGTAAGGTAGAGCCATTCCAGATGCATTCCCTGAGGATCTTCAAATCTGAAAGGAAACAGCAGGAGACAGCTCTGGGAAGAGAAGCAAATTTGTGGAAGCAATGCTGAAAATATTTGAATGTTTTTGTCAGGGTTTACATCCCATGCACAATGCTCATTTGCCCTTTTCCCTGTGACTGATAAGCTGCCAAATTTCACAGGCTTTGCTCTAATTCTTAGTTCCTTTATGATACATGCTAATTTAGTAAAAAATCACAACGGTTGCAGCCACTGTACTAGAAATAGAAATTACATGAGAAAGAGGAAAATACAGTATTTTTAGGCAAGTACTCAAAATCTAAACAGGGTTACTACCACTATTTTAAAAACCTCCTCCCCAGAAAAGAGTAAATGGAAAGTAAATGGCAGGGAGTAAACAGAAAAGAAGAGCCAATACACACATTAAACTCACAACTGCAATTTCAGTTAGTATTTCATATTACAGAAAAATCAGTACTGATTTTTTTTTTCTAAAATTCTCAAAACAATAAATTTATTTTTATAAATTCTCAAAACATGAATTTGGATATATTTGACCTAAATTTTCAAACTCTTTAGATTGATAGATGAATGAGAGTAGGCTAGCCTACAAAGGATATTCATTACAAGATTGTGAACTGTGCCCTTCTGCACATGCAACTTTTCCAAAAAATAAAGCCGGTGTAGAGAGAGAGATGCTGAAGTCTTCAAACAGAGTGTCTGTGTTTCTCCCTAAGCAGTCCAGCCTGAAGCCAGCAGCCCTCAGCTCACGCTGCTGGGGAGAGGTACTGCAGTAACACATGCACAATAGCAAAATGAAGTGGACTTTGCGCGTGACTGGTTAGTACCTGTGAATGTGGCCTTGTGAGCAGGTAAGGCAGGGTGTGACCCCCTGCTCCACTGGACACAGCAGCTGGGACCTGAGCTGGAAGCAGCAGGGCAGGAGTGTCCCAGCAGGTTCAGTGCCCTTGCCCCGGGCACCCTGCTCCTGCACCGTCATGGCCTGAACTGGAGTCACTCTTTCTTTCCACTGACACTAAAGGAACCCCTGTATTTTTCCAAATCCTTCCTCTCTGTGATATCTTCACACAGATCACACATATTTATGCCACTGAGTGGGCAGTGTTGATCTATTTCGCCCCATGGTTTTCTGTCTGTGTACCTGCTGCAGGAGGGTAGTCCCTTCTGATCTAGCATCAGGTACTGAAGCTCCAAAGAGAGGTGACAGCACTTTTTGCTGACACCTGATAGCTGGGGGATTTCATAGTTTTAACAAGAGCAGAAAAGAGAGTGCTAGACCTGAGATATGAGAAGCACTGGGGAACCACATCACCTTACTCGAAACCTTCAGGTTATGGTTTTTTTCCTCATTTGACTTCAGATCCTTAGAGGAAGGTAAGCACATGTTTGGTCTGTGAACATTGCCATAGATGTGTACCTGAATACCTCAGCTCTGCCTGCACCCATCTGCAAACAGAGCCTCTGCTCATAAATCAGCCGTGCTGACTGTAATAAGCACAAACTAGGTCAAGCTAAAAATGCCCGCAGAAAGAAAAAAATGGCAATAGCAAGTAAAAGACATTTCATAATCTGTTGACTTAGAAGACAATAATTTGGGGCATTAATTTTAAGAGAAAGGCTGACAATTATTCACCATCTCTTTCTCTTTTTTCTTCCTTTTTTTTTTTTTTTGTTCTGGGCTGCTGATATTAGAATCATAGAATCAGTAAGGCTGGAAAAGACCTCTAAGGTCATCAAATCCAGCCTTCAGTGGAATGCCATCACGTTCACTGAGTCACATTGCGAAGTGCCACATCTACTCATTATTCAACATTTCCAGGCGTGGTGACTACACTGCTTCCCTGAACAACCTGTTCCAATACTTAATCACAGAATTACACAGAAGCACACAGAATAAGCTAAGTTGGAAGGGACCATCAAGTCCAACTTCTGGCCCTGCACAGGACACCCCAGGAGCCACACCATGTGCCTGAGGGTGTTGTCCAAACATTTCTTGAACTCTGTCAGGCTTGGTGCTGTGACCACTGCCCTGGGAAGCCTGTTCCAGTGCCCAGTCATTCTCTGGGTGAAAAACCCTTTTCTAACATGCAACCTAAGCCTCCCCTGACTCAGCTTCAGGCCACCCCCTCGCGTCCTGTCACTGGGCACCACGGAGAAGAGATCAGTGCCTGCCCCTCCTCTTCCCCTCATGAGGAAGTTGAAAGTGCAATGACGTCTCCTCCCAGTCTCTTCTTCTCCAGGCTGAATAGCCACTCCTCACACGACTTCCCCTTTTAACCACTGGTTCAGTGAAGAAATTTTTTTAGTACCCAACCTGAACCTTCTCTGGCACAACCTGAGGCCATTTCCCCTTGTTCTATCACTTGTTATCTGGGAAAAAGAGGATGACCCCCACCTTACCACAGCCTCCTTTGAGGTGCTTTAGAAACTTACTGCTTCTAAAATGTCTAACTTGAGTATTAAATATTTCAGTGTTTGCTTCACTAACAGGATGATTGGATGGTAACGTATAGTGGGAAAGGATTATGACATCTGATTACATTTTTAAAATTCAAATGCAACTTTTTCAAAGTCTTTGGGCAACTATTTTTATTGCCACAGTTGTAATTAGGTGAGGCAGCTCTTGCCTGTCACATTTAATTATCTTGCTTCACAAGGAGTTTTCCACATATATGTAAAGGATCCTATACACTTCATGGGAACTTTTATGGAGATAAGAATTGTAAATGCACAGAGATATCGGACTTCTAGTAAGGTACTATAAAGATTAACATGTATCGAGTACTCAGATCAAGTTCCTATTCCAGAGGCAATTCTGCTCATGGGTATCTTCACACTTGGGGCATCCTTGTTGCATCCTCACAAGAGCAAGAATTTTCTGGACTGCAAAATGCCTGCAGACCATACAGCATGAGTGCAGTAAAACAAAAGAAAGCACAGCCATAAAGAGGTGTCAAGGAAGGTTCAGTCCCACCCCACACAAATGGCAGCAGGACTCAGCACAGCTTGGTCTCTGTCCCACTGACTGGTGCTGGCAGGAGGTTGATGCGGGATCCCAGAACCCCCCAAGCCATTGCTTGCAGGCTGTGGGACAATCTCTGCCTGGGGGATTGCACCTGTGCCTGCGGTACAAGAGGCTTTCACCTCATTCCCAGAGACCTTGAAATTAAGTGTTTTCCTTCCCTGTCACCCATGAATGGTCTCACTCCCCCCTCAAACCCCCGGCCAGGCTGTTCCTCCAGGAGCACTGTGTGTTTTATTCCAGGTTGGCAGCTCTGCATGGGGAGCGCTGCTGAAGCAGTGTGGCCAAGCGGTGTCTCTGATATGGTTGTGCTGCCCAGTTTTCCCTGCAGACACGACTCACCTAACACTGCGGTGTGCCTGCAAAGTGCCCGCAGTATAGCAGGGAAAAAAAACCCTTGGCTTCCCTTACATAGTTTTCCTCTGGCTGGCATTGTTCCAGGCTTCTAGGCATTTACTGTGTAGTACGGCTTGTCTCAGTGTAACCAGAAAACTCTTCTACTATGTTTATATTTTTTACCAGCTCAGAAGGGCTCTGTAAGTCTAAACATTTAAATTTCATTAGTATTTCAGGTATTTCATTTTGCAGAGCTGGCCAGTACATATTATCCTACACTCTTTGTCTAACAAGCTATTGCTACTTCATTCTTTATATAGAAAATCTGTAGAAAACTCTGTAGAAAGAAAAATATTTTAAATGAACTCCTTTGTGGAGCTGAGCTTTGACTCTGCCTTCTCTTGGATCCTTTATCAAACTCATATGACACTTGCAGATACACGGAAGTACCATACCACATTTCAAAGAAAGTCTTCCCTTTCCTTTCATCCACACTTAAAGACACTTTTTATGAATACATCGATAGCCTTCCTGTGTTTCCCAATCAAATGCTAAGGTGAGATGAGCCTTCTATTAGCTCCAAATAGCAAGATATCTAGGTTTTGTAAAGAAAAAAAAAAGAAAAAATAGAAGCCAATACTGCCTGAAAGGCTCCTTTTATGAACAGATTGAATACGTTCCATTATCTGCCACTTTTGAACTTCAGAAAACTTATAACAATGGATTCTGCATAAGCCTCCCCGCTCGAGTAATAGAAACAAAACTTCAAAACTTCTCCATGAGCCCAGTTCTGAGCTCTCTGGTGGCTGCTGGCAGCGTCTCTTGTCGCCAGCAGTTGGCCTGTCTACACACAAGCTGTCCCAAAGACAAGGCCTCATGTACTAAGAGACAAAGAGGCAAAAGACCAAAAAGAAAAAATCGTCAACCCTCATATGTGAGAGGGTATTACAGGATCAGGCTCAGAATGTTACACATCCAAAATGTGTGAAGCAACAAAAGCCCAACAGTGAGTCATTCCCACTTTGCATCATGCTTTCAAATTGCTCCCGATGGAATTTAACAGACATAATAGAAAATAATAGAATTGAAAAATGGGAACTATTTCCACATAGTGGGTTTTTCCCACAGTAGGTACAATTTGAATTGCTAATTCACTGCCAGATGTGCAACCACAGACTCTGTGACAACAATCCTCTTTCTACAGTACTTGATTATTTCTTATTGTGACTCACTGAGTATGCTACAGGATTATATTTAGCCCAGGTTGGAGGGTTTCCATTATTGTATTTAATTAAAGAACATGTAGAAACGAATAAATTCAAACCTATGTGGCATAACATTTTAAATAATTTTAAATGGTAACTTTCTGAGAGAAACTTTATTTATGAAAATGTTAAAGGTGAACTCCTGTCTCAAATAAGGCCTGTGGGAATTCTTCATTGCTTTCACATTCTCCACAGGTTTTCTTTTCTATTTTAAAAAATCTACCAGCAGTTTTTAGTAAATCTACCACTAATTTTTAGTGCAACTCTACCTCAGTCACAAAAGATAAACCTAATGCAATAGAGTAATGACAGATCATACAGAAAGAACATGCAGGAAAATTGTTAACAGGCAATATAGTACTTATGTCAATTGCTAAACACCCACCCAAACCTACCCCAAACAGAGTAACTTGTCTAAATGAAGTAGAAGAACTGGAAAAGGTATGGAAATTAGTGACCAAAATTCCAATTTGGGAAAAACTGGAGCATCTTATGACCTCTGTTATCCTCCTTGAAAGCTATCTTAGCATATCTGAAATAAGCATTCAGCATGTGCAAATAGGTATTTTACCAATTTTAGTACCAGCATAGTTAATGATTTCCAAAACCATAACACAACAAATGATGCTAGTCGGTGCATTTGAACTCAAAAGCCTAAAAACTATTAATGGATTAGGAGAACAGCTTGGGATTCAGGGAAAATCCAGGCCAAGCGCTGGCTGTGTGCTCACCACTGGTCCACACCAGAGAGGCCAGCCCTGCGTAGGGTGGATGTGAGCTGAGTTGCACGTGTGCTCTCGCGCCAGAGATGGTTTCCTTTGGCAATGCACACACACCCCCCTTCTCATCTTGTAGGATTTTCTGTACGTAAAAGGCTGCTCACAACTTCCAAGTCTATCTTTATTTTAAAATTAACAGTGAATTTTAGTTGGTGATCATGTGTCACTTCTCTTTAGAGGAAGAAAAATATGTTTTAATGAAATTTAATGTTTAGTGAAATTTAATTTTAAATAAACCTGATGTACATTTGGTTCATCTGGTGGGAAGCAACCACCACCTATAAAGTCATACAGGACTTACTACTCAATCTCCTCTGTGAAGATGAAGTACTACCAACATATAGAAGTATTACAGTAAAACACCTGATTTTTGTTGGTCTCTGTCATACAGTAATATTTTCCAAAATGTATAATGGAGCTTTAGGTTTTTTTATCTTTCTATCTATTTCTTCTTGAGTAGTAGAACAGATTTTGAACCTGCTGAAATGTCTGGATAGATCCAAATAGATGTTTTGATTACTTGTACTTCTTGTTCGACATTTTTTATTTTCAACTTACTTTCATAGTTTATATTCCCAAGCATATATACAAGACCATGTGACTAAAATTAAGATGATGGCAAGAGGTTTCTGTGCCACATGCAAAAGTGAACATTATTGCCTCTTCCAAAACCCTTTTTGAAATGTCCCCTGAAACCAAGCAACAAGTCAGACTGAGTGAAAAATGATCATATCTCACACCTCTGAAAAGGGAACTCCCTTATGAGGGGCTGACACCCCTGTCCCTGCCTTTCCATCTGTCAGCACTGACTGGGGAGTCTCCAAGAGCCACAGCCCAGATCACCTCTTCCAGCACCAGCAGGACCACAGGACGTGAGAGTTAAGCCCTTGGTGATGCTGAAAGGTGTGGCACTGGAGACCTGCTGTCCATCGCGGCTGGCACCTGAACTCACCACTCCTGTGGTGCTTCTCAGCAGGCGGCTTTGAACCTGCTGCCTGAGACAGGAACATTTCTGCATTTCTTCTTTCTTCCTCAGAGCCCTTGCCTTTAGATCTAAAGCCTTGGTAAGATGAGGCACCACTGTTGCCATACTCGCACCTAGCTTGGAGCTGAAGAATTTGGGAATACTGGGGCTTTTGGACCCACTTCCTTTCCCAGCATACTTGAAGTCCAGTACCTCCTATATGCTCAATAGGAAACTCAATAGGATCCATTTTTTCAGAGCAATCAGATGTTTTGTAGCAGTGCTGTCTGTTTCAACTTCCTAAGATTCCTCAGTATAATTTCCCTGAGAAATCTTAGGAAGCTTTACAACAGGAAATCAGTACAAATGTTCCTTCTTAAGTAATTCCTCCATGAGAGTATAAATCTGAATTTCCTAATAGGATGAAGGCATTAGCAGTGTCACTTTGTGCACTGTGAAATAAAGCTCAAATATTCTCCTAGGAAAAGGCAGTGAGGCATCCCGAAGTCCCATGTGTTATGGACATGTTATATTAAAAACACGTTGTACATCTGTCACATTTACTGATGACAGTTGTCCCAGGCAACCAGTCTTGTTAGGCTATCATTAGATTTAAAATGCAGCTGTATTTTTTACCATCTGGAGTCAACCTGTACTCAGCTGGGTAACCAGGATCATCCCTGCATCTCTGAGGAGCCCTGCAAGTCCACATACTTTATTTAAGACACTAACATGAAACATTGCTTAAAGTAGAACTGAAGATTGTTGTGACCTTTACTCCCGGGCTACTGCCAGACTGAAAACACTCCTCCTGTTCCATATACATAAGCAATTTGTCACAATTCTTCAAGGAGACTACTCTTCATCTGGTTTCTCTAGGAGTTGTACCACTTGAAGCTAGATTAAACTTGCACAACTTTCTCATGTGGTCTTCAAATCTGTATCTGTCCATCCCAGTACAAGTTACATCTGTTAGCTAATGCTGCTTTTGACACTAAGTACAAATTATATCTTACCACCTGTCAGGTCCGTGGAGGACACAGTCTGGTCTGACCATGCATTTCCAGCAGTATGCTAAAGACCTGCATTCCCATTCTTTATGTCTACACACCCTCATGGTCTTTATTAATTGTTCTTTTTAATCCACAGAAATTACGTTCTGTGCACATACTTCTTCTTCTGTAAAGTTATTTTAAAGGATATCTTCTTGTGCCAGGTTTACAAAGGCATTACTCACCTAACACTTCAGATGAATACAGACAAGAGCAGGCAGACATCTCACCTGCCCACGCTCTTCTGATAATGCCTCTGAGTGCCTGCCTGTATCAGCCTGGTTCATGCTCTGGTTAGCTCACCAAATTCCCTCTTAGCCAGTTCCCTTCATATTTTCCATGCTCTATCTGTTCCTTTCTGATGGCTCACCTTGAGCTGTAATTGCTGTATTTGAAGAATTCCCCCTTTTTTTCGACATCTTCAAGTCTTTACCTCACTCACTTCCTTTTCAAGAACAAACACGTATTTCCAGGGACATTTTTTACTGCATTTGAGTATTTCTGTACCTTTTAAAGGATGAAGATTAGATTATTTTTGTTGTTAGGGTATTTTTAAAAGTACTTTCACCCCAAAAAAATCCCTTTCATAGTTTAGTGTCATGATGTTTCAATACAATTGTTTCCATGAGAATGTTTTGTATGAGATAATTTGAAGGAACTGAAGCTGTCTATGAAAATAACAATTAAAAAAAATATTCTGAGCACTGTAGTAGATGATGTTCTTCAAATCCTTTTTCTGACATGGAATAACTTAAGCTATGTGCCATGAAAACTGAAAAACAATATGGGACAGGGAGAACTTCATCCCTTATCAGATAACGTTGGACTCCTGATTTTTTATTTTTATAAAATAACAATTTGAAGTTGAAAAAAATAGTAATAAAACAAGGTAGTGGAGTGTTACACAAGCTCTGGCACTTTTTGTGATACATGACCTTCTAGAAAAGCATCATCCAACACAAATTCCCTCACCCAGAAAGTGGGAATCGAACCACTGGCTCCCTATCCTTCACAACCAGTTGCAATCTCAGAAGCTCAGCCCTTTGGCAAAGACAAATTCAGGTGTCAACTCCATGGAGGATTCACTGTGCACTGCTCTGTGAAAAACTCTGAAGGGTAATGCTCCCTAGATTGGGTGAGTTGCCTGAAGCAGTTTCACTGTGGCAGTACAAAGCCTGAGGAGCAGCCTTGCAGCACAGGGCAGGGACAACACGACAGGTCCAATGCCTCGGATACTGCCATGGACCCAGTAAGGAAACCAGGTGAGTGATGCCATTCCAAAACACCCACTCATGGTGTGCAGCACACCAACAAGCCTAGGCTACATTCGGAGAAACATTCCCACAGTTATGTCCATAGCTGTCCATGGAACTGGACAAAAGACTCACTGAACAATGACACAAAAAAAGGAAAACTGAAAAAGACTACAACAGAATATTCTTGCTAATATGGGCTATGCCACATGTAAGATCAACACAAAACCTTTCTGCGGATCAGCTGCAGTGATTATTTTCAATCTGGCAAGGGAATGTTCTTTGCCTTCTTTTCTCTCTCCCCCATCTCTTAATGCCTTCTCTATTGTCATGGCAAATTTCTAAATTTGCCTGCATTCTGCAGTTAGGTAACACCAGATTTTGAAACTCTGTCTTTCTGAGTATATATATAATTCTGGTCACCAGGCAAAATTTGATATTAAGTGATGTTAAGATGATGAGATAAAAAATATCTGAAATTCTAGAAATTTGGCTAGTGAGGAAGGAGAACCAGTCCCTAACCAACAAGGTGAAAAGTAGCACCATTAGCCACATGATACTGTGGTCTCAGTCAGGTCAGAAAATTTCACCAGAGCCATGATTTTATTTTCCTGTGTCTATTTTCAAATCCCTCTTTACTGTTATGGAAAATATACAAACATTAAAGAATGAGAGGTCACCCTGCTTGATGTACAATGAGTATATTATATGCTGTCATAGTTATTTTCCAAATATTTCAGTATTAACTTGGGCAAGGAGAGGAAACCAGCAGCACCAATCCAGTCTTTCAGGATTCCATGTACAGACAGAAGGGCAAAAGAAGACGAGGGGATCAGCCCTTTGGGGATCCTCTGCAGTCAATGATATATAAACTGTTGTTGTCTTGACAGTAATGAAAACAGGACAGGGAAGGTACAGATCTTCAGGCTACATGCGGTGACTAATAAATCAGATGTTGTGGAGTCTGGTTTACTGCAGGAAGGTGAATTTAATGAAAACTTGCGCCTGGCAGGAGGTTCTGCAGCTCATGAACAGTCTACAAGGAAAATAAGCTTCTGAAAAAATGACACAAAAAGCCACTATCCAGGCTTGGCAAATTGACTCGAAGAGACAACTGATGTATTTTGGCACAAAGGGTGGAGGAAAATAAGTAAGGGTACCTCTGGATCCTAGCATATTCAGGAGAATTGCTTCTACATCTTAAATTCATACATTTACACTTCAGGGACAAGGTAAAACTAATTAAAAACAAAGCAGATTCTTTGTGCCCAATTTAGGGCATTTGGAAGTTTCTTCATGTTACATTTTGTGAGCTGAGTTTATTTACTTTCAGAATCAAAATACAGTATTGTCTTACTGCAATAACTTGTTACTTGTTTTGTCTGCTTTGAAGAAAACCTGATTTTGAAATTGTGAAAATGAAACTGCACTGTACATACATACCTGAGGTTATCAGATCAGGATGGTGAAAACAGTTAATCTCCTCACTTGGACAGCCCTCCCTTCACCACCCCACTTCTCAAAAAGCAAGTTATTCTTCATTCTTTCTCCTGCCTCATGGAAAAGAAACTAAAGCTTAGAAGAAACACAAGTTCATCTTATTTGTTCACAGTGTGGGGAAAAAAAAGAGAAGAAAAAAAAAAAGCTAAAAAAAAAGCTAAAAAAAAGGTAAAAAAAAAAGAAAATGAAAAAATAAGGAAAAAAAAAAAAAGAGCTTTCCAGTAAACACATACAAGATAGCATTGTAGACAAACATTATCCTGGCAAAAGAAGATGCTGAAAGCCAACAGTAGTTTTAATTTCAGCAACTACAAAACTTCATTATCACAACAGGTGTGTGTAACTTCTTCTGTTACTTTGTGGTAGCAAAATTGTTTTGTTCCTGGGTAATGTCCAAAGACTGTATTCAAATTCAAGAGCTTCAAAAGGGCAATAAAAGACCTGAGTGAAACTTTTATTTTGTTAGGTTAAGTTCTCTACAAACATGGTTTTCGTTTGAGAAAAAAAGAGAATTTGCCTTGATATCCCTAAGCAGGAGTCACACCTGAAGCTTCAGGTTCCTAGTCAAAAGATTTCTCCCAGTCCATTCACATCCGTCTGGAAAAGACAGACTGTCCTGCTCTGTACTGCTGTGATTGGGGCACTTCTGTGAGGGAGGCAGAGGAAGAGTTAACTCCTGTCTACCACATCTTTCCTGTAGCTTCACAAGTTGCTGAAATCCAGAATTCTTTACTTTGTTTTCATAAAAAATGAAGAAAACAGAATTTTATGCCAATGTTTAATTTCAGGTCAAATGGAATATTTGCCTAAGTAGAGTTTTGTTTTGTTTTCTTTTGTTTTGTTTTATTGTTTTGGGGTTTTTTTTCATTTAGTATGAATAAAAAAAATAAACTTTCTTTTCAGATTCAAGCTAAAATTTTGTGTTTTCTCTGAAGCTGAAGAGATAAAGAGCAACTTGCTTTTTGGGGATGGGCTTGTGAAGGGAGGGCTGTCCACACAGGTGGGTTCGCTGCTTTCACAACTGATCTGACCACCTTTGCCAAAAGAGCAGCTGCAGGATGAGGGCTGATGCTCGTGCTGAACTTTGTCATACCTGTTGACTGAGGTCGGCAGGACCCCAGCCCTGAGAGGGAGGGTTCCTGCAGCTTCAGAGCCAGCTGCTTGCCCTCTGTTGGGCGGAAGGCCACCTTTTCAGAAGGGACAGCTCCGGGGCACTTGGCCCTTTGTGTCACATGTACAGAGGGGCCAAACCTCCCGCATCGTCACACACCTGAGACATGCTGAATCAGTGGACCTCAGCAGAGGCTGGAGCCCAGCCCCCACACAATGTCAGGGCTGGGGCTGGGCTCCAGCCCAAGCACAGCACTAATATACAGGCTAGGTGTATCTGCAGGATCTGCAAAATATCCTTTAATGTACGGTTGGATGTCACATGTTACCAGCTAAAGCATAACCACGCCATATCCTGGCCTGGGCAGAAGAATTTATGTAAATTATTTCTGTCCTATGTTGCTCATTCCCACCCTCACACCACAGGTTGCTTCTCCTTCAGAAGTGTTAATACAACTTTTTGTCTTTTTAAAAAATTTACAGTTAAGTCAGATGACTAAAAATCTGTATTAAAACCAATCTTTTGGAGCAGAAGTAAAGACATTTGTAGGAAAAATCCTATACATAGACATCTAAGACACAAGAAAAACCCCTCTCCAGACAGAACCAAACACAAATCATGGTATTTTTTTCAATGCAAAGAGCACTTACACTGCCAGAATGTGCAAGTTACTTGCCCAATTAAAACAACACAGGTTTCCTTTCAAAACACTCCTGTCACAGAATAGTCACAGAACTGTTTTTGCAGAGTGTTTATGCAAAAAACTTCTTAGGTTTAAAACAAACTGTAGTAATATTGGTAATCTTCAACACTGCTGTTCAAATGTCCTAGTTACATATTAATCTGGAAATCTTTCCCAACTTTTTACCTTCTGATTTAGTGAAGTACACTTCGGTCCCTGCAATTAACTAACAGGCAAAAACTGAACCACAAACCTTGTACTGACACAAACCCCCAAAACAGATTGTCAGCAACAAAGTAAATACAAGGAGAACTCTGATTCTGATTTCAGCACAGGAATACCCTGAGCCCTGCTTGGCAGTCTAGGAACGAAGAACAAGCTTACATTTTGGGGGGAGCTAAAGATCAAAGAAAAAAAAAATTAAAAACTCCCAAACCCAACAACAACAACAAAACAAAAACAACACAAACAAACAAACAAACAGACAAAACCCCACACACACCCCAACCCCAAACTTTTGTCAGGAGTTCAAATTTTCAAAGTGAACATCATAAAGTACTGCAGGGGATGAACAGCCCAGAAAAGAGGAAGGTTTTTTGATGCTGACCACAACCATTACCAGTGATGCCACTCTTGGTCTCAAATAAACTGTGGGAAAACAAGACTCAATTCAGAACTGATCGCGGGAAAACTGGAATCTCAAATCTCTATCTCATCCCATAAACCAGACCCCTCCTTAGCCAAAGGTGGAAAGTCAGGGCTGGCAAGGCGAAGCGTCACGCCCTTCTCTGCACCTCGCTGCCTGGGGTCCCGTCCCCCACGGGGCTGCAGAGCAGCATCCCAGGAAGCGAGAGAGGTGTCACTCAACACCCGCACGGCTGCTGCCCCCGGCTCCGCTCGGCGGTGGGGCGGAGGCGACGGCAGCCGAGCCGCTCTGCCCCGGGCGGGATGCCCGGGCTGCCGGGGGCGCGGCGCGGGATGCTCACCCTGTGGTTGCGGTCGGCCTCCCGCACCTCCTCCTCCTGGGGGCCTTGGCGGATGAGCGCCTTCAGCACGATGCTGTTGTTGGTGCAGCAGGCTCGGAAGAGGCTGAGCGCCTCGGGGCTGTCGCGCTCGTCCCCCTCCAGGGACCAGAGGTCCTCGTCGTCGTCCTCCAGCCCCGCAGGAGGGTAGAAGGAGTCGTCTGAGGCGATGCTGCAGGTGTCGGGCAGCTCGGAGAAGTCCTCGTACTCCTCGCAATCCTCCTCCTCCT
>VYXC01011865.1:136634-146815 GCA_013397175.1 Platysteira castanea | reverse complement strand
GGAGGGTCCGCGGGGGCCGGTCACCGCCGCCGGCCCGGCCCGGGGGAGCTGCGGCCGCCGCGGAGAGCGGGGAGAGGCTGCGGGCGGGCAGGGCGGCTCTGGGGAGCGCAGGCAGTTGTCAAACGCCCGGCCCGTAATCCGCTCAGCATCGCTGTGAGGAGATTGGGGCTCGGGTTGAGCGGCGGGGCGCGGTGCCGGGGCGGTGTGCGGGGGGAACGCGCGGCTACCGCGGCTGCTCCCTGCGGGCACCGAGCTGCAGGTGCGGGACCGCAGGGTCCCGAGCGCCCCCGGGCCCCTCCGCCTTGCTGCTCGGCGGCGGCTGCGCTCCTGGGCTCAAAGGGGCCAGCGCCGAGCCCACCCGCGGGTGGCAGAGGCGGGAGTGGGGCCGGCGGGACCCGCGGCTGCCACTGGTCCTTCAGCACCAGCTGCGTGGTCCCGAGAGCCGCGATTGCAGCGATGTGCGCAAAACTTTTCAGGAATACAACTAGCCTGTGCGGAATTCATCTTTTGAAATAAATACTGAAACTAAGAGCAATGATTGCACAGAATTTCCACGCTTCAAAGCAGAGCTTTAGAAGCAAGTAATTCATTAAGTCAGCCCTGATGCTTTACCAACTGTAGATACGTCAGGCACGTACTTTTTATGGAAAGCATTTGGAGATTAGGTTGAGAGGAATAATGCATGTATAAATTGAGTTCCTGCTTTGTCACAGTTCCTCCAAAATCTCCTTTGCCTTTCAAATGCCATGGATTAGCACCACTCTCTGGCAGGGAAAGAGTGGGGAGAAGCCCTTTGGTCAACAAAATAGGATATTTGCTTTCTTCAACAGCTTTTTGAAGTGAATATCATATATTTGACATCTTTCAGCAAGTGAACGTCCAAGGTCCAAGTCCCTGTCTGTCTCATGGGAGAGAAATGAGCTGGTATTCCTGCACGAGGTGAGGCAGAGTATGATCCACACTTTTTACACTAAAAGCAGCTAGGAATGAAAAGTAAAATGTAACTGTGAATAAAGGGCCCCAAATAGTAGGTGTTTACAGTCTTTCAAGAAAACATTATGTAAACCAGACATGATGGGTGATCCAAAGCCTGGTGGCTTCTTGCTGAATGGTGGGGTTATCCCAGTGCCCAGCAGGAGGATATCTGTAAGCAGAATTAGTATTAAATAGCTCCCCGATTGGCTGCTTCTGCAAAGGAGCTAAACTGGGAAAGAAGGAGATTAAACTATTCCCTCACCTCCAGACACCTCTGAGATCATAGCTGGTGTATATTACCAGCTATGCTCATGCTGCCTGTCTCCTGTTATTTATTTGTGTAAAGACAGGCCCTCACTCCACTGCTGCTGTGTGTATCTGCTCCCAAATCAAATGCTTCTGATCTGCCTTTACCTGCAGCACAACAGCTTTGTAGGACTCACTTTTTACACTTATTGCCTATCCATTCCTTAAGTATTTGCATTCACAGAGTTTAAGGGCTCCATTAGTTTAACTTCTTGTTTCCTTCTTAGTAAGTGTGGACAATGAACTGCTCAACAGAATGCTACCTCTTAGAAAAGCACCTGTATTTAAAAAAACTTCATTTTGCCTGAGATTCTGCAGCTGGTGGCGAGCGTTTGAGTTTTCTCAGCCTGAACTCATCATAAAAGTCCAGAAAGACTCTTGGCTCTAGTTACTTCAAATAGCAGAAAAATTAATTCTAACTACAAGGGAACAAAGGGCATTTTTGTGAAGATTCAGCTCAGCTGTAAAAATTCATTAGTCAAATATACCTGCTCTGTTTCTGTCTTATAAAATCAATCCAGAAGAATAAAGATTTACTTTATTAACAGACTGTTTTTTAAAAAGTTACATGGAATTTGTTAGCAAAGAGGCAAGGACCAGTAACTTTGAATATGAAAAGAAACAAAACCAACAAAAAAACCAACTTTGAAAAACCTTAATGCTAACTAGAGGGAAACTACAGTTATACAGCAAAAATGTTTGACTCTGAAAAGTCATCCTTTTTTTTCTCTGTGTTCCGAGTTTACCTTATAAGCTTATTAATAGAGGAGAAATGAATCCGTTTTCTTCCACAGCTGCAGTGGTTCTGTAGGGACCTTGGAGATGAAAACAGTTTTCTCTCACCTCAGCCTGTCACTTTCATCTCTTCTCTCAAAGAATAGTGCTATACTGCTTGAGCTTTTAAAGCAAGGTGTCAGGCTGGAACAGGCCCGATATACTGTGTTTTACAGACTTTTACATATACTTTTACAACTCATATTGAGACTATATTTCGAATTATTTAACCTGCATGCAGCTTGACAATGAGCTGGTGCAGCTAACTGGGCATAAAAACAACTCCTTAAGATGCTGATGCAGCCATTTATGTTGTCACATAGAGGCTCCCACCAAGGCTGCTCCTCTTGGGCACGGTCATAGGTGTAAAGCAGATGATGTCCTGTTTCTTGGTTTCCCACCGAGGGAAACAAGATGCTAAAGGAGATGAGATACTGCTTTTTACTGACAGCATCTCTTGGATTTTTGGGGAGAGACTTTCAGCGTTACAGCCTCCAAGCCTTGGACTGGTCCTCAAAACAGACTGCTTGCATCTTGAAAAACTGCCTGCATGAGGTTAATCTCAAGACGGTATATAGGCACGAATGTAAGCAAACTGGTTTATGGGGTTGCTGAGTTCTTGGCAGGGCTAGCAGACTAAAAAATCCAACCTCCTGCTTATTATGCCTAATAATAATGTATTTTTGATAGGGGTGATTTGCTAGGGCTGTAGCAGGATTGTAAGCAGGCTAGCTGCTGTGAGGCATCAAAGTGCAATTAACCTAGTCAAAAAACATCAGGTGGTGCACTATTGGCAAGGTATGTGTGAAGAAGGCATTCAAGGTAAGAATTAAGTTGAAAAATGATTAAGAAAATGGTGCCTCTCAATTACAAAGAGCCAAAGAGAGACAGAGTAGTTTTCATATTTACCTGATGGGAGGTGGAGGTGTTGGGGAGAACATTTACAAATGAACGGATTCAGCAGCACTTGCTAAGACTGCTCCACTTAAAAAGTCCTTTGGAAGGAGAAAGGTTGGAGTCTCAGTTTTCCTAAGCTCTGGCCAAGACTTGATGTGAAATCCTGTTGATCTGAATGGTAACAGCTGCTAAGGAGCTATGAGTGGAAGTTGCAATATGTTTCCTAGAAACCAAAGGCTTGAGCTGAATGATGAGAGCAGAGGCAGAGAATAAGAAATACTAGCAATAATCTTGTTAAATGTTAGTGTTTTCTCAGTTGCTAGTATTTTCCAGCACTTGCTCAGTCAGATTAAATGCTGTTTAAAGCATCTGTAGCACCAGTTTATTGGGATCTCTGTGCAGTTAATACAATAAAGGGGCATAAGGGTATAAATGTGATACTAGTTCATTTAATTTCATTTACTAGCTCTGACTGAAAATAATCAATGTTCTGCTTTCAGTATGAACCTGTATTTTGTTTGCACTGAAATCTAAAGCATAGGCCTTTCCAGAAAAGGAATACTTCCTTAAGGCATGGTCTGGGGTCTAGCTAATCTCGGCTTAGCTTGTAGTCAAAGCTTGCAAGCCCTGTCGGTGCTCAGCTCCCTGAGGAGAGCAGTGGTTAGTAGCAGGTAGGGTAAGGTAAACTCTCTCAAGGTAAACTCTGCTAGTTCTGAGCAGGTAGGGCAGTTCCCNAAGAGTGGGGAGAAGCCCTTTGGTCAACAAAATAGGATATTTGCTTTCTTCAACAGCTTTTTGAAGTGAATATCATATATTTGACATCTTTCAGCAAGTGAACGTCCAAGGTCCAAGTCCCTGTCTGTCTCATGGGAGAGAAATGAGCTGGTATTCCTGCACGAGGTGAGGCAGAGTATGATCCACACTTTTTACACTAAAAGCAGCTAGGAATGAAAAGTAAAATGTAACTGTGAATAAAGGGCCCCAAATAGTAGGTGTTTACAGTCTTTCAAGAAAACATTATGTAAACCAGACATGATGGGTGATCCAAAGCCTGGTGGCTTCTTGCTGAATGGTGGGGTTATCCCAGTGCCCAGCAGGAGGATATCTGTAAGCAGAATTAGTATTAAATAGCTCCCCGATTGGCTGCTTCTGCAAAGGAGCTAAACTGGGAAAGAAGGAGATTAAACTATTCCCTCACCTCCAGACACCTCTGAGATCATAGCTGGTGTATATTACCAGCTATGCTCATGCTGCCTGTCTCCTGTTATTTATTTGTGTAAAGACAGGCCCTCACTCCACTGCTGCTGTGTGTATCTGCTCCCAAATCAAATGCTTCTGATCTGCCTTTACCTGCAGCACAACAGCTTTGTAGGACTCACTTTTTACACTTATTGCCTATCCATTCCTTAAGTATTTGCATTCACAGAGTTTAAGGGCTCCATTAGTTTAACTTCTTGTTTCCTTCTTAGTAAGTGTGGACAATGAACTGCTCAACAGAATGCTACCTCTTAGAAAAGCACCTGTATTTAAAAAAACTTCATTTTGCCTGAGATTCTGCAGCTGGTGGCGAGCGTTTGAGTTTTCTCAGCCTGAACTCATCATAAAAGTCCAGAAAGACTCTTGGCTCTAGTTACTTCAAATAGCAGAAAAATTAATTCTAACTACAAGGGAACAAAGGGCATTTTTGTGAAGATTCAGCTCAGCTGTAAAAATTCATTAGTC
Source organism: Platysteira castanea (assembly GCA_013397175.1). Classification (NCBI taxonomy): domain Eukaryota; kingdom Metazoa; phylum Chordata; class Aves; order Passeriformes; genus Platysteira; species Platysteira castanea. The sequence continues at coordinate 142,141 of VYXC01011865.1, read as the reverse complement.
AAATATACCTGCTCTGTTTCTGTCTTATAAAATCAATCCAGAAGAATAAAGATTTACTTTATTAACAGACTGTTTTTTAAAAAGTTACATGGAATTTGTTAGCAAAGAGGCAAGGACCAGTAACTTTGAATATGAAAAGAAACAAAACCAACAAAAAAACCAACTTTGAAAAACCTTAATGCTAACTAGAGGGAAACTACAGTTATACAGCAAAAATGTTTGACTCTGAAAAGTCATCCTTTTTTTTCTCTGTGTTCCGAGTTTACCTTATAAGCTTATTAATAGAGGAGAAATGAATCCGTTTTCTTCCACAGCTGCAGTGGTTCTGTAGGGACCTTGGAGATGAAAACAGTTTTCTCTCACCTCAGCCTGTCACTTTCATCTCTTCTCTCAAAGAATAGTGCTATACTGCTTGAGCTTTTAAAGCAAGGTGTCAGGCTGGAACAGGCCCGATATAGTGTTTTACAGACTTTTACATATACTTTTACAACTCATATTGAGACTATATTTCGAATTATTTAACCTGCATGCAGCTTGACAATGAGCTGGTGCAGCTAACTGGGCATAAAAACAACTCCTTAAGATGCTGATGCAGCCATTTATGTTGTCACATAGAGGCTCCCACCAAGGCTGCTCCTCTTGGGCACGGTCATAGGTGTAAAGCAGATGATGTCCTGTTTCTTGGTTTTTTCAGTGACACAGCTTGTACGTGACAAACACAGCTTCTTGTCACTTGTGCTTCAGTGTGTAAATCAAATTTTAAAAATGTGAGGAAAGGCCGTAGAGTGAGTCTACAAATTCTTTCAAATTATCCAAAAAACCCCTGTTTTCATGGCATTTGTAAGAGGACAGCCTCAACCTTTCATCTGGAAAAGAAACCACTTAATATAATTGAAGTTAAATGCTAGTATTTATAAACTTCATATCAAAAGCAAAGAAATAAACATTATCATCTCAAAGCAAATACCCCAGAATTATTAGTCATTATCATCATCTGTATCTCATCAAAATCTATTGCTGGGAATTACCAAGGCAGGAAATTCAAATACCCAGAGCAGATACCCCCTGGCTCTCTGCAGACAAAGCTTCCCTTGAAGAAACCAATTTTTGGAATTACTATAGCATGGGATACCCCCAGTTTGAGTTTTAAACACATTAAGGTTTGCGAGCCATTCCATTTAAAACATTCTGAAACTGAGATTTAATGAGATTTATGTGCAATAGTAAAGACAATACTAAGACAAATAGTAAGACTCAGGTAAGTGAGTTTTATATGTCCTTCTCACATTCAACAATTTAATCTAAGGGAAAAATACATAACACACTGAAAGCTATTCCCAGTATTCTTACAAGATGAAATCTAGTCACTAAGAAAGCACTGGTTTCTAAAATGAAATAAAATACGTTTAGTTTTGGTTGTTTACATTAATTAGGTGTCTAAAATTTCTAAATAACAAGAAGCCTGGTTTGTTTGTTTTTACCCACCTGACATCTATGCACTCACTTTTGAAATTCAGAGTGTATTTCTCTCTTCCTTAGTTGATCTGCCTGGCAGGATCTGCAGTTGTAACAGTACCACAGTGTTAAACGTGACAGCTAGCTTACTCCCTCTCTGTGTTTAGCAGCTTGTAAAAACCCTGAGATGCACAGAAGGTGTTTCTGTGGACACTGGACCTCTCTTTCACAGCAGTTTCACCAGCACCACTAAAGGAAGCATTCAGAGCACAAGGAAAGCTCTCTTGAGCAGCCTCCTATCTTCACAAATGGGAGAGGAGCTGAAGCCCCCAAAAGGCCAGGGTGGGGAGTGGGTTTGGTAGCATGACCTGAGTCAGCATCATCCCAGTGCTGACCTGGTCCATGGCACCGAGGGAAACAAGATGCTAAAGGAGATGAGATACTGCTTTTTACTGACAGCATCTCTTGGATTTTTGGGGAGAGACTTTCAGCGTTACAGCCTCCAAGCCTTGGACTGGTCCTCAAAACAGACTGCTTGCATCTTGAAAAACTGCCTGCATGAGGTTAATCTCAAGACGGTATATAGGCACGAATGTAAGCAAACTGGTGTATGGGGTTGCTGAGTTCTTGGCAGGGCTTGCAGACTAAAAAATCCAACCTCCTGCTTATTATGCCTAATAATAATGTATTTTTGATAGGGGGGATTTGCTAGGGCTGTAGCAGGATTGTAAGCAGGCTAGCTGCTGTGAGGCATCAAAGTGCAATTAACCTAGTCAAAAAACATCAGGTGGTGCACTATTGGCAAGGTATGTGTGAAGAAGGCATTCAAGGTAAGAATTAAGTTGAAAAATGATTAAGAAAATGGTGCCTCTCAATTACAAAGAGCCAAAGAGAGACAGAGTTGTTTTCATATTTACCTGATGGGAGGTGGAGGTGTTGGGGAGAACATTTACAAATGAACGGATTCAGCAGCACTTGCTAAGACTGCTCCACTTAAAAAGTCCTTTGGAAGGAGAAAGGTTGGAGTCTCAGTTTTCCTAAGCTCTGGCCAAGACTTGATGTGAAATCCTGTTGATCTGAATGGTAACAGCTGCTAAGGAGCTATGAGTGGAAGTTGCAATATGTTTCCTAGAAACCAAAGGCTTGAGCTGAATGATGAGAGCAGAGGCAGAGAATAAGAAATACTAGCAATAATCTTGTTAAATGTTAGTGTTTTCTCAGTTGCTAGTATTTTCCAGCACTTGCTCAGTCAGATTAAATGCTGTTTAAAGCATCTGTAGCACCAGTTTATTGGGATCTCTGTGCAGTTAATACAATAAAGGGGCATAAGGGTATAAATGTGATACTAGTTCATTTAATTTCATTTACTAGCTCTGACTGAAAATAATCAATGTTCTGCTTTCAGTATGAACCTGTATTTTGTTTGCACTGAAATCTAAAGCATAGGCCTTTCCAGAAAAGGAATACTTCCTTAAGGCATGGTCTGGGGTCTAGCTAATCTCGGCTTAGCTTGTAGTCAAAGCTTGCAAGCCCTGTCGGTGCTCAGCTCCCTGAGGAGAGCAGTGGTTAGTAGCAGGTAGGGTAAGGTAAACTCTCTCAAGGTAAACTCTGCTAGTTCTGAGCAGGTAGGGCAGTTCCCTGATAGCAAGGGGCACCTGGAGGGTGGGCACCTACCACCTAAGCACTGGCTGGTGGGGCTCAGCTTCACTGCAGAAGTGTGGGAACTATGTAAACCTTTTTGGCTTATTTCCTCAAGACTGCAAAGAACAACTGATACACCTTTGGTAAGGCACACCAAATATGCTAACAGTCTGTGGTTTAATGTGTGCGGTTTGGTATTTTTGAATGTAGTAGGTAGAAGTGGAGGAGTCTGTGCAAGTGAAGAGGGGGAGAGATGGAGAGTGTTCTAGTTCCCACAGAGCTGCTCTTTTCAAATACATGTTGCTGTAGACTATGGTGATGCTGAAGATCCTTGAGTATCATCTGACTGGAACTTCTGTTTTCATATTTCTCTCCATTTCTGTTTTAGGGAATTTCTTGGGAGTAAACTTACAAATTTGTAGTTGTCCAGATGTTGATTTATTGATGAAACCCAGAAATTTGCATAAAATCTTTGTCTGGGAGTCTTCCATCTCTGAAGAGTAGACTATAAGAGTCACCTCTTCAAAACAATTCTTCTTCCTTTTTACTTTGCATATTATTTCTTAAAATGTTACAAAACCACATAATAATGGGGAAACAGGGCTTGAAATGTCAATGGATTTCATTTTCTTGGAGGAAGGCTGACAAAGATTGAGAGAAGGAGAGAAAAATGTTTCTGAAATTTTAAGTTTAATTTTATTTTTCTTTATTTTGATATCTTTTACCAAATTAACACAATACTAGACATTAATAGATGTATAAAAGTTATTAGGGAAAATAATCCCATATCTATTCCATTGCTAGATAATTATTATCAGGTCATCGGCACTGGGGGCGGGGATCAACTGAATTAGTGTACATGACAATTTATTTGTGAACTGTTATCTTATTTTTGCACTCTACTGAAGCAGAAGACTCCCCACATATATGTGTGAAACTGTGTCCCTCAGTTGGGTATCTAGAATAAATAAATAATGTTATTTTTATACCAATATCTTTTGTTCCTCCCTAAAGGAATTTCTCTCTATATACAGGGGATAAAACAAATATCTGCTTCACATTTTCCTAAAATTATTCCCCTTCCTTCATTGTGAAATTATGCACCCAAAAATAGGCTGGTTTGATGTTGGTATGAGTAAGCCTGCTGATGCCATTCCATATGGAGGAAGTGTGTAGCATGTCTACCCTTGCACTGCTGATCACTTCACTCCTTTTCCCGTATGACAGAGGTTTCCCGTATGACTGTGAGAGCTTTAAGCCTTTCTGTCCCCGAGGTTACGGTCCTGAATAACAATAATGATACTTCTCTCTACTCCTGGGGAATTTGGGAACTGAGGACATTGCCATTTGGTAGTTTCTGATAGTGTTTGAATTCAAGTCTTGAAAGTACCCCGAAAACCTGTCCATCTATCCTTACTGTTACCCTGCATCAGGTAATTGTAAAGAAGTCAGTGATAAATTCATCCTAATTTTAATCTTTCTGACAAACCCTAGAGAGAGCCTTAATATGTGACCCAGTTTCTATTTCTGAAATATTATGGGTTTAATCCTCTTTCTGTTTCAGTTTTGTCTAATTCAAACTGCGGGTTGGACACTACTATTTAATGCAATTCAGTACTGGAAAAACATTGATATAAAAGCAGAAACAGAAATATTTTCAAAAAGTAAAGAAATTTAAGGGAAAATCTAGAATTTGTTGCCATAATTTACTAATATATACCATCTCATTTTATCATCCACTCTTCTGTGAGAATGTGGAGTGCTTTACACTTTAGCTTGCATTGAATGACATGTTTCAGCAAAATATCTCACCTTGTGCTGAGAAGGTGAAAGTCATAACCATTTTATAGATGCCTAAATTGAATTGCAGACTACTCAAATGCAGCAAAGCATTGTATAATATAACATCAAACATACAGATATCTTATTTTGGCATTACTCAAATGCTTTAAATGACTCATGGTTCAAATGGCTTATCCATATACCTACATAATTAGGAAAATGGGGAATAGGGTATGGTTACTAACTGGGACCATTAGAGAAATCCATCTGAGTACCTGTGGTGTAGCTCCATCAAGGGCTATGAATGGTCATCTTGGAAATATTTCTCTTTTTAGAACATAAGGAATGCTGGCCAGAAAATCATAAGTAGCACTTTAGGACAAAGAGTTATTATAATCAGTGCATTGGATTTTACTCCACCTGTTTCTTCCACACTCTTAAAGATAAACCAGGGCACTGAGCGTAATAGGTTGAACCTGAGTTGATTCACGGGCTTTTGGGCCAATCGTGCTTTCGCAATTTTGCATATAAAAAACCTGTGCAAGCACGGGAGATTTCTCTTTGTTTTTCTTGTCTCAAGGGCCGAGGGGTGGCCAAAGGGAAAGGGCCCCGGGCTCGGGCCCAGGTCC
>VYXC01011865.1:265-136131 GCA_013397175.1 Platysteira castanea | reverse complement strand
GCATTAGGAAAGAAAGGTGTTTAAAGGTTTGCTTTAATTTCTTATCTTTTTTTTTTTCATTCTGTTAATAATAAACTCTCCTTTATATTGCAACTGTTTAAATGTGAACCTTGTTTTACCCTGAAGTTTCCTTATATTTTCCCTGAAGTTTCCTTATATTTTCCTCAATAAATCTACATTCCCCTTATGCACATAATTGGATTTCGTGTGTTTGGCGTGTAAACCAGCGTCAAACCACGACACTGAGATACAAAGTGGTGTCCAGCAAGGCCATATGGACACAAATCTAATCTGTTGCCTTAGTAAAGGATTTCAGAGATTGTATTTGTTTCTTCATACACTATCAAAATAATAACACCCTATATTTGGAAATGTGATTCCTTGTATGTGCAATGAGTCATGCTAAGAGGATTTCTTGTTTTTCCTCTCCCACCTCTTCCTGAGATAATTGGTCTCTCTGGTGTTAACTGGCGTTTCACCAGACTATGCAAACATGTGAATAACCAGAGGCTTTTACTGAAAGACAAATAGACTTACATATTCTGGAAAAAGCTTTATGCATGTATTTAAGTGATTTAACGAATTAGTGCCCTGATAAGACGTATGTGGTTTGAAAACATTTTAGAAACTCACAGAATAACTGTCGGGCTATTATTGTTTCCCTATTGTGTGCATTATCTATTAGGTTTCCTTGTCTCTAATAGGATCATACTCATTTTCATCTTTACAGAAATGCAATGTTCTTCAATGAGATTATTTAATATTATCCTGGAATCATTAAAATTGCCATACTGCCAGGTTAAAATAAACAAATGCTTATCTCACCCAATGGTTCCCTTGTTTCTTGGTGTTTTCATAATGTGATTTTCACAAATCACAAACATCATGGGACTCATCCCAGGAGATGTTCAAGTGAAAGTAGATTATCTGTAAAGCATTCCACTTTAGAAATCATACCTCCCATGTGATGGTCATTTAAGCAATTTTAAACATCCTGCTCACTGTTTCATCCCTTTTTATCAAAATTCTTCCACTTGAAAATATATTTCCATTAATTTGTTGCAGAAGGAGTTAGTGGGGTAAGTCAGTAGATATCTCTGATGACACTGCTGTGGTAAATTCTCTGCAGTTCCATTGGTTTCCATTCTGTTACTGCCCATACCCCTCTGTGTGCATATAGAATACAGAACTGAAGAGCTGTCCCTGCTCAGAGCATGTTCTGCCACAGAGGGCAGGTATGGACAGTCCTTCTGACCCCTTTTACAGGGCTAGTTAACAAATAGTGCCAAATGGAGAGGGTGATGTCTCATTCCCGCACTGTTCTCATTGCCTGCATTTTCTTTGCAATGCTATGTAAAGTCTGCTACTGATTCAGTAAAAGACACAGATGTTCCTGTGTGGTTGTATTTTCTTGGAAACATCCTATGGGTCCAGTGTGATTTCCTTTTGACTGCTTCTCAGAAGTCCAGCAACAAGTATATTTTTTAACTTCTGTAAGAAGGATGGCATCAAGGGATGACATTTCCGTAGTCAGGCCACTTCAGAAGCAGCAATTAACAATCAGAAGACACCGAGATAGGTAAATACTGTTATCTCAGCTTTTCAGTTGGTGAAACTGAAATAAGGAGGTCAAGGTCAACATTTTCCAATTTAAAATTTATGGTTGGACTTCAATGGCTAAATTAATGACATAAATTGCAAACTTTTGAAGCCTACAAAATCAAAAAGACTGCACGTTTTCAGGACTTATGGAAATCTGAACACTTATTTATATGCCACAAGTGTTGTAACCAAGTTAAACGTTCTTGCTTTAATTATTAGGGCAATACTAAGTCATGGCCAAAGATATCATCAATCTTTCTAGGTTGTAGAGTTTTGTCTTATGTTCAGCAATAGATAATTGCATTTGCATTTACCTCCTCTGTTTATTTGCACTTACGCAGTATCAAAACCTTAGAAGGAAATTTTCCTTAAATATCATGGTTGCTCCTAAGGTTATTTAGATGTCTTTGGTTTGCTTCACTACAGACTGTCTCACATTCATGAAGGAACTTGCACACTAAATGAAGGAAAAATTATCATCCACTCTGTGGGTGGTTGTGGAAGAGATGAAAATAGGCACTTTCCTCATGAAAAGAGGAAAGAAAGAGCATCTTGCTTTCCCAAAGGACAGTAGTAGGGAAGGGATAGGGCCAAAGGAGGCAGTTGTCTACAAGAGGATTAGTGCTCCATTCCTCTCCACATCCACGCGCTGCTGTTTGAAAGGGACTCCAGGTAGGGTGGCAAGTGCTGATGCAGACCATGAGCTGTACGGTGTACTTTCCTCACTTATGGGGAGCTTGTTAATGAAGTGCTGACCAGGTGGGCCCCCAACTGCATCAATGCATCAATTTCATACTCATCAATTTGGACTCTTAAAAGTTGAGGAGGGGGAAGCTAACTGCAAAACTTGAAAACTTTTGGACTGATGGGCCCTTTTGGATCTCTCCCTCACACTAAGGCACATGGCCAAAGCAGAGGTTTTTCCATATTCAGCCCACATGGCACAGAAAATATAGCTGTGCTGCCTAACTTAGTAATCAGCAGTGGAAGAAGACAGGTGTTTCCTTTAACTTAGCATGTGATCTGACTCCCTCTCTTGCTGTAGAGTTCTTCTCCTGGCAGAGGGGTGGAGGAGTCAAGTCAGGTATCTCCTTTCTCATTACTGCCTGGAGGTGGCATGTCCTGCCTGGAGGCACTGATCATCCTGATCATGGACTGCCCCACATGTAGCCAGTCGATGAGGGGAAGCACAAGCTGGGGGCTGCTGCTGAGGCAGATGATAAGTATCACATCAGAAGCCTGGAGACAGTATTTTGGCAGCCTGGGAAAGGTACATGCTTTGCCTTAATTATGAACACAGTTAGTTATATTGCTCATGATGGTTTCATTGCACCAGTTAGCATATTAGCATTACAAGCAACATAATGAAGTATAATTGGTACAAGCGTTCAGTGTGAACTAATTGATCTGAAAAAAAATGCCATTTCAGAATACAAACAAGAAAAATAAACCTTGATGTTTCCTAGAAATTTCCAGGAGGGATTTAATTTACAAAATAGTAAGAAAGAGTTGAGAACTTGCTAGCAAGCTGATTTTTTTTGTTGATTGATTTATAAAAATGGCATCTTGCTTATCACCCAGCAAGGACATTTACCAGCAGGGACCTCTATATTGAGCTGTGTTGGATTGGAAACTGCTGAAAATGTTGGTTTGGGAATAAGAGGATCCATCATGTTTTAAAAAGGTAAATTGCTGGTGATTTTTGTTGTAAAGGTTAGTACATTCAAATATGGTTACTGAGAGAGGCAAAACCATTCTAGTTACAATAAAATCTGCCAATACAGCTATAAGATCTTGCTGAGTCCTATGCTGTACAGTGTGCTAACTGCAGTAGTGAAGTTTTTGCCAATCAAAAATAGTGACACGGCATTCATCTTAAACTCCCTTCTGTTGCACCTCTCTTTTGTTCTTAGCTAAATTAAAAATACCTTTTCCAATACTGAAAAAAAAAATTGAGATCTAACATTTAGTTTTACAAACTATCTTTTTGCTTACCCTTATCAAACCTACCTCTGGATCTGTGATACCTTTAAGCTCTTCCTTCTGTCAGAGCCAAAAACAGCTCCTGTGCGTCTGTAAAAAAAAATCAGGGTTTACAATTATAGTTGTAAAAGTTAATGAAATGCCCTTTAAAGAACTAAGAAATATTGTCATTTAAATGGGCCTTGCTACTAGCAATTTTGGTGAGATTCAATCGTTTTTATGTGTGAAAGCACCAACATTTTTCTCGGTAGACAATCCTTTGCTGATGCCATTGGGACAACTTCTGTAGCAAGAGGCAAAGGTGTAAAATGAGCAGAGTCTTGGATAACGGGTATATCTTGGATCAAATGCATGTCTTCAGCAGGTGTCGGTGGTTTTATACCACACAAGGTAGTTGTAAATATTTGAATAGCAGGCTCCTGACACTCATAAAGTGAGCAGAGTGAGCAAGCTTTCCAAGTGATTTCACAGCTGGGAGGCTGAGGAGTGAGGCCAGCAGTGTCCCTCTGGGGATGGGGAGGAGGGCTGGGGGCTGGCCTGGGTGAGGGGCACTGAGAGGAACAGAGCACGTACACCAGAGGGGAGAACCACATCATCTGGCTGGTCTGTGACCATCCTTCTTCTCTCCTGGGGTGACAGCAGCAGGTGTTTCCTGGGATTCAGGATTCCTTCTAATGACATCTTCCAGGCCCTTCACCCCATTTTATTTACCTCTGCCTAGTAAATCCCTTACTTGTCCGGGAAGACAAATGTATTAATAACACTTTAAACCACTTTATCACTGCAAGAAACACAGAGCTGAGGGCTTTGACAGCCAAGTTCAACAAACATAATTTGCCCATTTGAACGTTTTGCAGTGAGTCATTTCTGGGTGTGTATGCCAAGTGCACTGAACTAATGCCTTGAGTGGCTACCTATAAACAGAGACTAGATAGGAGTAAGGGAATAAAGGTAGGTATTTATTTGAAAGGCCTTCAAAGGTACACCCTGGGGAGCCAGGGGCTAATTCCAAAATGGACCCCAAGATGGACGACGAGTCACGAGTTCTTCACACTTCTATAGGTTTGGTCCATTTGCATATCAGCATAAATCCCCCAATTAAAACTTTAGCTAATGATGTAATTTCTTCAATTTCTCCACCTCTCTTGCGTTCCTAGTTTATACCTCTGAGCCTAGGACAGTCTGAGTGTCCTTGAATAGCAAGCTCAGAGAAGCTCTGTTGTGTCTATCTGGCCTAGGAGAGCAGCTAACGAGCTGCAAGAAACTTCAGAGTTACACACTAGGCGATACAGAATTCGAAAAAATATAAAAGTTAAAACCTAAGGCACCAGCACCAGTGCTGCAAGAGGCAGCGTTTCCTTCCTGCGTGGTGGTGTCGGCTCAGCACAGATGGTGCAAATCCCCAGCAATGAATCACCAGATTTTGTGAAACAGGTGGGTTTGCTTCCTTCAGGGATGAAGGAAGTGCAGGTGGGATGGGTTGAGCAAGGAGACCGCCCCTGCCCAGCACCACAGCTCAAAAGTACACCAGGCAGTGACTCCCAGCAGGATATGAGAGAAAAGAAATTTGAACTTTTCATGAAGTCAATAGCTATGTGCAGTCTAAATTACATTTAGATATTATATCAGCATTTGAGCTAATTACAAATGTGGAGCAGGGGCATATTTCTCTGGTGATGCTCCTCTGGTCTGGTTGGGAAGTGAGGCACAGTGTGAGCAAAGGTTCCTCATTCCTCTGGAGAACATGACAAGGATTGTCTTCTGCATGTCAGTGCAAACAATGTGCCCAGGCTAGAGACTACAAAATAGGGATTACCTCCCAGGTCCACATAGCCAGGGCAGCTGCTGACACAACTGGAGAGTTAAAAGTGGCAGTTTTAGCAAAGGCTGATGAGGAAAGACACATTAATGGGCTTGGAAGTGCTTTGAGATCCACTGGGAGTAACTTTTGAGAACAAGATATATACTGGTGGGAAAACATGCTATGAATAACAAGAATACGCCATGATCCTGAGTAACCAGCTGTCTTGGTTGTCTCAGGACGTTCCCATTTTTGCTGAAAGTCAGAGCTCCTGAAATCATCTGCTTAGCTGTAAATGCCACTTCTAAACTAGAAAGATGAGTAAAAGTAATGGTAACTCTGTTACTTTGCATACCTGATGATTTTGAAGATACTCTGGTGATTTACGTTGCTGAGTACAGGATCTTAGAAAGTTTGAGTGTGGCAGTCCTTGAAATCTGTAAATCCACTATCATGCATCTTCTACCGAATGCTTCACAAATCGGGAGCAGTGCCCAAATTGATCACCTGTCTGAGCTAATTCTGCAATCTGGGGTACAGATCCCACTTTCCCAATGCTTGCTGATGGTTCCAGTGCAATAATAATCTCAATGACTTTGCAAGGTAGCAAATAATTAGTAAAAGCTCTGCATAATATGAAATTTTGCAGTTAGGGATGAGTGTTTTGGAACCTCACTGATATGTGAGGAACACGTGAAGTACACACCTATCGTGGGAGGAACATGTTAGTAGTACAACAAGCACTCCCACACATAATTGCACTATTATTCTGATACATAGTCAAAATAATCTTCCAGAAATAATAGGCAACCCAGTCCATAACCCAACAAGTTCTTGGCTGCTTTTCTGCATACACTTTTAATTTCGTTCCTGTATTGGAAGGTTTTCATGTGTGGCTCAAGGACATAATAAAACTGTTTTCATATAAGAAGCCTCTCATTAGTGGAGAACTATTCATTAGCTGTAGATCTGTGCTGGACTAAGAGAGAAGTTTCTGCAGTTTGTGATCAGTATCAATCTTTCCATGACAAAGGTTCAGCCACTTGAGGCCTGATGTAATTAAGTCACCTCAACATTTTCCCATTAAATGGAACCCTTTTCTGTTACTTAAAAGTTAGGAAAAATTCCTTCGATTTTAGGAAGGGTGCTTCTAAGACTTCGGGTTTTCTTCTTTCAGCTAATTCATTTTGCTACATTCAAGAAGGGGAAAAACCAGAACAATTGTGCTGTTGTGGCATGTTAAAAATCTCTGGTGTCATCTCTGAATGTGGTCATTCTATAAATATTATGATGAATTCTTTTTTCCAGCAATGTCATCTTTCAGCCCTTTGAACCAAGCTAACTAGTGATCACCAGCTGTGTTTCTGCTTTTCAGAGCACCTTGATTTCTACTTTTCAAAGTCCTTGATCCTTTTTTCAAAAATGCTGATCATTCACTACTGCAGCTGAAACACACCAACGCTGGACAGAGAGAGCACCTGTGGAATTCTTAAGAGAAAGGTGAAGGTAAATAGGCACATATACTAGGTATCTAAATACATTAAAATTGTTTGCCTGCTATGAACTGGCAAAATCCAGGTCCTAAGCACCTCCTGTGGTGTGCTCTAAATTAGCAGACACTCACAACTCTGTGTTTCATCTCCTTTGGAAAAACGTTTTTTGAGTGCGAAAAAATTTATTTCACAGTGTAGCATTCTCCTTTAAAAGTCAGATTTCCCTTCTCCTGCTATTTTTTTTCCTTCTTTTTTTTTCAGCCAGGAAATATGAAAGTGAAGTAAAGATGAGTAGTAAAGTAGTTTTTGGACTATCTTAAAAAAAATCAGAATTTCTTCCTGGACTGCCTTTACTTTTAGCAAACCCCAGTTTTTAACACACCCCCCCCCTCCCCCCCCAGCTTCAAAAGTGTCACTCAAAACATTTTTTAATCATGATTCCTCGTGTGCTTGGCATTCTGCTGTGGTCCTACCAGTCCTGTGTGCAGCAGAGATGGGGCATTGCCAAGGCTCAGCTGCACTGGGACAGGCTAAGTAGGCTCTTATCCTCTGTGCAAAGCAGCTTCTTGGGGAGGAGGCGGCGCAGGCGCCACGCCTGTCACTCTGTTACACAAGAATTCGTGAGACATCTGTAGTTTATATAATGGTACCCAGCGTCCAGGCAGCATTTCTCATCAGTAGATAATAAAATGCTCTTTGGAAAAAAAAAAACGTCAGTGTTATCATCCTTGATTTACATATTCTGAGTCTAACTTTGAAGAAAGGGCATTTTTCTCCTGGTCAGAGCAGTGGTAAAAGGCAAGACAGATGTGCAAAGATTAAAACACTTCAGCAATGTGCCTGAGTAAACAAGGCTCACCTATTTAGTACTTAAGACCCGTGGCTGAATCCAAAACATGCCTAAATTATCCTTGTATAACTTTGCAGTCATAAAATTAAATACTGCTAATTTCCTGCCTGTCTCTGATGTGTTATATTTTGGGCTGCAGAACAAGCAGTCCCTATAGCTTGATTTGCTTAACACTTCACATTAAGACCTTGTCTTTAGTTGCATGTAGTCTCTGTGCGTGTGCACAGCTGTGTAGGTTAGGATTTTCAAAGCTGTCTGAACAGCTTTATCTTTGAAGACAGCTGATCTTGAAAAATCTTTTAAAGAAGTGCTTCTGTAAAAACAATTCAGCACAAGTTGAAGTTTGGGCAAAAATATTTTTAGGCACATCATGGGGGATTTTCAGTCTCACCCTGACACTGGATGCAGGCTTTAAAGTTGCCACTGTTATTTCTGTGCCTGCAATCCTTGCATACCCCATTCCCACAAGCCCTCTGCTTTGGTTCCATCCCTGTAAAATGACACAACAGCACCTTATTTATGCAGCTCTTCCCATGTTTTGCCTTTTTGGCGTGGAAACCCTTGAGACCAGAGTTCCTGTCTTAAATACATTGTCTGGCTTTTCTGGACTCAAATGTTATTTAAGAAACTTATTGTAGCTTCGCTGCAAGAAATTTATACTAATATAATATTATTATAGGCTCTTTGATCAGCATTTCACAACATATTAGAAGAAAAATACATTTAGGAAGAGGAGTGTATATTGTAGGAATGATCATTTGTTTGACCTTAATCTGTCATTGGCAAAGCTTCCAGGCTGCACTGTATTAGCAAATGGATAATGGGCTCCAGCTGAAATTACTTGCACAGTTAAGTAGTTTATTTTCTCATTTTCCTACAGTGAGTCTCTAAGAACAGGGCTGGCATATAAACACGCACGTACATTCCTGCATAAACATGTTGGGCTCATTGTTCAGACTGTTTCAGTGAGAAGCTGAGGTGCTGCCATCTCTTCTCAGGCGCTTTGTGCGAGGAACAAAAGCTGGAGCCAGGTCGTCACTGTTGCTGCCCTGGAGGAGAGTGGGGAGCCTGGCACAAAGGTGCAGCACCTCATTTGGGACTGATTCCAAAGGACATGGGGAGGGAGGTTTTTCACAGACTTCACTGGATTTTGGATGATCTTCAGGGTTTTAATCTTAGAATAGCTTGCAAAGCTTCTCTGTATTGAGCTTTTCAGTGATGTCTTTGTGCTGTGTACAGAGAAAGTAATTAAAAGAGAAAATTTACCATAGTAGTAAATAAAATTAGAAAATCACAAAATTCAGACGATGTAGGATTCAGGTAATAAAACCAGAGAAAACAATAGAATGAACTCTCATTTTGCATACATACAATCTTATTGCCTATAACTTCTGTTAACAGGTTAAGGAGAGCTCTTGCAAAGATTTTTATTAAAGTGTAAGCAACATGAAGAACAAAAATTATCAATGCTGCTAATTAAACATCTTCTAATGACTTTGACATCTTTAGAAAGGAATTCCTCACATCACAACTGGATAAGATTTGCATAGTTTTTGTCAAGATGACTACTCCCCTAAATGATTCAAATATTATTAGAGCAGAATTAAGTGATGTGCAATTCCTGCCTGCGAAGCAAAATAGTCTCTCATTTGAACACAAAGATGTAGAGGGTTATTGATTATACATTAAAACATTATAAGCAAATTGTGCACAAAGAAAGGGGTGAATCCAAGGGTTTTGTTCAGGAATAATGCATTTATTTATTCAGGAATGATATAAAGAAATTTGCATCTGATGAATGATAATACAGATGCTTAGTAGTTACAGAAATGTTGTTTCCATGTGGTAGGAAATTGTCATTCGAAGCTGGCTTCTTTCCTTAGCATATAAACCTGACATAACTGTTCCCAATGACACAGGGTAATTTTAATGAAACTTAATTGAAAGAAATTGAAAGGCAGGTTGGATTTGGTACTCCCATCTCAATTATATTAATTCTGCTTATATTAACCAGAGACAAAAGAAATTCATTTAACTATGCTTTATTCGTAACAGAATCATGGGTAAATGACATTCAAAGAAAATTGAAAAAGAAAAGAGGAGCAGATCCCCTGCTTAGAGTTGTAGAAGCTGAACAGAAAAGGGATTTTTTTTTTTTTTTTTAGCAAGGAAAATCTGTAGCAACCACTGAAATAGTCATAGATTTTGCAGGTCAGATGGGGGTTTAGTGATGTGGAGCAAGTCCCTGGTGTGGTTAACTGCAGGAGCAGTATGGCCAGGTAGCCGGTGGTCAATTTAAAGGCAGGTAAAAAAATCCAGGAAGAACTGAGTCCTGTGGATGTAGAGCAGAAACAAGTAAGCTGTGGCATGAAGTCACAAAGAAATACAATGAATGTTGAATAAAAACCATACTGGATCAGGAGCCACAGGTATTTCAAAAAGAGACACAAAGCTTTGATCAGTCTGGTACCCCTAAAAGAGTGGCTACGCCTCATGTAGCAGAACCTGCAAACATAAAAGCCTGGAGTCTTGCTTGGCCAGTGGCTTGCCCACACTTTTGCCACTCAGTTACCCTAGGCCTGCAACAATGTGCTGCTGTGCATGACCTAGTTAAATTGGGACTGGGATACAGGGCTAGAGCAGGAATTTGAAGACTTGGAAATTTCCTTTGAGGTTCAGTTTTCTCTGCCTGCAGATATGCATGTTTTAGTGAGGGCAGGGCATCTGTGACATTTCTGCTACTGCCACGCAGTGCACACAAATCAGCTCCAATGACAGGTGTGAAAAATCCTTCTAGATTGCTTGTGGCTACACATGATTGATAATAGAGCAGAGCCAGATGGGATATTTTTTATTCAGCTTAGGGAAGCAAACAGCATAGGCTATGTCAGCATTAAAACTTACAAACTGTGATAGGAGCAACCCTAAATGTTGGTAAGCTCCCTAAATCCATGTTGCATGAAGCTTAGGATGACATACAGACACAAGGCTCACAACACTCGTGTACGCTTCTGACACAGCAGCTGGGAGGGAGGTGGGATGCTCTCTGTCCACGTTAAAAAACATCAGGGGCATGAGGTTCTTACAAGTACATCTGAGACAGTTGTGTGGGCTCCAGCTGCAGCCAGTGGAGCCTTGAAAGGGGAGTCAGTGGAGACTGGGTGTGACTGCTTTCCACTAACAGCGTTAGATGTATCCTACCCTGGGCCCAGATAGAGGTACTGCATTGTGGACACCCAAAATCACGGAATAAAAGCCCTACCCAGCTTGTTAGCAGATAGCCTGAATAATACAGCTCTGCCAAGGCTGCAGATCTCACTGGGACAAAAGAGGGATAGTTACATATTTCTTGTACAACTGGACACTGTCTTATTTGAACACTGCTGTTTGTCTGAGCTGCTCATGATTCATTAAAGGGTAGAGAGAAAAGGTGTAAAGATTATGCATGTGAGCTGTGAGTGAATAAGTGAGATTCGTGAAACTAAGATATTCCCTGTAGAGGCACATGGAATTTAATTTTTTTTTTTTTAAGGTAATTTTTTTTATCTTCCAGCAGCCTTGTAGTGTGATGTCTGTTGGTCCAATGTAGATAGTTATATTCTTAGTTCAGGTGCTGAATCAGGTATGAAATAATGAAATTATTTTTGTTTGTTTTATAAGCTAACGTGTCTGAATGACAAAATTACTTGCAAAAACTATACAAAACTGCAGTTTTGTTGGACTTAATATTTACAGGCAACATTTTCTCTAGTTCTGAAGAGTCTCCAGACTGCATAAATCAGCGAGTGCTGGCATTTTCTTAATGTCACTAATGACATTTTGGCCAAGAGGGTCTCAGCTGAATTTGCTTACTACAGAATTACACATGGCGTGTCTGGAGGGGAATTACTGCATCACTGTGTTTGTTTACATTACTCTTTAAGATATCATCCCCAGCAAGTGTAATTAGCTGCCCAGTGAAACAAGATCTTTCATTACCATCTTTCCTAATGCTTAATGTAGGAATAATTCTCTGGGATGTTTGTTATATATGGAGTAAATAAAATATTTCCTTCTCAGTGGGGTGAATAAAGTTACCATTGTCAAATGCTGAATGGAGAAAGACAGAGTTTACCCAAAGGCATTGTTTTGGGGGGATAACTGAGGGAAACAGACATTGATCTGATGCAATGTTGCCGAGGTTATTATATGGCAAATTTAGCAAAGAACATATTATTCCAGGCCCTTACAGAATTATATCCACCAAGGGGCCAGTTAAGAAAGTAAAAATCTCTTCTCAGGAGAAAGAAGACCACACCAAGTATTTGATAACAACTGTGTTGTTACTCAAGTGATGGTGACGGATTAAGCCAAGGTTAATGTAACATAGCTGAACCCACAGCTACTGATGCAAACAGGAGGGAGGTCTGGTGACAAGGCTGCCCACTGTACTGCTCTCTGGAGAACAAGCAGAGTGTGCTTACTCTAAGAGTTGTATGTCTTAATCACAGCATCCAGCCAGGCTGATTGCTTTTGGCATCAGTATTCAGTGCTTTGGGGATAGGAAGAGAGTAAAAAGTCCTCCCACAGAGTCAGAGAGGTTTTAACAGAATACCTAAATCACTTACCAATCAGATTTGCATTATGACTTGTGGGCTTCAGGAGTATTGTGAACCTGCACCCAGAGTATCCGGCCTCCTACCAGCAGGGCAGTTCAGCCACAACTCTGAATGTGAGCAGCATTTTAGGAGTGTCATGGTTTTAAATATTCCACCTCAATAATTTTTCCAGTGAATGTACATTGCCCTGCTTCTCTGGCCAGTCTCTGCCTAACTGGCGAGGTATGCTGCTACACAATGTGTGTAAAAGATTTGGCCTTTTTGCCACATCATACTCCTAAGGTCTTGACATCTTATTTCTTCACTGCACAGGCTGTGTTAGGGAAAGGATATCTCACTGGTCTCAGAATAGCATCATTAGAGTGCTCAAGGTAATAAAAGGCACTAAGAGCCAAGGGATGTAAAAAAATAAGTATCTGACATCTGAGCAAGGCGTCAGTGCATATGATCTGTGCTTTCCATACTCCATAGAGGTTAATTATTTGTCTAGCAAAAATAGTCTCAAATGACATGTTCCCCAGAGGTTAAAATGCTCTCCTCTTCAACTGGGTAACTGATTCCCTTTACCATTATGAAAAGTTGCATCAAGTTTCACTGGAGAATAAGGTAGTGATAGAGGGGATGGAACTGCTCATTAGCGCCGGGACCATGACTCACGACCCAGCTTCCATAGGCAGAGAGAAGGCGGAAAAGACGGTAAAAACAGAGGTGTGTCAGAGGGAATGGAAAGGCAATCCTGACAATTCTTTTGAAATCCAGGTTGTGAGCCAATTCTCCATGTAAGAGTTGTTTGATTTATAAAAGATACAGCCTTGTTAATATTTTTGGGCAAATGAGTAACAGGGATGGTTTTGTTTGTTTGTTTGTTTGATCAAAAAGAAAGTTATTGAAGAACAAGTAAGCAAGCCATTACTTTTACTAGGCTGACACCAATGCAAAGAAAGGGGGCAATGAGATGCTGATACAAACAGGTTAGGCCAGTGGAGAGGTCAGTACAATGCTTGTTGGTCCTCCTTTGAAATTCTCGTCCCTTGTTGTTTAAACCTAGTTGCCTGATTTTCCTTTGAACTGTTCAAAAAGTTTTTGGCAGTTGGAAAAGTCTGGAGGAAACACAAGTCATCCCATCACTTGTTCATCTGTTCATCTGCAGTGGTGGAACTCATGGCATCAGGAGGTGCAGCCTGGTGGATGGCACATGGTATGAAGAGAGGACAACTTGCCTTGAGTTGTGCACCAAATAAAAGCAATGCAGCCCTGGAATGCTGGTGTAACATAAAGAAGAAACTGAACAACTCTCGAGCACAAACAGTGTAAACATGTTTCAGGGGTATTAATTAGCCATATATTAATTAATAGTCCAGGTATGTACAGGAATTGTTTCATAGAATCACAGAATTGTTTAGGTTGGAAGAGAGCTCAAAGATCAAGTTCAACCATTAACCCAGAACTGCAAAGTCCACCACAAAACCATGTCCCCAGGCACTACACTTAGACATTTTTTGAACACTTCTAGGAATGGCGATTTCACCACTTCTCTGGGCAGGCTGTTCCAATGTCTGATCACCCTTTCCATGAATGATGTTTTTCCTAATATCCAATCTAAGCCTCCTCTGGTGCATCTTGAGGCATATCCATCTCATCCTGTCACTTGTTACTTTTGAGAAGAGACTGAGCCCCATCTGGCTACACCCTCCTTTCAGGCAGTTGTAGAGAGTGATAAGGTCCCTCCTGAGCTTCCTTTTCTCAAGGCTAAACATCTCCAGGTCCCTCAGCTGCTCCTTGTCAGACTTGTGCTTTAGTCCCCTAGTTCCAGCCAAAAAAAGATGAAATAAGTGACTCATGGTCCTGCTCACCGCTTCTTTTCCTGAATCCCCTGGCACTTGTATTTCTTTGCTACAGAATGAGTATCTTGCCTTGAATAGCAGAGGGGGAGGTCAGTCTCAGTCCTCTCAGGATCTTTACTGTCTCAGCTGGACAGCCTCTCTTAAGGAGGGGCTGGGGATGGTGCTAGCCTGACACCAAGGAATTTGCAGAAGACCTTAGATAAGCAGTAATCTATAACCCTTCCAATTACTTGTATCCCTTCAAGATTGAAACCTACATGTGGAACAGAAAAGGTGCACTGTCGATGCTTCACTGCTTGTTCAGATCGGTACTGTGCCCTTTATGCTTTGGGAAGCCCAGAGCTGCCGGGAGAGGAAGCACGAAGACCCCAAGCAAGGCCACTCCGAGAATGCAGCAAGTGAATGCAGTGATGCTAGCATCAGTAGCAGAAGCAAAGAGGCAGAAACATAGCCTGACTCCGTACCTGTATTCCTGTTTCTTTATTTCCCCTGTCCCCAGAGGAGACAGGGAGCGATGTGTACAGAAGGGAAGGCTGGAGCCAGAGGGCGGGGCGATTGGGGCTGGCTCCTTATATTAGGGTGAGGGGGAAGGGAGTGGACCCCTGGTGANAGTCTCAGTCCTCTCAGGATCTTTACTGTCTCAGCTGGACAGCCTCTCTTGAGGACGGGCTGGGGATGGTGCTAGCCTGACACCAAGGAATTTGCAGAAGACCTTAGATAAGCAGTAATCTATAGCCCTTCCAATTACTTGTATCCCTTCAAGACTGAAACCTACATGTGGAACAGAAAAGGTGCACCAAGAAAGAAAGAGCTGCCATCAGCTCATCCCGTGTTGTCTCAGACGCTTCTTCCTCATCAGGGGAAAGATTCTGATACTCTTCCCCTGCTCCAGCCTTGGGTCCATCCCATGAGAGACAGTTCTCCACGAACTTCTCCAGTGCAGATTCTTCCCATGGGCTACAATTTTTCATGAATTGCTCCAGCACAGGTCCCTTCCACGGGCTGCAGTCCCTCACGAGCGGGCTGCTCCAGTGTGGGTCCCCTGTGGGGTCACAAGTCCTGTCAGCAAACCTGCTCCAGTGTGGGGTCCTCTCTCCATAGGGCCACAGGTCCTGGCAGGAGCCTGCTCCAGACCAGACTTCCCACAGGGTCACAGACTCCTTCAGGCATCCACCTGCTCCAGTGTGGGGTTCTCTGGTGTGGGGACCAGCGGCAGGTCCATCTTGGAGCCGCCTGGCTTTGGCTCTGCTGGGCATGGCAGAAGCTCACAGAAGCCACACCTGTAGTCCCCTGCTACCGAAACTTTGCCATGTGAATCCAATACATGTTGTTTTAACCAAGAGAATTTTAAAAATTGAATCCTAAGGATGATGGGGTTTCTCTATGTTGTTCTTTAATGTTGAAGTTAAGAAAGCTTAATAAAAATCAAACTCTGACATGCAAAATGAGTTTGGGTCTTTTTTTTTTTAACCCTGTTTTCAAGAAAGTGACTGATGAGTCACTGTTAACCTGGTCATCACAGCCTCCCATGAGAGGCAGGAACTTGATTTTTGCTTCAATAAGGAAGTAAAAAAATGGTTTTTTGTAAAGACTTGTCAAATAATCTTAAAACACTACAGAAAGAGAAAAAACATACACAGCTATGGTCCTTTGTTTCTTGGCGGAATACCTGGAATGTAAAAGGAAATGGTTTTTATAATAGAAGAGCACGCTATGTGATGTCTTTCCCAAGCAATTACATCCTTTCACAGTAATCCTTTCATGAAAGATAATCTGATGAAATTCCTTTGGTCAGGAGCCTATTTTTAATTAAATACCCTAAGTGTAGCTCTTTTAGCTATTTAACTTTGAGCTATTTAACTCACTTGGGTTTAATGGCTGTCAGTAAACCCTGAGTAATTCACATGTTCAAAGAAGCTGAACTTATGAGTAAATCCTAACTCATCTCAGCCTGAATCTATGGTTTGGCAGAGGGGTTATACAGGGAGTTAAGGAGTCCTCTGCTACACAGACCCTAGGAAGCTCCTAGGTATCTGCTATGGGACATTTTCAGATGGACCACTGGTCTGATGCCATGCAGCTATTCTGATGCCTCTATGCCTAAACTCGCTAGAGTTTCACCTTTTGCACACTCAGCCATCTTGGAGCTCAGACATGCTCTCCAGAAATGGTTATGCACAGCTCTAACTATAAGAAGACAAACACAAAGGGAGACCAATCAGTGATTTAGACTGCTAACATCTCAAATACAAAAGGGGCCTGAAATTTATACATATATAGATGTAATAAATTTGAAGGTTATTTACACAGATTAAATGCATACTTGGATGCAGCTAACAGAGGCAGCTGTTTGGGCAGCAGCCTCTGCATTCTGCTTTCGGAGCCTCTGGACCTTCCAGAAAGAAGGTCCAGGATCATTGGGAAACCTCTGAGACACTAGAGAGTGCCTACTGCTGTCAGACAAGAACAAGGGAAGGGGAGCTACCAGGGGTGGGCTCAAGGAAGCTCTGGCAACTTCTAATGCTTGTGATCAGCTGCCCTTAACCCAGCGTGCCTGGATTAAGCTGCCCGTCCTTAGGAGGGTAAGGCACCTTTAGCCAGTGCTCAGACGAGGACTACACAAGAGCCCAGGCTCGGAGCACAGTTCCAACACAGCAGTTTGTGCAGCAGAGCCCAAGGGAGGGGGCCTCAGTTGGATTACAGTGTTGTGACATAGTGTTATGGTGGTGACGTGCCACAGGGCAGCCTGCCTGGCAGGTGCTGGAGCAGCTGTTCCTTCCAGGGCAGTGGCTTGAGGCAGACTCCATATAGCAGATGAAGCCCTCCAAGCCCTGGGCTGCAGGGAGTACCTGAAGCTTCTCTCTGATGCCTGAGAGATGGCCTGCTGTCCTGCCAGATGTGTCCCATCTTGGAAGATATGCAAACCAAATGGGGGAGTTACAGGTGGGGGTGAGAGAGCTGTGCAGCATCAGAGAGGTCAAAAAGGGAGACAGATGAGTATTTTTCTGGAAAGAAAAAAAAATGTAAAAGGCTCTTCACAGTAGTGTGGTCTGCTGCCTGTGGCATGACTGGGGATGCTATGGAGGAAGTGCTGAAACTCCTCCAACACTGTGGCCACTACCCTCTACAGACCAAGAGAGGTGATTCTTCCCGTCTGCTCAGCACTGGTGAGGCCACACATGGAACACTGTCGGTCTCGGCTCCTCAGCATAAGAGAGATGAGACACTGGCACATTGCAGAGAGTCCATATAAGGTCCAGGTACAAAGATGGTGGGCTAGAGCATCGCTTAGGAAAGGCTGAGTGAGCTGGGACTCTTCAGCCTGGAGAGGAGAAGGCTCATGGTTGAACTTACCAATATTTGTGTATAAATACCTGGAGGAAGGGTGTTAAGAAGATGAAGTCAGACACTTTTCAATGGTGCTTGGAGAGAGTCAGAGCAAAGGATAAAAACTGAAACACAGGATGTTTCCTCTGAAGATCAGAAAACACATTTTAACTGTGAGGGTGACTGAGTGCTGGCCCAGGTTGCCCAGAGAGGTGGTGGAGTTCCTGGAGATATTCAAAAACTGCTTGGAAATGGTCCTGGGCAGCTGGCTCTAGCTGATCCTGTCTTGATAGGTTTGGGGAAAAGTTGGATGAGATTGAAAGGGACCTCTGAAGATAATCTCAACCCTTCTGTGATTCTTCCTATTACTGCCATGGGGCTTTCTGATGGCGAGACTACAAATGTGCTAAACATTACTGTGATATTTCAGTTTTTGATTTCACTGCAAGTTTTTCACTGCATCAGAAAGGTAAATTTGCAGAGTGCTACCTTGAGACAATACTCTAATGAGAATATGCTCATTACAGATGGAGCTGTCTGAGCCCATTAATTGTAGAGAACAGCGTGTCTGAAAAACAGTCCTCAGAGTATTTCGAAAACCTTTGCCTGATTATGGCACAAGCTGAGAGACTAAACCAGAGATGTAGCCTCACATGTAACATGCTATAGATGGCCATGCTGCATCAAATGGGGAGCCACTCAGCAGCCCCCGTGGTTTGGCCTTGGCTGGAAGAGGGATGAACTCTATTTTATGGTGGTTTACATGTAATTTTAAATAATTCAGCGCCCGGAAATGAGGCTACACTGTGTGGCTAACTTAGAATGCTGGCTGTGCACACACAGCCTAAAAGTAGAGGTGGCCATATTGTCAGTGGTACAGTGAGTTTACTTTAATTTTGGGCTGACACCTGGGGCCAATATCAGCAAATGGAGCCATGTCAGAAAAATATACTTGATCCAGAAGCAAAATTATACATTTTCACCTGCTTTAAATTTAGCTTCATGTCATTACACTCCAAAATCTTTCTAAAGAAATGGTGCTTGAGTCTTCTATTGAAGATTTCTTTTGTTCACAAGTATTGATGAAATAACCCCCACAGTAAATAAAAGATTTATTCAGTTTCTTTAGGAAAGTGAAGCAACTTACAGCATAATGCGTTCCTCAGGTGATACAGTATGTTCATCTTCTGTTTAGAAATATAGATAAGACCTATCTACTAGCTAAAAGCCCTCCTTTCCTGAAAGTTCCTTGAAAAAATAAAGTCTGGATTAGGACTCAAGCATTTTTTAAACTACCAAAGCAAAGTTTGTAGCACCAACACAGGCAAGGTTTGAATGCTGCTAATAAGCTAATCAGAGAATCTCCATTTTTCCTGATCTTCGATGTATTAAAACAATTGGCATGAAGTTTCTGATTAATAACTACTTGCTGAAAACCTCACTTTTAATCAAGCCCACTTGTTTTTTACTAAGCTTGAACAAATGTTCTGATCACAGACAGTTAACATGCTTTTAATTAAAAACAACATAGACATCATTTAGGACACTATTGAAAATATAATGTGTGCATTCCTCTTAAACATTGTAACAATTTATTTTTACTATTCAAGGTATGCAATTTCTTTACCGATATTAAGAGTGATTAGGATTTAACCTATAGTGTTAACAAGCCCCAGTTATTATAACCAGCCACACCCTGAAAATTGTCACAACCAGCAGGCTGACAGTCAAATTGGATTGTTTGGCTGAACTGCTGCAGTACTGCCATATTGTTAATCACCAATTTCCACAGCAGCAACTTTTCTTTCTGGTGCTATTAATGTCTCCCTTGATTCTTTCATAGCACTCTGGTTGTCTTTTAGGCATAATACTGTCTTGTTAAACTATGCTTAACAGTCTATAATGGCTGTTTCAAGCATTTTCCCCTTTCCATATTTTTTCCAATGTGTCTAGGAATAAAATACAGTGCAGTGGATTAGAAAATGCATTTATGTCCAGCTTGGGTATTAATTAGGAGTCTCAATACTTACCTGTTTCAAACCACAGGTATCTCTTTGAAAGGCAGTCCTTTGCCTAATTCATCCTTTTACTCTGTGCTTGGGGGTGGGGGGGCTCAAAATGCTTGCCTAAACGTAAACATTTGGTCAGGATGTTTGGAAAATTGTCCCCCATCTGGACATCTGGGAAACTGAGGGTTCCAATCAGGTTTTGTGTACTCAGATGTGATGAGGTGAAAGGCGAGAGTGCTGCTGTGCATTGAGACCCACAAGCAACATCTGTGAAGTCACTAAAACAGGTCAAGTCCTGTTTTCTTAGCTGAACTGACATGGCAGCGTGCATGCACACAGTTCTTCCCTCCCACCACCCAGAAACACGTGGCTGCATCCAGAATGACAGGAGCAGCCCCCCACCTGTACCTGTCCAGAGCCTGGCAGCTCTTTGGATGAGCGAGGTGCTGGGGACCATGCAGGAGCTTTGCAGGGCTGGTGGCTGGCACTGAGTAGGAAAAATCGTAGCTCCAGATGCCGTGAAAACTGAGGCTGTGTGGAGCAGGCATAGCAGCCAGGATACAGCCAGCTGCAGAAGAAAGACCAAGCAGAGTGGGTTGATGAGGTGAATTAAACTAGTTGTTAATTAATTAAATTCCACCAAGAAAGTGCCTTTTAGTAAGAGGATGAAGAATGCTACTGTTTGGGGGTGTTTTGTGTGTTTGTTTTTGGAGGTTTTTTTAACAGGGCTTTATTGTTCTAAATTTATGCCACAAGTTAGGATGGCAAAATAAAACTTTTTAGGAACTTTGACAACCTAGATGCTTTCTGGGGAAATTTTGGCATAAAGTAAATTGCTAATAATACTATAATGTGATCATCAATAATAATGAGTAGGCATAGTAGGCTATTTTATAATATGCATAGTACTTTTATTATGTATTGTATATAGCTCCTGCTAAAAAGGGCATTCCGTCCTGGAGAATTTAAAGTCTAAGGTACTAGTCCTGTAATTTGCAGTATATGAGTGCATTTCTTAATCTGTATGCACTGCCAATGCAGTCACGGGAGCAGTCAGTCACCGGCTATGGCTTTCCTAGAGCAGAACTGAAAATTGCCTGGGAGGACTCAGTGCTCACTTTTAAAATGTAGCTAATATGTCTTATTTTCTTGTAGAGTTCAGGCAGCTTTCATTTTAGGAAGTGCAGGGCAGTGTAGGGCAGCTCCCATAGCTCACTGTGATTGCCAAGTGAATCCTGTTGTGATGAGTCTCTGTAAATCCCGGAAGGTTCTGGGATATACTGTGCCTTCGCCTTAATATGGAAATGGTTATTTACAGCCAGCAACCACATTGAGTACAGAGAAATGAGCAACTCACCAAAAGTGCCCGTAGTTTCTGCTCTCTGAGTGGACAGACAGAAGCCCCTAAAATACTGATCTTACTAGTAGTCCAAAAATTGTCACTAGCAAATAATTATCATAATTTAGTTGTACCTACTCTACTGCAGGTTAAATGTCTAAGAGAAACAATGCATTTTATTTATTCATAGTGGCTAACGCTGTTGAAGGCACAGTACTCTGGATTCTTTTATGCTAACAGGCCAGTGGCAGTAGAATTTTGCCGTGTGTGACCCGATGTTTTGTCAGTTTTTAAATTTGCAATTGCGCTTTGCTAGACTGTCATCCCAGCTTGACACCAGCTAAATGAAGCTTCCCTTGGAAAGAACAGAGTGAGCCAGTGAGGATGGTGTCTTTCACGGCTTTCAGTGGCAGACAAAACCAAAGCAGTCCCTGTTCAGCAGTGGTGTGGCCCAGCCTCGTGGCCCTTCAGTTGACTCCCGTGTTTTCTTGCCTGTGTGAAAACTGTGCAGTCAAGTCCCACAAGAACCATGAGCACTTCCTTGTATATTTTGGGATACAGGGCACAAATGCACAAGAAACTTGCTTTCCCAGCTGTCTAGTCAAACAGTTTATAATGTGGAAGAACAAACTCTGTTTATTGCTGCTGCTGTAGGTAGCACCAATACTCCTTGGGAATCCCCATCTTTCATTTCTCGGAAGTCCAGCCTGTCTACTTCTTGTCTTACTCTTTTAAAAGAGATTACTTGGACATACTTCTTTCCTCCCCCCTAGAAAAACTTGAGTTGAGTGAATGGTATTTCCACCATACCAAGTATCTCCTGCAGGTATCGTGACAAAATAAAAATTACTTCAGTGAGATTTTCCAGTAGCTCTGAATGCATATAGCTTAAAACATAAGAATATGAAATGCGAGGAGAGAAAAATGGTGTCTATTTCTCACAGATTTTTTTGTTAATCTATCATATATTGTAAGGGTTTTTGCTGTTCTAGAGGTGCGTGAGATGCAGCAACACATCTTACTGACTCTTTCTTTTAACACTGGGTATCATAAGACTTCTTCAAAACTGAATTGCTGCCAGCTAACCTAAACTGGGGCTGTGCTTTGAGGAAACCGATTCCCCAGCAAGTGTGGGTGTAGCCTGCCGAGGGATGGCAGTTCTTCCTCTCTGTCCATCTGCCACCTGCCTCAGCCCACAGTCTGCTTTATTTTCAGCTGGGAAGTAAGGAGCTTCAAAACTAGATAACAAAATAGTCAAATGTATTTTGAAATAGCTAAGCCATTAAAGCAGCAGTTGAGAAAAAGCCATCATATTGGTTATCACAGTTTAAAAAGTGAAAAAGACCTTTGTATTCTTTGTGCTCTTTACAGGTGAGATGATAATTCCAGGGCAAGTTTACCTTCTAACATGACCAGTGAAAAGTGCACAAAGCAACATACATAGTAGCTTAAACCTACGTACATTCAAAAGATAATAAAGAGTTAAGGTGAGCATGATGAATGGTTAAATAGTCGGTTCCTCCATACAAGGAAGAGGTTCCTTCATACATTTCTTTTCACACAAATGTAGGTATAATACCAATTTCTGTTTCCTCTGAAAAATCTGTGTCTACTGCAATTTACTTTGTATTGCATGGTGATATGTTGTATCTCATTTTTTCTATGTATGTATATATGAAGGAGAGATAAAAATATTCTTTCTTACATTGACTTTTTCTTCTCTTTCATAACTTGGAAGTTATTTGTGCTGCTAAATATGTAGGAGACAAGATCTGAGTAATACTTGTACTGTGCAATATTTTGCTTTCTCCTCTGACTGCTTTTCTCCTTGCCCCAAGTCAGTTCACCCAGTCTCATTTGCTACCAAAATATCTCCTTTTCAGTGTGAGATAGCCAGAGTGCCACTCTGCATGCAGCAGCATGGGAGGAGTAGACAGCACTTTACCTCTGTATGTAATGAAGAATCTGACTCATTTGTGAAAGTGATAAGGGTATTTATTGTCTATGTTGGTGGTTAATGTTGACCAAGAACTGAAAAAGCGTGCATTTCTTGCGGGCACTCATGGTGGTTTTACTCAGAGCTGCAAAGGGAGGTGTAACCCACCTGCACCTGAGGCAGTGTCCCCCAGGGGAATTCCAGTCAGGTCAGACTGAATTCTGATCCCAGCTCTGCTGCCCACCTGCATCACTGCTGTCAGCACACCCTGCTGTCTCTCTGGCTTTCCTCTCCATTTGTCAAGTAAAATTAATTGCAGTCATATTTTCTTTCCTGCTATAAAGATTAGAAGGGTAAAGTTAAGCCTGTCTGTGAGTGACTTGGCTGGCATGTAGTTGGTTTTGTGGCAGTCTGTCTTTAGCAATGCATGGTCAGGTAGGTATGTCCCTGAGCTTCCATGACCCTTCTCAAAGGCATAATCTCAATGGCTGATCCATGTTGCTGCTTCTTTGCATTTCACTTGCAGTATTTTGCAGAGAATCAAGGAACACTGTCATGAATGCCTGCACAGAGGAGCAGCACAGCAATCTTCCTTATTCTCTACAAATCACATGTGCAATAGAGAAAGGAGAACAGACAGTGGTCGACCACAAGCATTCTGTTACCC
Source organism: Platysteira castanea (assembly GCA_013397175.1). Lineage (NCBI taxonomy): Eukaryota > Metazoa > Chordata > Aves > Passeriformes > Platysteira > Platysteira castanea. Next base: position 112,682 of record VYXC01011865.1, on the reverse strand, counting down.
TCTAAAGGCTTTCCATTTAAAAAAATCCCACCCAAGTGATTTAAAGCATTGCTTTTTTTTCCCCCAGGAAGTTTATTCCCTGATGCTGCTCTCAGATTTCTACAATACCTTTTTTTTTGCCACTTTCCTTTTTTACCTCACTTGGGATGTTTTTCTTTTGCACTTAAGGGGTTCTCTGACCCCCTTAACACAAGCACAGTGGTGCTAGTTACCTGGATAACACTGTCTGCTGAAGCTGAAACACAGAGGTAGAAAGACACTGCACTCTGACTACCAGCTAAAAGCGAGAACTTCCATGCATAGCCTGAAATGTTGTCACCCTGTTGGTTGGTCATGAGGTATCATGAACTCCAGGATATCATCTGCCTGAGCATAGGAATAAACATTACTGATAACAGTTTAGTATTGAGCTAAACTGTACTTACACGTTTCTAGCACTGGAGTTTCCACAGCCTCTTTGACTTCAGTTTATTCCAGATCCATTTTGTTTTTGAAAGACAGTGTTGAATCTAGGCATATATCTCCTGCAGAGGCCTTACAAATGCTCACCAGAATGTAGGAAGTGCTTGCAGGATTATTTGCAGGTCTTGTTCACTTGTCTCCTGTTTACATGGTCCTGTATTGCACAGCAGTCTGCCACAGGCTTGTGTTCAGTTCATGGTCCACGGTAAACCCCGGGAACTGTTCTCCAACACTTCCTGACTATTTGGTCCTGATTTGATTACTCCTGCCCAAAAGCAGTGCTTTGTACTTGTCTTGACAAAATTTTATCCTTGTTTTTTTGCTGTCTATTCCTCCAATTCCTTAGCTTCAAATTCTGCCTCTGGTATATGTGTGGGAAGGAGGTAAAACCAGTGACATACTGAATACGGTCACATTAACCTCACATCCTTAGGACACTGATACAAATTTCAACAAGAAGAGAATTCAACATTTGGCATGTTGAACTGACTGTCCTACATTGAGTGTAGGAGGGAAAAGTAGTGACTACAAACTTCATCCAAAAGCGTGTCCTCCACCACAATCAGTCATAGCTGAGTCCTGCTTTTGTTCCTGGTTGCCCATGCAGCTCAAAGCTCAGCCCAAGGACCTTGGAACATGAGAATTTGCTGGGCTGCACTCAGATGTGCTCCAGCATGTGCTGTTAGCATGTGTTCAAATCTTCCCATTGATTTGAAGTCACTGTAACTATAAAGCCAGGTCTGCTGGAAGCTGATTGTGCATTTCTGCTTTGCTAGATCAGGGCCTTAATCTTTAGATGAGGTGTGCATGTAGGAATACTAGTAAGATGAACTGCAACCAGATTTTCCTGCCTTCTAGTAAGAAGGACAAACCAAACATTTCTTGTTTTCACACCTGAGCTGACAGGTCATAGTAGTATGTTACAAAAGTTCACTCTTGGTGCTTGAACAGAAATGTATGCTTTTCATAAAGGCACCTTGCCTTTATGAAAATAATAAAATTTGCAGAATAAGGAGGTTATACTTTTTAGCCTTGCTTTTAGCAGAAACGTTGTGTCATTTACAGATATATTTGTATATTTGATAATGATTCCAGTATTTAGCAGCAGCTATTTTTGCCTGTTTGTTTGGAAGCCTCTAATGGCTTAGTCCAGTTGAGCTCATTTCATAGCTTGCCCTATCTGTGGGGCCATCTGTTATCCACTCACTTTTTTTTTCTTTCCCTGATTGGTTTCACACAGGCCCTTTAGTTCATTTCAATTAGGGTAGTTTGGAGAAGATCATACTATAATCTGCAGTTGTGTCATGTGTGTGTTGTCCCTGTCCCACTCCTCTCATCCCCTCACAATTAGACGGAAAACATTCCATGACAAAGAATGTTGTTGAATTTACCAGGCTTGGTGGAAAAAGACTGTGTGGGGATTTTCTCCAAAGCTGCAGGATTTCTGCAGGTAAGCCTATAAAACCTGCGCAAGAGGGTAATGAAAAAAATCTAAAAATAGAAAAAAGGAATAGGAGAAAAAAGCTAAAAATTTTGACACTTTCTTTAATGATCCTGTTGACCTTTTATGTATATCTGTGCATATATTCATGCATATATATGTATATATAAACACTTTTGGCCTTTAAAATCTGTATATAAATAATACATAATTTATAAATATACATTATATATGTGTGTGTAATATAAAAGTATCTATCTCACTTCCTTGGGGATATTCTCTTTAATTTAAAAATTTCAGGTTTACAATTCATATAGGTCATGAGTGAGGCCAGAGAAGTATAAGGGAAATGAAGAGATATTAAGAAATTCCTAGGAGCCTCTTGAAATATATCTCCAGACAGATGAACCTGAAGGCCTGTTTTGCTTCTGGAAATTGTGTTGTGGGTTGGTTTTTTCAATATATAATTTCGGACTCTGAGCAAGAGTTAGAGAATGCTGGACTGGGGAGTTGCTGCTGTACAGAGGATTTTGGAAGCAATAGTTCAGAAGCAGAAGGGCAATGTCAAGCGGGAGGAACTCCACCTTGCTTCCCTTGTCATTCTGTCATAATGAACAGAATGCTGTGGAATCCTCTGGCCTTTAAACAATTCTCATTTCAGATTGGGGTGGGCAGGCACCAAGCAATAGCTGACAAGTTCTAACATCATCTGTGTTGTTTGCAATGGTGTTGCAATAGGCTACACCACTGAGAAGCATAGGAGCAATCTTAATTTGAGATGTTACCTTTCAAAGCGCACAGTCCTCTTGCTCGCTGCAGGAAACGGGTTTTGCAGAACTGCTCATGGCATGTTACTGCTGTGGGCTTTGTCTGAGTGCAGAGTTCTGCCTGTCTTGTGGTGCCTTCAGTTTGAGCCTGGCACAAGTCACTCCAGTTGAAATTTTCTTGTATCTTTATGTCATAGCCCCAGGGAGGAAAACTGCAGATAAAATGGCACCCTGGAAGCCTTTCCACTTTTGCTGGGAGCCGAGAAAGCATGGCTTGGGTTGGCAGGGGGCTCAGGAGAGTTGCTCTGTCTCCCCTGCCCACGCTCTGGAAGATGGATCACAGGTACCAGCCTGCAGCCGTGGCCTCTGCTGTCCTTATCTGCTCCTGGCGCCGGTGAGAGCACCCGGGACAGTAGAGAACGAGAGAGAACTGAGCTGCTGATGAGGGAGGGAAGGTTCACAGGATTTCTCGTGGGGTTGGTGAAGAAAACCCCTGTATAAAATGGGGGAAAGGCAGGGTGAAGGACGTGCTCCAGATTTATAATGGAAGGAGTGTGAGGGCTTCCCCTGGCGATGTAAAGACACCAGCCCGCTCTAGGAGCTAAGGAAGGCTCCAGGAGCTAAGGAAAGGCTTCGTGCAACCGTTCCATTACCGAAATATCACTGCGTCCGTGCTGCTGCGCCATCCCAGGCAGCGAGGCGGAAGATCCCGGACCGCTGCCTGCAGCAGGCGTGCATGCGACAAGGAAGATCCAGGGTGGAAAGGCAAAGCTGTGGACTGTGTTTGTTCGACGACAGGGAGCCCGTCGGTGCTCCCGGTGTGCCAGACTTCGCTGCGCTTTCCATAGCGCCGCCTGGTGTCGGGCCGCGGCGGGGAAGAGCTTCCAAAGCTGCTCCTATCCCCAAACCTCCCGCTGCCCTTCTCTCTGTGCTTAGCAAAACTGCTTCCCGGGAAGGCCTCCCGAGGGGCCTGGTAAGTACCCACCGCCTCCTGCCTGCGGTGGCTTTGCCCCTTGCCAGGAGCAGCGTTGGTACCTGACACCTTTTAGCTTTGCAGCTGCCGTGATGTAGAGTGGATTTCTAAGAAAGGATTGATTGGTATTTGGCTCTTTTATGCCAAGTAGCACTTACTGGGATAAACTGGTGATGGCATTCTCATTTATCAGTGTGACTAGGCCGTGAGCAGTGACAAAACCCCAGGTGCCACCCGGAGTGTGCTGCTGCACCGCTGGCTCTTGTGGTAAAACAAATGCACCAAGGCAGCTAATCAGGCTTGCTTTCTGCGGGCAAGAGCAGTCACAGCTAAAGGCTTTTTTTAGTAACTGTGTGTTCACAGCTTGCTGCCCTGCTGCCCCTGCAGATCCCAGACTGAGGAGACAGGAGGTAGCCAGGGAGCTCTTTGAATCCCACTCCACAGCTGCTGCCTGAGCAAATGCACCTAAGCAACCCCATGAGGAGCCAGGGGGAAACCCAGGTATCAGGGAATGGGGTCCTGAATCTTCAGCTCTGGGGTACATGTCTGCAACCAAAAAATAAATCCTGGTTTGCAGGATGTTGCTTTTTACAGTGGTACACAGTAGCAGCTGCTTTTTCCAATACTGAGTGAGCAACTTTCAGAGCAGAGGTGATGCTGCTATACCTTGCACTAGTATGTTTCTAAATCAGTGCTTCTACCCAACTCCTTATCTGGTTTCCTGTGTAGCCACCTACAGTCTAGGAAAGGCAATACTGGGTTGAGGTAATCTGACTTTCCTAGCTACATCTCCATTCCTGTAAGATGTGTAAATACCCTTCCTCTCTCTTTAGCAGGACAGGTTTAGGATGGGAGGTATGGCTTGCAGAACAGCTTCAAACCCCCAGAGGCAACGATGAAGATCTTCAGAGGGAGCCCTTTCAGCTGTGGGTTTCTGCTTATCCTGTTTCTAATCATGGCTGTACCCATTAAGACTCTGCTGCCGGAGCCAGGAATAGACCAGAGTAATCCTGGTGCCCAGCATCCTTACAGAGAGTTTTGTAATTCTTGGCCATGTGTGTGTCATCTTAATTCAGCTCATTCTGCGGGGCATTGCCTTGTGCAGTATGTACAGGTACGATCTGCTGCCCACCCACCAAGGCACTGTTCTCCGCGTGTGCTGTAGGCGTGAGAGTCATGAGCACCGCCTGTGGACTCTCAGCTACAGATCTGGCTTTTCCTAGATTGGAGTTTGCAGCTTGAACCATGTAGTTTTAAACCAGCTCTTTTAACACAGCTTGTGACTCAGTGCGTGTATTAAGTGGACTCTGGATTGATTATTGATATGCTTTGGCTTTGCTAACAGCTTTTTGCTGATGGGAGTGGAGCTGTTTCCCTGACAATATATCCTATTAGTGCTTCTATACTGCTTCTGCTCTGGTGGGCGAGAGATAGATCTGAGGCGAGACACTTCACTGCACAATAGTTTGATAGGCATGGAGAACAACATATGCAAAATTCTGCCTGAAAGTCTGGAAAGTGGAATAAACAAGTACTCAAAGAAAATAACCTAATTCTTCATGCACACTTGCAGGGAAGTATGTGCCAGGCTGCTGTGTGCACTGGGATAGAAGATGCACCTGGAGAAGTGGGTGAGGGTGGGTGCTTTTCCTTCTCAGTGCAGCCAGGCCACTGTTTGCCTTGCAAGGCTGTGCCTTGGGAGAGACAAAGTGTGTGCTGGGGACAGGCAGCAGGATGGTTCAGATCTGCAGACACAATGGCAGGCTGGGCAAAGCAGTTTTCAGTGAAGGCACTGGGTATCAGTGAACAGAGTCAGAAAGACCTGGGATTGTGTAGCTTCTAACATAATGGGTGGGGATGACTGCAAAACCACAGGTCTGACTGGGGAGGAAAGAGGGAAAGCCTGCGAAGAATTGACAGGGTGGAAAGAAGCCTGAACCAGGGGAACAGAGGGATGTGGAAACCACTGTATCTGTCTGTGGTGAGTGCAGTACTTTAACTGCAAACTTGTGATGACTTGTGTGCATGCAGAGTCAAGACGAACTGGCCAAGGTGTGGAATTTGACATTGTAATTGAGGCATTCACAAGTGCTTGAGGACCATTTCTGATCACAAGCATGCAGCACTTCTGTTTAGTGTCTCAGGTGAGAGGCTGAGTTTCCAAATGTGATGACACTGGGGTACAAGGACTTGTGCTGATGAAATCCTATCATTGATGAGCTCTGCAAATATGGTGATCTTGAGTTATGAGTCCCTGTGAGAGCTAAAGCCACCATTTGTTCTCCCCATTGGCAATTATTGAACAGGATCTCTGTTTCTCCCCTGCACTTGCTTTCTCCTCCCTGCCCCCTGAGCCTGGGAAGCCACAGTGTGTGACCATTTGAGCATATGCCAAACTCTTCAAAGATTCTCTGTAATTCCCTATGCTAATCCTCCTGCAAGAGGAAGGATGCTTGTAGGCAGCACTTGCAAATCCACACTCAGAATATTAAGCTTGTTATAACACCTGGCCTGTCCTTGCATCTGCTGACTCGTTTCCAAGGAAATTTTTGTGCAGTTCTCCTTCCTGTGGATTTACTTTGAAATGCTCCTTTGGGTAAAAGTAACATTGCTTGTTTCACGCATGCTTATGAGAAGAAACGGCAGCACCCAGGGACAGCTCTCATTATTCACTGCACTAACAGTGCTGAACATGAGGATACATTTTTGAAGCGATCTCTAAGGCTGCACAAGTCTGCAGATGCAGCAAAAGTAGGTGGCTTGATCCATGTGTCCAAACACTGACCGTTAGCCTCATGCCAAGGATCCCCTTAAGGCATATACTGGGGCCCCAACAGAGGAGCTGAAGTTCCCTGGATCAGCACAAAATGAGGTACAGTTCAGACATGCCCACGTGACAAATGCAAGGGGAACTTTAGCACCAGCTGAAACGTGCAGTAGGCACAGGACTTCCATGTTGCTCTAATGCTTTCCAAGTGGTGCAAGTGCTGAGAGCGTGGCAAGGTCTGTGCTGTTTCAGCTCCCGTGCCTTGTGCGGCACTTCAAGCAGACATCAATTAGAAATCAATAGCATGCTTTTAAAAGAAAACCACAGGCTCTTCTGCGCTTCCTGGCAAAGAACACAAAGAACCCTGTGCTGGAAGAGTCTCTACACCTGTGGCAAGCAGGGCACTGGCACAGCTAAGCAAAAGCAGGGGCCAAGTCACCTGCCAGATATTGCCACTTTGCACAGTTACGGCCACGTTTTAGTTTGGCTAGTTCCCTTCTCAGCAGTATTTGTCACAGAAGGTATGGAAGAGGCTTTCGTTCTTCACAGGGATTATGTTTAATCACAATGGGTGTTAATGAATGAAAAATTAATGAAATAAATAATGATGCCCACCAGACTATTAACAATCAAGGAGGAAAAGGCAAGGGAGGAACCTTGGCTCCAAGCAGGTGGCAGGTCCTGGCTCGTTGGAAAGCTCACAACAAGGGAAGGGCAGAGAAGAGAGCAGGAAAAGAATCAAGGGTTTCAGTGCAGCAACTATGAAGCGCTTAAAGAGAAAAACCCATGCATGCTTCAAAACACATGCGTTAAAACTTGAGTGTGCAAGAGGGCATTGGATTTACTTCTGGCTGTTTAACAGTGAACTTCCGGCTCCATCAAGTGAGAACATCATGCTTTTTTCTTTAAAGATGAGGATGATACCAGCCTGATTAAACTGATCTAAATCCGATGAATCCATGAGAGATCAGAGAGAGGAATCAATATGGCACTAATAGATGCTAGAGTTGCTGCCTGTAAATCAATTTGGAACTGTCCAGTGCACTGCAGTTCATAAAATACACCACAGGCTGTAATTGTGAACTGGACTAAGTTACAAAGGAAGAAACATCCAGGAGCCAAGGAATTGCAGCGCACTCTGAGTGGTACACAGCTGAAGGAATAAATCAGCTGCAAAACCCCAGCAGAGAAAGCAGTGAGGTCTGAGTATTCTCTGAGTTCTCTGGTTGCCATCAGCACCTGCACTGCTCCACACTGGCACTTCAGGATGAGCTGGGAGGGCAACAAAATTAGAACCTGGACAGCAAAAGATGAAAATTACACTCTTGTCAGTGGTCTAGTGATGGGAATTTTGGAAAATATGTCTATGGCATAAAGGATAAATTGATTCATACATTCTAGAGAAACTCACCTCATGTCTCTGTAAATAACAAAGCTGGTTCAGCTGAATATAGGCTACAGATTTTGAATGTGGCACTTTAGCTGAAGTCTAAGGTAGAAGAAAGTAATAGCAACAATGACCAAAAAAAAAGAAATTCAAGTGTCTGTGTGCTTCATCTTCACAAAATCTTTCTCTAGTTCAGTTGCTTTTGCAGAGTGACACCCATGCTATCAGCCTGGATATCATAACACCTTCCCTGGAGAAAATGAGGTTGACATGTGGGCTCCAGGAGCAAGGGAGAAGGGATGGCATCGCTACAAAGGCAAACTGCCGAACTCTTGAGATGAGTACAGCCAGTCTTAGCACCCAGGTGCTGAGACCCCCCACCTCCCTGTTCAACATTCCCGGCTCCTGCAGTTCAAGGGGTGAGAGTTACTGAAGCAGCTGCAGTTTAAATTGCCCTAGGGATCTGCATGGCAGACGTCCTGGGAGAGTCATTCCCCGCTGCAGCACAGACTGTGATCTGCCAGGTGCTGGCTGCTTACTCCATACCCTTTGCAAAGATGCACAGATCTTGGCTGTAAGTTTGCCAAACATGTTGGGATGGAACCAGCAAAAATCTGTCACAATTGGAGGTCAAAAACTCTTTTCTATCTGCCAGGCCTGCATGGGCTGTCTGGGGCCATCAGCCAGGCTGCTTCCAATTTGGTTTTTGGGTAGTCCCAAGAAGTTTCTATTTGTCCTACAGTTTGCTTTCCCATGCTCCCTGGCCCTTTTTCTATCCAGAAATGTGCATGCTGAATGTGGTAAGGATTAAGAAAACTGTTACAAAGCTTGTTTTATTTCTCTTTACCCAAAGCAAGTTTTAAAAAATTAATAAATCGAGCTTTCACATTTTTCTCTTGTTTCCAGGGGGAACTGTGAACATAATAAAACTGTAAGTAGTGCTTTGAATCTAAGGAATAGAAGGAATGCTAAATATGAAAAATGTCTTTCATGTTAGAGAAAAATTCGTTTTATTCAATGAGTCAATATACTTCTAAATAAATATTTGGCTGCAGAAAGTCTGCAAAGTTTTGTTATTAGTGGAGGAAAATACTAACACAAGCCATGGGATGGTCCTCCCTGTGTCAGCTGTGTGGGGAAGGGGTTTGCTGCTCAGGATGAGCCTCCCACTCCTGCTGCACAGCCATTAGGAAGGTTTGGACCTTAAAAGCAGTGCAATTTCAGTGTAGTCTCAACTTGGCACTCTTGGGGGTACCAAGTGACTTTGTTGGGTTGAGATCACTCAATCTAGGTTAACCTTTGTGCCCCAGGGTATCGTCTTAAGGTAGGTGGTTCCTGATGTGCCAACAGCTAATGTATCTAGCAATATAAATATAAAATTCCATCTGGAGAAACACACAAGGTGGTACATTTAAGGAGCTCTCCAGAAGCACTGTATGGTCTTTATGTTGGCTTAATGTATACACCAATTCCCTGTTGTACCTTCTGCTTGTCCCACAGTTTAGGACTGTTCTGCTGCACTGTGAGGATATCTGATTTTCACAGAGACTTTCTCCATAGATCAACACTGTCCAGAAAGAGCATCTACAATAGCACCACACTGCTGGCATGTTCAGAACTGCAGCTCTGCAAGGGCGCCAGACCATACTCAAGCGCCCCGGTTCCTGGATGCTGCAGCCAGGCAGCATTAACCTGCCTGGGGAAATGCAGCTGTGGAGTTTCCTCTCTCCTTCTCAGAAGGGACCATGAGACTGAGATGTGTTAAGTTCACATCATCAACCACGTTGTTTGATGACAAAGTCACGGCACTGTTGGGCAGCACAAGCACAGTGCTGGGTGCAGGAGAAGAGGGTGTGCCACAGGTGGAAGACAACAGCTGGGGAAGAGTTTTAGCTGAAAGACTGTGGCAATCCCACTCTTTACTTGATGGGAAGCAAATGTAAGTGTGATTTTGCCTGGAAGGAAAAGTGGTGCTATGAACTTTTGTAAGCTGATGATCTTTGTCTCCCATCCAGTCAGTTTGCTCCTGGAAAGACTGTAGCCACACGATTGTTTTATGATAACAGGAAATAGGTTTTTTTAAAGGCAAAGAAACCTCAAAGATAATTTTGAATCATTCAAAATGTTGCTGTTTAGCAGAACAAAACATCTATCCTGATTCTTATCAATTTAATTTATAAGTAAACAAAATCAATTTTTTGTTTAATTTTTAGTCTTAAAAAAATCTGCTTGGATACTTTGTTGAATTTGACTTTCATAACTTTGAAGAAATGGTATTTTCCAGTGGAAATGGTAAGACCAGTTTTGCAGAGCTTTCTTAGTACTCTTTTGATAATGTGCTAATGCTAGCAAGTGTACTTCTGTACAGCATAGATGAAAATGCAAGGGCAGCTGGGATGCCTTCATAACAAGTATTCTGTATCATTTGATGTCAAAGATCCCCAGGCAAATGTAGCTAGAGACAGCATATCTCTCAAAGGGCTAAAATCCCATCTGAGTCTCAAACTCACTGTGCAGGAAAGGGCTGTGATCTGCTAAAGAAAAGCATATGTACGAAAGTCATTCTGGCAGCTGCATCCGTCATGCTGCCGCACCCCCACCCTGCCTTGATAGATCCACTCTTCCTTCCAGTCATGTGCTTTTCACATAGACGACAGAAAGACGCAAGTACAAATGTCAATCATGTGAAATCTATCCCTTAAGACAGTCCTTCTTTCCTCGTCCTGCCTTACAGTCTGATAGAGCCCTATTGCTCCCTCAGCCGCTCGGGGAAATGCTCCCAGAATTAAGGCCAAGTACTGGGCAGGATCCCTGCGGTATCCCTGTGCAGCCACGCAGGCCCCCCACACACCGACAACACCCCGGTGCTCCACAGGGGGACAAACCCATCCTGGTTCTGCACTGCATATCCTGCTCCTTAGGGATCCTCTCACGAATCCTGCAGCAGGAGTCTGCTGGAGGGGCTGCTGCCGTCTCGCACCGCATTCCTCGTGTTGCAAGAGGGAATCGGGCATCAGGGCTTCGATGGCGATGGGGGGGCTGATGCTCCTCCTGCCCCGCCACGATCAGGGACAGCGCTTTGGGGGCTCTGAGGCGCTCGGGCAGGCACGCCCCGCGCTCAGGAGACCAGCCCTTGCCAAAGCTGGCGAGCACTTCACGGCTGTGTATGGGGAAGGAAAAGCCCCGGCCGCTCGGGGCAGGGCGCGGCCCGTCCCGGGCAGGGCAGGGCGGGGCTGTCCGGGCGGCCTCCAGCCGGCAGGCGGCGCCCGCGCCCCTCAGCACCGCGGCATTCCCGGGATTTGTTCCCGTTTGCGCCAGGCTGGGAGCTGGGGGCGACGTGCACAAGGCTGGCTCACCGAGCAGCAAAACTTCACGCTACTCACACATTTCAACAAACAAGGGCATCAGCATTCATTGGTTGCAAATTACGTAACTTTTGTATTAATTACTACTCAACCCCCATTTGCTGGCTGTGTCTCTCGCTTCTCATGTTAACCAGTCCGCAGGCGCGGTCCTTCCCTCCGTCAGAGCCTGGAGTCCGTTCTGAGTAGGTGGCCAATGAGTCGGTGGTCGCGATCGCGCACTGCCGGAATTACCATTCCCCAGTTACTGCTCAGCCCCGCTGACTTCGCTCCTGGTGGCTCTCGTCCGGAGAGCCCATCCAATTTGGGATTGTCTTCCCTGTTCCTTAAAAGACTAGCCAAGCATCCGATGCTCACAATGCAACTGCTTAATCATAACTGTCCGGCCACCGGCTACTCATTAAAAAAAAAAAATAAAGGCAAAGCTTGACTCAAACCCCTCCGCAGACCCGGCAGGGCTCGGTGCCGGCCCCCTCTGAGGCGGGAGCGCCCTCAGCGACCACGGCGCGGGCCCCGCCCCGGCGCGGTCACGGGGCCGCTCAGCGCAGCGATGGCGGCGCCCAGCGCAGTTTGGCTCGGCGGGGACCCGGTGAGGCGGCGGGGGCTGCGCGGGGCAGGGCGGTGGGGCCGGCGGGACGAGGCTGACCCGTGTCCCCTCGCAGGTGGAGTGGGTGCCGTGCCCCTATGACGTCCATCACCGTGTGCCTCGCGCATCGCTGGAGAGGCACGCGGCGTCCTGCCGGCTCCGCAAGATGGGATACTCCGCCGAGGAGGAGGTGGGAGCCCGGCTCGGGGAGCGGGGCACGGGGCCGGCGCTGCTGCTCGGCGGCCCCGGGCCTTGACCGAGCCCTTTGGTCCCGCAGGCCGAGATGTACGACTCCAGTTTTTTCTACGAAAAGCTGAAGGTTCCCACCGTCGCCATGGGTGAGCGGCAGCGGGAACTCCGCCTGACGGGGTGGCACACACGGCTGGGGCCGAGGAGAGGCCCCCGGATTAAAACAGAGGATGAGGGGATGAGGGGCTGAGGGAGATCCCTGGCAGGGGGACAGAGATGTGGGACTAAGGAGTCCAGGTCCTCACGGTAGCGCGCCCCACTGCCTTGTCAGCTGTAAACTCCACAAGGCTTCCTGAAAATATTGAGTGTTTCAATCAGTAGGCTAGTTTTCTCAAATTGTAATTTGCAATTTGCCTTAATTTACTGTTTTTATGCTTCTATCACTGTGTAACTTTACTCTGTAGATCACTTTTATATTTCCATCTTAAAATCCAAGGAGGATCTGTTTTTTCCTCTTTGGAGTTTCTTCCTATGTTCTCAGTCCCCACTCTTCCATCACATGCAGAAAGTGTATTAAAATGCATGCTCAGAAGGTGGGAAAACTGTCCAAAGAATTTGGTGATAAAGCAATGGTACAGAGAGCAATACACATACATTTCTTTTTCCGCATCCTTGTAATCCAGAAATACATTTTTTTTTCTTAATTTTCTCCCCTCATTTCAAATATGGAATAGATGAAATTTACATTTTTAGTTTAAATGTCCCGTGGTACATGAATGAAACTATGATGTTCTGTACCATTCCATAAGTCTCATAATAGAGGTTGGGGAATAAAGACTAATCCAGTCAAGTACCCGAGAACTTGATGTAAAAGTTCTATGATTTTATTTTCTTCTCTGCCTGCAGATAAAGATCTACAGTTTCACATTGTTAAGCAGGCTAGAGCTCAAAGTGTGAAGGAAGGTACAGGCTACAGCGAAGGTAAGGAGCAAGCAAATACCGACATGACTTTGCCAGCCTCCTGTGGAGAGCTGCTCTTGTCTCCCTCCTTGCTGCTCCCTTCATTCCACTGAGAACTGCTGTGAGGAATTTCACTTCATTTATTTTTAATATTCCTTCCCCTGCATATCTTAGAGCATGATTACTTTCTATACTTGGGGCAACTAGATGAGAGACTCTGAGTCTGTTGTGCTCATACCTCTATTATCTTCAGGACTGAAAAAACCAAACAACATGCATATTACTATGTCGGACTGTTTCAAGGCTGATCTAAGAAGTTGTGTAAGAACTATGCTGGCACATCTGCAGATGTGATGTTGTCCTTTGTCACTGCTCCAAGCTCAGTAATTCCTTTACATTTCATTTTTTGGTGGGTTTTGTGACCACCTAGGGGACGAGGCTAGGACAGAGTCTTTGAGGGTTCAGTCTTGGACAAAGTAGGAAAATAGGGGTCCCTGTGGGATATGTAGAGCTTTAGTGTATGATTGAGAAATTACTGCAACACCTGAAAGATACAGCATTTGCTTTCTGTAGACTTTAGTTTGTTAAACATATATGGGCAGAAGGAAAAGTGACACTGAAACTTTTCTGACAGTGAAATACAGCGGCACTTGCTCAGACAGTTTTTCATGTTGTCTTTGTTTCTCTGGGATAGCAAATAGAGGCTCAATGTACAGTTGTTTGGGAAGGACATTTCCTGGGATGAGCACCGTGTTTTGAGCACATCAGGTGCATTCCCTCTGAAGGGAAGTGGGAACTCATTAATTTGACACAAGCACATCGAAGTGGAGAAGCAACAGATTTGTGGTGTGCTTCATTGCAGAGGTGCACCAGTGAGCCACTAGATGCCAGTGTTCACTGCCCAGATTTCCCTGCAATCTTGCCTTTCTCTGAGGATAACACTAAAACTGGATTGGTGGTTTCATTGTGGCAACTTGGCCTATTGTAAGATTTACTGACTTGCTTGCTCAATTTAAAGTCTTCAGCAACAGAAACAAACAAAAAATAATTTTTATTGTAAATTTCCTTTTGACTCACTATATCAAAGGAAGTTATTTTCTGTGTTTTCTTTCAATTCTATTGAATTTTCAATTCAATATTTAGAATATTAGCATAGCTAAATTGTATTTAAATTGTAATTTTAATTGGTCTTAATCACAAACTGTGTACTTCTTGTAAATCACAAACATGTAATTATTGATGCGTTTTTATGGAATTCTGTGACCTGTAAGAACAGTGCATTTTGAAAATAGAATTCTAGTTTTTGTGTTTAAATCCATTTGTTCATGTTAGAACAGTTCTGGTCTAGGTTTCAAGTACAGTAGTGATGAAATCTCGTATTTTAGGTTTGTTTGTAGACTTACTGTGGTTCCTCTTCTTCGGTGTCTTTAGTGAAAGTAGGATCTGAAAGACTGCCCAGCTTCTATTAAGAGCTGAATAATCTGGAGAAGCTCTAGGTTTGCTGTTGTGAAGGGTGTTGCATACACCCTTCTTATGTGTTGGCTCTTCTGTCTGCCTGGAGATGTATGGGATTGTGTTGAGGGAGGCAGGATTATGGAGGTCAGATCAATGGTTGCTGGAAAAATGAATGTTTTTGACAAAAAGGCTTTTTTGCAGGCAGTGTCCTAGAGTGTTCCATCCTGTATCTTTAGGGAAGTCACTTCACTGCAGTTGCAATGGATGGAAAATGGATTTATTTGTTTGGAGGCATATGTATTTTAACTGGGGAATGAGAAAAGCGAGTACCAGGCTGATGGGTCAGGGAAAGAGGAGTGTGCAGGCAGTGTGTTTGTTTCCATAACTTTAAGTCAGTTATCTGAACTGATCTGGAGCACTTTGAAAGTGCTATACATTTCTGTGGCAGTCTATTATGAAAGCTCTGCAGAGAAGGTGACAGTGTGAGTGAGACTGATTTACACAGTGCTTGGTTATCTCGTCTCCTAGAAGCTATCATTCTTGTTGGCAGAACAGGTATTTTGCGGCTAACAACTTTTACTTTACATAACACTTTAGGAGTAAGATAAACTCACAAGTTAGAGCTGCAGCCTCTCTTGATTTAGCTTTTAAGCCAAGAGCTGAAAGTCATGGGAAATTACAGAGTGTCATTTTGATCTAATCAAGTATGGTTCATTCATGGCATATGAAAACCTGTATCTTTGTAAGCAATCAAGAGGGGTTATACAGCCTGTATGGGGCTTGGGAGGAATCTTTGAGCAGTTTTTATCTTTTCTAATTAAGAAACTTGAAACTTCTTACAGATACGTAGGGGAAGGATGAAAACAGCATGGGAGTTTACTGCATTGTTTGTTTGTTGGGCTTCTTGGTATTTTCCTGCATAATTATGCTACTTTACAAGTAACAGCTCTCTGTCCAACCTCCAGGATCTTACTCATTACTGCCTGTAGAAGTTCCTCAAAACCACAAGCGTTTCACCTGTGACCTGACTCAAGCTGACCGCCTTGCTCTTTACGATTACGTTGTTGAGGAAACAAAGAAACAGAGGTCTAAATCCCAGATAACAGAAAATGACAGTGATCTCTTCGTGGATTTAGCAGCAAAAATCACCCAAGGTTTGAAGAATGATTTGTTGTTGAATTTATGGCTCAGAACTTTGAGTTTGTCCAGTTACATGAGTTTTGTTGAAAGCCAAACAGAATTGGTGGTGCTATTTTTTGTGGGGGGGAGAGCATACAGTTCTTAAAAGCCACAGCAAAGACCTAGCATCACAAAATGCTAGTTTGGTGTCCTTTATGATGTTTTCCTTCTGGGAAAGCCTCAGTGCTCTGCTCTTGGCACACATATTGTGTATATCTCAGTGGATGGATCTTCTGTCTTTGCTGTAGCTGACTTCAGGTTGCTTCATGTTGTTCTGGGGCCTTTCATCCCTGTTGAGTCATGCCAGTTTGTAACTGTACCAAATGCAGCAAAAGCATCTGTGTCAACCTGCAGGCCCTGCTGTGCCTAGGAGGTGAAACAGTGCTTGTCATCTACACAGGTAAATTTTTTACAGAACCTGGCTTTCTAATTCTGTGTCTTAACTGTAATACTGGCTTTGAAAACATGACCTGTATTTAGAAGGCCTTTGACCAAATCACAAGCCTATATATTGGTTTGGATCACAGTTTGGAGATTGAGATCACATAACAGCATTTTCTTGGTGGCTTTTTTAGTCATGTGTAAACAGCCAGCAAGAAGGCTGGGGAGGAAGCTTCAGATAAATTCACCATAGTTACTAAATACAGGGGGAACTTGAGAAAGAACACAATATATTTTGTGTTCCTGAATGCATGAGGCCTGCATACCTGCAGGTTCTAATGTCCTGCTCATGACCATTTGTTTTACTCCCAATTTTTTGCTAGATGATAGTCAGAAAGGTCCAAAGTCCCATCTTGAAATTCTGGCTGAAATGCGAGATTACAAAAGGCGGCGGCAGTCTTACAGAGCTAAGAATGTTCATATAACAAAGAAGTCCTACACTGAGGTGAGATCAGAAAATAAAGGCCTTTTTGCACAAAAGTGCTTATTATGTATCAGCATAAACAATTATATACTCTTTCAAAGACAAAGAATATGTGTCTTTCTCTGCTTCTTGTACCCTGCTTTAGTATTGTCACAAACTATAGAGGAATGTTACTGGTTTGTTGCAGCAAGTTACAAATAATGAGCATTTCTAACTGCTGAGTTTTGAATGTGAAAATGCCAGCAAGATGTAGCTCACTATCATAAAATGGTGCTATTTAAATTTATGCTAAAACGTGTTTCTGCAAATAAGAATTTCCATTCAAACATCTTATGTACAGGGTTTGGGGGAGATTTTTGTGGGGTTTGGGTTTTTTGAGATGTTTAGTTTGTCTAGTGCTAATTCAGGCCCTACTGTGACATACTTGTTTTTATCGTATCTTAATTTCCAGGTGATTCGGGATGTGATTGGTGTGCATATGGAAGAACTCAGCAATCAGTGGCAGGAGGAGAGCAGGTTGGATAATGCAGAGATATGTGAAGGAGGGAAGTCAAAATCTTCAGGCAGGTATGCCCCAGATGACAGGTTCTTTGGGCATGGAGCAGATTGTAATTTTATCTTACCACTTTCTTTTAATAGCACACACCAACCTTATCTGAGTCATAGGCATGGTTTATTTTATACTCATTCTGTTAAGTCTTGGTTGAGAAGCTCTGCCTGCATGAAGAATGGGGAAAAATTCTTAGTATCTTTCTATCAGAGGTAAGTAGGCTAGTTGCAAGTGATTCAGCTGAACAGGTAGTTTCTGGTGGAGCTGGGGGATGAATAGTGCTCCCTCTGTGCCCAAATGTGTGTATATGTTGCAGCTGGCTACAGAAGGACACTTGGAAATACAAGTACACAATTTCTTACCCTTCCCTACCATGTGACATGTGTTAGCTGTATTACACCTCAGAGTAAAGGTCTCCATAACATAAGAAATATGGGGAGGCTTTACAGTCCTTATCCCTGCAAATGCTGCTGTGCTAATTGGGAGTGTGTTTTAGCTGTGCGTATTTCTGCTGTGTCAAGCAACACTGCACACTCTTCCAAACATTTGTGACTGACGTCAACGTGGAGTCATGACCTAGTGATAGCCTATTTGTGCCTCTTCAGCAGATCTTTGAGAGGAGAATGTTTTTGAAACAAGCTAGAAAGTTACACTCTGTTCCTAGCATTAAAATGGAGATTAATGAGTGGCAGAGCACCGGAACAGTCTGCCCAGGGAAGTCATAGAGTCTCCCTCACTGGAGACATTCAAAACCCACATGGACACACCTGTGTAACCTGTTCTAGGTGACCCTGCCTTGGCAAGGGGAGTGGAGTAGATGATCTCCAGCGGTCCCTTCCAATGCTAACAATTCTGTGATTCTGAGAGATCAGGACTTGGGTTCTCCACTGTAGATTGCAGCTTAAAACAGGTGGTTGAAGAGTTAAAGATTTAAAGCAAAATAGAGTGAACCCCTTCTACTGCCTCCTCTTCCACAAGCAGAGGTGTTAAGACTGAGGAGCAGTGTTTATAGGAAATAATTGGATTAAATAGTGTGCTGAGATATGCACATCTAAGAGCATGGACTTTGGACCTCTTTTGGGAGGTATTGTATTTCTTGGAGAGGCTTAATAAAAGGTATGTCCTCTGTCTTACATCATTAGTAGGTCATTGTATTACAAAACTGGTACTGGAAACAGTGACTGCGAAACTATTTTTATTGATTAAAATCACTTAAGTTTCAGAAGGGAGGACAGGCGGTCGGCTTCAGTGGACTCGCGGCAGTCGGGGGGAAGCAGTAAGGATACGGAATGCACGAGACACAGGAGAGACACCAGCAGGAGTCCAAGTAAACGAAGAAGGAGTCGTGAGAGAGGCAAAGACAGAGACTCTCGGAGGAAAAGAGAGAGGTGAGCAGACATAGTGAGCAGACTCCTGCTTCTGAATCAGGCAGCTGTAGTCATTGTCTGTGAGAATTTAGTGCAGAGATTGAGAATATCTAGTCCAATTAAATAGCTAGGTTAGCCTCATGTGCAGTATGACAAGCCAGTGGCATGAGGCTACTAATACTAAACAAAACATGCTGTGAGATCATAAACTGTGATCCGGACTCCAGAATTTACTCTCACATCTGAAAGCTGGCACTTTCTGCAGCACACTGCAGGACTGCAACAGTAGTGTGACAGGCTGTTTATTTTACTCCTTGATCAACATTGTTAAATGGACAGTATGTTCCTCATCCACAACTAAGTGCCTGTCATGTGTAATGCTGATTTCTGCTCTAGTTTGCTCTAGACCTTAATAAATAGGATTATTTGTTTCACTAATATGCATAAACTAGCCTTTCCATATTAGATGCTTCAAAACAATGCTGTTGCTCTTCAGTACTTTTGGACATAAAATTTAGCAAAAGAAAGCAAATCTAGGCCACACCTTCTAATACCATCAATATCTGCAGGACCACAGGTGTGTGGGACCTGTGTTTGAGCAGATGAGTGTGGGGGCCGGAGGACTGTTGTGCAGAAGAAATGCTGCCTTGTCCCTCGTGTGTTTGGGTAAATGCATTACATAACTGCGTGGATGGCAATGATGGCTTGTCTCAAAGCTGGCTTCATTACACTGGGATGCCATTTATCCTAAACTAATTGCCACTCTGGCACTGTGTGACAAGGCTTTGATTAAAGCAGCATGGAAAATAAACTGTCTAAAATCAGTTTACTGTCTTTCCTTAGAGGAGGACATGACTACATTTAATGAGAGCTTTCCATTTTCCAAGTTCTTTTTTCTCTTCAGACTCTGTCACTCTGAGCCTAACAGCCCACACAATGTTTATGTTTTTGTTTCAGGGATGAAGATAAGTATCACAACCATAAAAGAAGAAAGTAGAAACAAGAACCTATGATTTGTTTGTCAGCTGTTCAAAACATAACTTGCCCAAGAACTATTGTTACTGCTGTTTTGCCCGAGACAGTAAAGCTGTACACATAATATTGGTGTTGCATCACACCTGTGCTGCTTGGAGACAAAAAAGTTTCAAGGTTTGTCAGGATGGAAGCAGTGTATTTTAGAAAATGTGTAAATCTGTAACATTTATACATCTATTAATAAATTATATTGATCTCTCATGTATTTGAGTTTAGTCTGACAAGGCTGAAGAATAAAATCTATGAGAGGTTGTACCTACTGGCCTTCCTGGCCCATAGGTAGTGGATATAGAACAGAGCTAATCCCTGGAGTCCAGATCAGTTACAAACAGGGAAGGCAGGAAGAGAGCCCCCCCTCCTACCTAACACTGTCACCTCTAGGTGACATTGCCTAATTACAGCATGTACCAGAGGGCAGATTTCAGAGTTTTCCTACTCTGAAACATCTGGCTGAAACATCTTCAAATGCAGCTGGTGTTAAATGGGCAATAGGACAAAAGTTAGTGTTCCCAAGCTCGTGCTCGAAGAAAATTCGGATCAATGTCATCTGGCAAAGGTGACGAGAATGTAGCTCTCCACAGAAGCTAGGGGGGAGGCACCAAGAACACTTGGGACATTGCTGAGTATCATATTCCAACATAAGCTGCATTTCCTCCCAACAGTGACTAGGAAGACTTCCCATCCTGTGGACTATCATACAAATATTTGTGATAGAAGTTGATAAAACAGACTTAACACATGCAAATACATATTAAGGATGTGCAGTTCTGTTAATTCCTCACACAGTCTACTTCAGCAAGGTCAGTCACCATCAGCCAAGCTTCCTGCCTCAACAAAGTAAGCAACTATAAAAGAACAAGCTTGCAGATCCATCTTTCCTAAAATACTTCTGTTTGACAATGTGCCAGGAGAGGGCACTCCATGTTGCTCCTGCTTGTGGCCTTCTCAGTCAAAGGGAATCTTTCCAGTTTTACTGTAGCCACTAGTATCCTCTTTCATACCTCAATTGTTTCTGCAATTAAGTGTGATTATCTGTCACTAAATATTTGGTCTAGTTCTGATGGATTTAGGCTTCGATACCTGCTACAGCAGTCCAACTAAAGAACTCTGTGTCAGGTGTTCCTCACCTACGTGACAAATGCAGTAGCTTTTCCTGTCAGAAAACAAGACATGTTTTAAAACATCTTTATTAGACAAGTTTATCCAAAAATTAAAAAAAGGTATTTAAGTTCTGAAAGGGTTCTAATTAGAGGGAAAACAATATGGAACCATTGCAGTCCTTGCATTGGTTTTGTCTATCAGTGAAGCCACAAGGTTCTCGTTAAGTTCTTTCAGTAGGGCTTGGTAAAACTGTTTAAACAGAGGATGTCCAGGCAGACAAGGTAGTCCAAGGACCAGCTGTATTTGTCCCAGAGTCAAAATGAAGGTGGTGCTACCAGAAGCATAATGAGAAATGCTTCAGTTACAGCTGCCCAGTCTTAACTGAATTCCACGTTTTACTTATCAATCACTTATAAAGCGTAGGTAGGAAGCTTGGTAACAAAACAACTTTTGCTCAATATAAGCAGGTAAATGGAGGGGTCACACCCTAGGGGTGGCCATCAGTATTTGAGAGGCAGAAGAACAGTATAACCATGTATTCAATTAACATCCCCTGAAGGGCCATCCCAAGAGTAGGACAACAAAAAGGAAATGCCAGAGAAGAGGATCATGTTGTTCTGAAATATGCAAATTATGGTACTTTAAACACAAATTATTTTCTTGAACTTATTCCTTTTTTTTTTTCTCTCACCTCATGCTGAAGAGTAGGGTTGATCAATAAAATATGAAGGAGTATGGCAGGAAGTGTCTGATCAGCACCATGCCAGAGTGTTTGTCCCTGGAAAGGAATAAACCAAATTTTTTTAAATGGCACTTTTCACATGGTAAATCCTAGTATGTTGGACAAGACACAATTTATGGCTATACAAAATGCAAACAAAAGGGGTGTGATTAAAAAGTGGTTCTTATTAAAAATAGTCAATCTGATAACTAATGATGAAACAGTTCATTTGTATGCTCTTGTTTTGGAGCTCCCATGAACTTGGAGCTGGTGGCAATCTAAGACAGTGTATGGAGTTCGTGTGGCAATGTTTTTTGGGGGGAGGTGGAGGCCACACTGGTGCCTTCTGTCAGCTTCTGAGAGCTGGTGGTGGTAGCAGTGATGGTGGTAGCGCCTCTGGGGTTGTGTCAGCCCACCATGCACAGAAAGAAAAATTTCAGAGTGGAGGCAGGAAGAGTTAAGTGTATGCAAAAATGCTACGCAGGCAGCACTCGGAGAACAAGTCTGTTACAGATCTTTTTTAATTGCTTAAAGTGCATTTCGTGTGACCTATGTGTGACTATGGATACAATGAGAGAACTCCCAGTCTCTCTCTCTGGTTTATGATCTCTGCTAAATCAAAGGAACATTCCAGCAGCTGCTGCTGGTTCCAGAACCAGTAATATGCAGATGTTACATGCCTGTATATAATAGCTTCCTACAGGGAAAATTATACCATCAGATAGAGACTTCAATATTTCAGAGAAAGGTGGATAAATAACAATTTATCTTTTAACAGTGCAAACACTGACATTGACAAAAAATAACTATGTATACTTTTAATACAATCTTAGTCAATCCTTACTCCTGCCATCACAGCTATGCCCAAAATGAAGTGGACTGTTCACCTGAAATTAAAGACTTATGAAGAATGCAGAGGCAATTGATACATTAAAATTCCTTGCACAGGTTTTTACTTACGCTTGCTCTTGAATATCTTGGAGGAATGCTTTCGTTTCTGTCTCTGATATCTCTCCATCAATACTGGCCAAATAGGAATAAAGGAAGGAGAACGTTTCGAAGGGAATTCGAGCTGCTCCACCTTCTGGGTCTCTTGTTAGGATTTCACAGGCCTGTTTCATTGAACTCAGTAAGGACTGCAGGGAGTTCCAGCAAGAAATGAAAGTAGAAGTGTCAGAGCCATGAACATCCTTTGCATACCATGACAAAATCCACACTGTAAGCCATTAAAAGTGAGGGTAAATAAGATGAAGGTGTTATCATCGCTGCCTAGCTTTAAACCCCAAATTTACTCTCTAGTGCAGGTCCAAGGATGGAAACAATAATGTAGTAGAGACAGGAGAAAAAATACCAGAATCTTGTGATGGTTAAAGATGGCATAGGGTAATCTGAGCTGTCTCCAATAGGGCCAAATTGCTTTGTTCTGCTACTGTAAAAGCTCCAACTTCACTGTATCTAGCATGAGATGTTTGTGTGTGGGTGTGGGTGTATATTAATGGTTCTAAATGAATTCTCAGTAGCAGTTAAGACAGACAAATCTGCAACCCCCAGAAAATGAATATGGGTTTCATGATCTTATTATGATACTATATAATTTTTAGATTATATTTTAGCTGATATTTACTGTTTCCCCTATCTCTATGCAAGTTCCATTTTAATAGATAGTAGAAAAAGCATTGAAGCAAAAAGCATTTAAAGAATATTTCAGTTTAGTCAAAGGCCAATAATATCTGAGTTACCTTTAAAAAAACATGCCTCAAATTACTACTTCCAAATATACTTTGAAAAAGCCTTTATTTAATATGGTGTTGATAATCAGTGCCCTATGCATGCTGAGCTATGTGGGGAAAAGTGGAAAAATGCAGCACTGAGTTTCTGTCAAAGACTGGTTGGATGCCATTAAAGAAACAAACAAAAAACCCCCCCCATACACAATATAAAACCACAAAACCAAACCCACACAGGCTTTCTTTAACCTAAGTCTTAATATTTTTCACTGCAAATTTTTCAAAATTTACTCTTACATTTTCATTAGCAAGCAAGAAATGTCTATGTAAAGAGATAGTATTTCCTAACAGAAGGATAGCAATACTTAAAACAAATGCAGCATCTGTTTGAGATCCAGAACAGTTTTACTTGATGTATCTCCTCCCCTGGGAGGCTCCTCAGGGAAAAGAGGCAGCTGCCTCTCTGATGGCCAACTCTACATTTTCCCCTCTACTGCCCTTTCTGGTCCTGCCACCCCAAGCTGCCACGGTCTCTCTCTCTCACAACACAGCAAAGTTACTCATATCCATTTTGCCACCTTTGAAAGACAATTTAACAGGCTATCTGTGTGGTCATTTTTCCAAGGCTTTTCTAAAAATGCATCAGTGCTTTACAAAAAAGATACTTCAGACTGATGCTCTTAAGAAGTTTATACTTGTTTACTCTTGTATCTCGGCTGTGACCCTGTTTGACTGTGAACACAACTTACAGCTGCAGGAAATGAATGTCAATTTCTTGTGTACGTCTTTCTCTCTGGTTTAGGAAACTGAAGTTTACGTTTCATTATGTAGTACTGAAATCAAACCATTCACTTAATATCTAAAAGGATGGTGAGATGGTGAAACTTAGTCTGTCTAGCTCCATCAGAATGATATTCCTGTGATTCCATTTTTGGTTTTGGTTTGTTTGGGGTTTTTTGTGGGGGAGAGAGGGGTTGTTGTTTTTTAGATAAGTAATGTTGCTGTTACTATTTTTAAATGAAGAAAAGAGCCCAAACTACAAGATCATTTTGGGAGGGAGACTGGAATCAAGAAATACACATTTGAAAGATAGACAGACAGACAGACAGACAGACAGATAGATAGATAGATAGATAGATATACACACACAGTTGCATCGCCAGGCCAGGTGAACATTCAGGGTTTCCAGATATTGTAACACTCAGAAAATATTATTTTGCATATATTTTCTTTTTAGTGCTTCTTCTTCCCTACTGTAGAAATCATTAAAAGTATTATACTTTATAAGAACATCAGCTTAATGCATTTTATAATCTTTCATTCTGTTGACATGCTCTGCTGAGATTTTATTACTGACATTAAAAGAATTAAGTGTAGCTTTAGTAACATTAAGTGCTGCTGTGAAAATTTAATTGGCTACACAATCAATTAGAAACTGGTTCTTTAATTTCTCTCTCCAGTTCTCCTCCATGGACATTTACACTGATGCCACCAGCATCATTCCTCTATCATCCTCTCTCACACACATCCTCTCTCTGCATGACCTCCCTGCAGACATCCTTGCTCTTCTACTGCCACTCCAGTAAACTGAGGACTTAGCCATCCTTCTGGTTAAGTTCCCCAGACCAAAATCTTATGGGCAGCAGAAGTAAACACGCAAGCCACTTTGCCAGCTGCTGCAAATAACCATTCCCCAAATCTATCTGCATTAATTGTTCTATGGTCTATCCTGTATAAAATCCTAGACAACCACTTGTGTTTGGATACAAGGGCTCCTGCTGTGAACGTACCCCACCAAGCACGCTGCACCCAAGTGCCAGAAACTTCATCCAGTCCACCTCCTCGCCAAAACTGTCCAATTGCAGGATAGCTTCCAGCTGCTCCTCTGGCAAGCCCAAATCCTTCCATTTTTCCCTCAGTTCTGCAACGGTCACCATGCCTTTGGAAGAAAGCTTTGAACAAAACCATGGTACCACAATAAGAACTCAAAAAACCAGAATGAATGTAAGAACACAGTGTCTCCCCAAAATACTTCAAATACTTGACAGTCTCTCTCCCCAACCATCTCCAACACAACAGCATTCCTCAACAGCATTGCGCATTTGATAAAGAACAGCTTGTACCTGTTTGTGCAAGACCTTAAGGAGTCCTGGGGTCAAACCAGCATCTGTTTTCTCTGTTGCTAAAGGCATTTCCATCCTCTCCTTCACAGGAAGGGTTTCACCTTTAGACAAGGCTGAAAAATACCTAAGTGAATGGGAAGAGCAACACACCTCAATGCTCATGGCCATTACAAACTGCACAGAAGTAAATGCTCTTACAGCTCAGTGTAAGAATCTGCAGGCTCCCTCACAGGAGCAGCAGCACCTGGTGAGCTGCCCGCACTCACAGTTCCCATCTTACTCTGCCCAGAAACCACAATCTTTAGACTTTACATGTTCATTTTCGTGACATTCTAATAATTCTTAAGGCATTTAACTTATTTTGTGCATTATATACTCAGCTCTTTCGATTGATGAACCTGAGGGCTCATCTGTTTAACATTCCCCTCACACACTACCCAAAATACATCTGCCTACTCACACTGCAACTCTCTCATCAGCATTACTGCTGTTTCTGTCCACTCCAAAATAAAATTTAGGCGGAGTAGAGCACAAAGGGCATTAGATGCACATCCTTTTAATTATAAGGCTGCCACAACCTTAAAAGCTGCCTCTGCCTTAACTGGCCAGCAATCTGAATTGTGCAAGGAAAACTCAGTTTTCATTCAGGTGCATCTAATTTAAAAGTTTCTCCACTTGTCCTGCCTCATCTGCCCTGGCCGGGCTATCCCATGCTGTGCAAATA
Source organism: Platysteira castanea (assembly GCA_013397175.1). NCBI lineage: Eukaryota > Metazoa > Chordata > Aves > Passeriformes > Platysteira > Platysteira castanea. Next base: position 86,941 of record VYXC01011865.1, on the reverse strand, counting down.
CCTGCTAAAATACACAGCAGGCAGCATTCCAGAACCGAATGAGTGTGACTGTAAAGAAACAGATGCACGGTATGTATGTACATATAACACCCGGGCTGTTTCTCAGCCAGATCCATTTCCCCATCTGATTATTCACAGGGACAAGCACTCCAACGCCGCCAGCATGCGTGAAGCCACCGCCTTGCTCTGCTTTGCGTGGCTCCCAGGTACAGCTCTTGCTCTGCTCAGGTACACCGGGGCACGCTCCAGAAAGGCGGTGTGCGACCAGCAGCAGCTGCCCACCCATCAGCGGGACTCCCCTCGCAGAGCCGGCGCAGCGCTTAGGCAGAGGTCGGGGGCTGGCCGGTGGCCTGGCCTTGGCAGTGCCACGCTGCCCCTGCTCTCACCAGCCCCACGCCCGCGCAGGCTCCAGCCAGAGAGATGCGCCACACCATTTTAAGGTGGTCCTGCTGGCTTTCTCCAACACTGCAGCTGTAACAATCCAGCTTCAGATTCTTCTTTCAACAGACAAGCCAGACTGCAGCCTGGCTTTATTAACAGCCTCCCCTCCCTCATGCACACAGTACAGACGTTTTGCAATCCCCTCAGCTGAGAACATCTCGCAGATACCTTTCAAGAGCTTACCCTTGAACATAGGAAAGGGCAAAAATCCTGAAACCACAGGACAGGAAAAAAATTACAGTGAGCAGCTGAGGTATTGTCACTTCAAAGGTGCGATTTTTCAGGCACTTTTCCCAGAAAGAAAGAAGAGAAACCTAACCAAGCTTAAGAATTAGAAAGCTAAGGTCTATTTTTTTTTTCCTTTAAATTCCAAGAATAAAATCTCAAGATGAGAGAAGAAAAACCAAACCAAACCAAACTAAAAGGAAAAAGGGTTGGTCTTTCAGATAGAAAAACTAATAACAAAAAGCAAATTAAGATGCATTTTTTCTGTATGGAGATCCAGCTATTTCAGAAGTAAGCCAGCCCTAAACCTCAAGGAAACAGAAAATAAATAAAATACCACACTATTTTTAAAAGGCTTATATGCTGCATTAACAGACAGAAGCGTGTATGCAATGTACATACTGATTTAACATTCAGAGCCAGGTCCACCATACAATAAAGAGAAGCAGTGAGGTTTTGAGGGTCCATATGTATAGCTCTCTGTTGTTAGGTGAACATCATACTTACGCAGCTGCCCATTGCAAAACATCATAAGGCTGAGTCCTAATAGCAGCTTTAGTAAATTGCTTCAGAATATCAGGTAGCTCCGGGGGAATTTTGATCTGCTGAGCACAGAACATGGTTTCTGGAAGAGGCATGGTGTCCAGTCACTAGGACCTGAAAGAAATAAAACAGCAATTCAAAGAAGCAGGATGTGAATGAAAAACTGTGTGTGCACATGGGAGTGGACAGCGCCTGTCCCCAAATTCCCTCCTGTCTTACTTGATAGCTGGGGCTGCAGGAGAGCTGACACACTTGGAAGGGTAAACAGACAAGTCCCACATGGCTCTAAAAAACTTCAACTGGGTGGCTACACCAAGTAAAACACTGGCGCTTGGGCACCTATGACAGTTCTGGGTGAGGAGAACTACTACTCTAACAGGTATCTTCAGATAGTTTTAAACTGATTTTTCTCCTCAAATCTACTACAACACAAATTTGTAAAACAGGCAGTCCAGACAAGTCACAGCACACATGCCAGTGTGAAAGGTGTCTACACTGACAACTCACTACTGCATGCCAAGGAAAATCTTGGCATTTTTGTACAGATGCCAGAGTATGCAGATGACCAAGTTTCTACTGGTCTTAAATATTGAAAAAATGCTGTAGGAAAAAGTTGCTATTTTGTTATTCTGACAGACTTTACATCAAAACAATTACAGCGATTAACAAAACATTCATGTGTGCTGCAAGCACACACTGCACTTCACTCATACAGCTCTACAGGTGTGTTTGTCTCATTCCGGATGTAATTCATTTGTTGCAAGGAATCCTGTCCCCCAGGATCCAAAAGAAGGGACAGAGATCAGTTACCATTTGGCTCTTCTCCCATCATAGCAATGGGGCACATTTGGTAGGAAATGATGAGGAGTACTCATGCTTAAATTGATTCAGCAACAAGAACTGAAAACCCATTAGTTACTTGCAGAAAGGAGGAGCAGTGAAAGCAACACCATCAAGAAAGGAAGCAATGTAACAGAACCCTCTATTCCTTTAGACTTTTTAAATTTTTAAGATAAAAATAAGAGTACCTGGCAGGCGGCTTTCTCACATGAATTCTCCTGTAGTGGAAAAGAAAAAAATTAAAAGTCAGCAATAGAGCAATGGAACTGCTGTGACTCAAGGCTCCTTCGAGGATCAAACCATACTTAGAAATTTATTTACAGAGAAATGCAGACAGGGTATAGCATCTTCATCACTCCAACGCAGCCAATTTATATCAGGAATAGACTTCAAAGTGTGCATTTAATTAACACATTGGTCACGCGCTTTCAGTAATGATTCAAAACTACAGCTCTAGCCAAGGAACTGAAGCCGAAGGCAAAAAAGCTGAGGATTTCAGGACAACAGAAAAACTCTGAGGAAGTAAGTCAGGTGTGTGTGCATGTCCTTGGGAAGCAGTCAAACAAAAGAATAAAAATACAAGAGCTGCTTTTCTACAGAAAGACATTAATCACAGAAGGGCTGAGGTTAACAGAGACCTGACCCCCTGCACAACCTATGAGAAAAGTGCAAAAGATCCATGTGAAGGTGGGTTTTGAGTATCTCCAAGGCTGGAGACTCTACACCCCCCCTTGGCAACCTGTGCCAGTGCTTGGTCCGCAAGGAAAAGGGTTTCTCGATGTTCAGAGGAAACCTCCTGTACATATACACACACCTAATGAGCAAAGCACGGCCAGGTCAGGCACCCTCTGCACCCCTTTACCCCTTCGTTACTCTGTCATGGGTTACTCCCGCTAAAGATCNGATCAAACCATACTTAGAAATTTATTTACAGAGAAATGCAGACAGGGTATAGCATCTTCATCACTCCAACGCAGCCAATTTATATCAGGAATAGACTTCAAAGTGTGCATTTAATTAACACATTGGTCACGCGCTTTCAGTAATGATTCAAAACTACAGCTTTAGCCAAGGAACTGAAGCCGAAGGCAAAAAAGCTGAGGATTTCAGGACAACAGAAAAACTCTGAGGAAGTAAGTCAGGTGTGTGTGCATGTCCTTGGGAAGCAGTCAAACAAAAGAATAAAAATATAATCAGAAAAAAAAAAAAAAAAAGCAGTGCAAGAGCTGCTTTTCTACAGAAAGACATTAATCACAGAAGGGCTGAGGTTAACAGAGACCTGACCCCCTGCACAACCTATGAGAAAAGTGCAAAAGATCCATGTGAAGGTGGGTTTTGAGTATCTCCAAGGCTGGAGACTCTACACCCCCCCTTGGCAACCTGTGCCAGTGCTTGGTCCGCAAGGAAAAGGGTTTCTCGATGTTCAGAGGAAACCTCCTGTACATATACACACACCTAATGAGCAAAGCACGGCCAGGTCAGGCACCCTCTGCACCCCTTTACCCCTTCGTTACTCTGTCATGGGTTACTCCCGCTAAAGATCAGCTCACCACTTTCACTTCCTATTNGGGCCGGGCCGGGGCGGGCGGCCCGGGCGCTGGGCGGGGGAGAAACTTAATGGCGGCGTGATTTAAAGGGCAAGAGCAGTAGCTGTTTTGTACAAACTTTCGAAAAGCCCCCAGCCATGGATGAGGGGATTGAGTCTACCATTAGCAAATTCACGGGCGCCAGCAAGGTGGGTCGGAGTGTGCTGGAGGGTACAGCGGCTGAACATGAGCCAGCAGTGGGCCNGCAAGAGCTGCTTTTCTACAGAAAGACATTAATCACAGAAGGGCTGAGGTTAACAGAGACCTGACCCCCTGCACAACCTATGAGAAAAGTGCAAAAGATCCATGTGAAGGTGGGTTTTGAGTATCTCCAAGGCTGGAGACTCTACACCCCCCCTTGGCAACCTGTGCCAGTGCTTGGTCCGCAAGGAAAAGGGTTTCTCGATGTTCAGAGGAAACCTCCTGTACATATACACACACCTAATGAGCAAAGCACGGCCAGGTCAGGCACCCTCTGCACCCCTTTACCCCTTCGTTACTCTGTCATGGGTTACTCCCGCTAAAGATCAGCTCACCACTTTCACTTCCTATTAGCTCTTTTTTTCTATTTTTTTCCGTTTCACGCACCCCAACCCAGCCCCAGGTGTTCAGGAAACAAGGCTAAGGCCAACAAGTGGCCGCACGCAGGAGGCCCGGCCGCGGGTGCCCGCAGCCCGCCCGCCCCGCGCTGTGGGGNAGTCTACCATTAGCAAATTCACGGGCGCCAGCAAGGTGGGTCGGAGTGTGCTGGAGGGTACAGCGGCTGAACATGAGCCAGCAGTGGGCCCAGGTGGCCAAAAAAGCCAGTGGCATCCTGGCCTGTACCAGCAATAGTGTGGCAAGCAGGATGAGGGAAGTGATTATTCCCCTGTACGCGGTCCTGGTGAGGGCACACCTCGAATCCTGTGTCCCCTGAATTCAGGGAGGACACTGTGGTGCTGGAGGGTGTCCAGAGAAGGGTGACAAAGCTGGTGAAGTGCCTGGAGCACAAGTCCTGTGAGGACTTGTGAGCTGGGGAAGCTGAGTTTGTTTAGCATGGAGAAGAAGGGTCCCAGGGGGGACCTTATTGCTCTCTACAACTGCCTGAAAAGAAGCTGCAGCCAGGTAAGGGTCGGCATCTTCTCCCAGACAACCAGTGACAGAGTAAGAGGACATAGTCCTAAGCTATGGCAGGGCACAAATTAAGGTTAGACATTAAGAAGAATTTCTTCACAGAAGGCATGATTAGACATTGGAAGGGTCAATCCAGGGGGGTGGTGGAATCACCAGCCCTGGCAGTGTTTAAGGAAAGACTGGATGTGGGAGTTAGTGCCATGGTCGAGTTGCTAGGGTGGTGTTTGGTCAGAGGCTGGTCTTGATCTCAGAGATCTTTTCCAACTTAATTGATTCTATGATTCTGTGAACATCTTAGCACCATGTTATTGGCAGAGCCCATGGTGGGGAGGCTGGTCACTAAGTGTCTGGGCTTCCTACAGCCCTCTGGCCCCGAGGATGCTCTGCTGGGTTAGCAGTGTTAAGGTGGCATGTCCATCTTGCCTTTGGCATTCCTGCACCTCCTTTCCTGGCTTGGATAAAATGTGAAAAATGCTGGCTGAGCTGAAAAAGAGGGCAATGTATCCCCAAAAATTCCCTTTACTCGCAGTAGCTGCTGCTTCCAAGGACAGCCTAGCCACAAGAAATCTCTGCTGGTCAGGCTCCACAGTCCTGGACATTCAGGACAGCAGCACCATTGAGAGTCTGCCACCTCCGAGAGCAGCACGGCCAGTGCCAGCTGCTTCTCAGTACCTGCTGCTCCAAATCTGACACCATGAGGCGGTGTGGGCTCTCCCACTGCTCCAGAATGCCGAGGAACCGAAGTGCCCTCTCTGCCACAAAGTCTCGGTGGACAGCTACAAGTCTTCTTTCCGCTGCAGATAAAAACAGCACTGGAGGTAACCTGCCTGGCATCCTCTGTAAAGACACCAGCACATCTCTTGGTTACAAAGCAATACCCCTCCCGTACCTTCTAATTCAAATGAACTTGGTAATAGGATTATTCGCTTCAGAAACCCCTCACAAGCCATTGCTCCAAAGAAACTTGGGTACTGCATGCTTGAAACAGGCCAAGCAGTTACTGCAGAAGCACACAATCTTATTTGAAGCCAGGCCTTTTTAATCCACATTATGTCCCCACTGATGAACATGTAACGCCATCCAGGACAAAGATAAAATGGTGGGCTCTGGAAAGCAAAAAGCCCACATTTTAACAACTCTTTAATCTTTCATAAAACATGAATATTTAGCATAAGCTACAGGCTAATTATTTGGCCTCAAAATACTTTGCAGACCCCTTTAACTACATGAAAAAAGCAAACTTCTGACATGTAATGACATATCTATCCTTTAGTTGTTTTAAAGCATCATTTAAGAGTACTATAGCAAGAAAAACCTGAAGCAAACGTTATCCTGCAGGAGCTTACAGAATAGAATTCAATTAAATTGATTTCACAAGGCAGTTTTTCAAAGGTGTCTAGTGATAACAGATGAACAGCAAGTTTCATATTATCTCTCATCTGCAGTCCTTGCACACACTCAAAACTATCCTTAAAATGCTCAAAAAGTAAATGTCATACTCTCAATTCTTCCAGCGATTTAGTCCAGTGCAGTGAAATCATGCATAAAGCTGCCACACTGTATTATGAGAAACAGCAGCATGTAGGTGGAAATTTTTTGCTGTATTTAATGACATGTATTTTTATAAAATGGCCTGGGTTGGACCTTACAGATCACCTAGTTCCAACCCTCCTGCCACAGGCATGAGCACTTTCACTAGACCAGGTTTCTCAGAGCTCCATCCAACCTGGACTTTTAACATTGCCAGGGATGGGGCATCCACGTCTTTTCTGGGCAACCAGTTCCAGTGCCTCATCACTGTCACAATAAAGAATGTCTGCCTAACATCTAATCTAAACCTACTCTCTCTGTTTGAAGCCACACCCCCTTGTTCTGTCACAAGCCCTTGTAAATAGTCTATGAATCCATGCTGATTCCTAGAAGTATTTCCCCGCACTGTACAAGACCGAGTCTTGTCTATAAAGAACATCTAAAAGTATACCCACAGGTGTAACTGTTGCTTTATAGCAGCACTGCCAGAAATGCTGCTACATAGCAGCAGAGCTTAGAATTTCTAATGCTTCCAACTTCCGTGACCCCTGCTCACAACTAGTCAAAATATCTCATATACTCCCCCTTCTAATCCAGCAGTAGTTTTAGTTTCATCACATTCCTTACCTAGCTCTAGCAAGCCACTTATGCAATTTGTATCTGCTAAACATGGCACACCAGTGTAGATCTGCACTATTTAGGTTCTAATACAGAAACTCTATCCAATATAAATAAGAGCTTTGGAGTGTTCTCCGTTTTTGTAAGCAACAAGGAATTCTAAGTAAAATTAATGTCCTTTTCTAGGAACACAAACAGCCCTTGAAAGGCAAGTAATGTTAAATACCACCCCTTCCTCCCACACTTGATGTCAGGCACATCCAGATGTTTGACTTCACCTTATATTGGGGAAAATATCGTTTGGTTTTTGTTTTGCAGTTTTGGTGTCGGCCACTACTTAACAGGTAAGAGAGAATAGCAGGTAAGCAGAAAAACTGATGTGCAGAGCTGTGAAATAATCTTGCCATTGCTCCGTCTCTTAGTATTATACTGAACTCAAAACATTCAATTTATTTTGAAACTGTATTTGACCTCTGGAAATACAATCTTTTAAAATTTTCCATTATTGAGTAACTTTTATTTCACCATATCATTTCTCAATTTACGGTGACTTCTTAACAAGGAAATCAAAACCAGAAGCACAGCTTTAAAAAAAAATTGCTGCTAACTATGCAATTCTTAATTCCAGTTACCTTATAAGAACTGAAATGCCAGAGTAAGAGAGCTCTAACTTACCATTATGCTTTGTAAAAGTTGTTTCCTCATCTGTTTCAGAAAACAGCTTCCTTTATTTTGCATCCTGAACTTCGTTACACTACCAAGATTCAATCCCTTGTTTAATGTTTTTACTATCTGTATCATCATTTCTACCAAGAACCTCACTCATTGCCCAGGATATACAATGGCCATTATTTCCAAGGCAAGCAGAACAAGAACATTGACCCTACCACAAAATCTTTCCAATCTAGATGTAAAAAAACGGACAGTGATGTCCAAGGAAACAAAATGATGCTGATCAGCATGCCAGGCAATCAAAACCCAGTCATTTGTGCTTTGTAAGGTACAGGCCTTTGTGAGGCTTTTTACAGAGTTCTCTGAAGAACAGTGCGGCTGCTGTGAAGGTTTTTATGAAGACCATTATGCGAGCATAGGGGAAGGCAAGGGAAGAATTAATGCACTCAGCTGACAAGTAATGTGAGCACTATAATAGGCTGGAATTGGCATCTTACTGAGGAAGTCACGGACACAAAGCAGTTACAGGTACTAGAGGGCCCTCAGAAACAAAATCAAGTAACTTCGGCTTCACTCAACAGAGAAGGGGCAGACAAAAGAGATGCAGAGTTTCAACTATTTTTAATCAATATAAAATAATCTGTGTAAAAACAGTCAAAGCCATGCTGCACTTAACTTCTTTCAATATGCACAAGATAGCTACAGAGCCATCTGAGAGTTCTTGGATGAAGGCCTGCAGAACTAACAACAGCATTAGATTCTCAACACACAAAGGGCCAGTACTCACCTCCAACCCCTCCAGTCAAGACCAAGGTCAACACAAATTGTGGTGGAAGAGCACACACACGCACACGCACGCATGCACACAGTCTTTCCCACTTGAAAAGTAATAGGAGCCCACACCATTCTGCATCCCTCCAGCACAGATGGAAGCCACTGGTACAGTGCTCATCAGCTGCCTCAGAAACAGCCACTTAACTTACATGCTTACTTATCAAGTTTCTATGCCAGGGGAGTACACAGCACACAATAAGGCAAACCACTGAAATTTAAAAGCATTTATAAAGGACTGTTATTTAATTTCTGTTCTCTACAGCCTCCACATTCTTTCAAAAAATGTGTAAAAATAAGGAGTGAGGAGATGAGATTTCTGAAATGTTCACAATGGACAGTTCTGGAAACAAACTTCACCTGGGATCTGTAAAGCAGTGCAAAAGCCAGCACAACCAGTTCGATTTGAAACCAGTTTTCCATACAAATAATCAAACACAGATAATGTAAGCTATATCAAAATAGCTGCAGTTCACATTGCATGACTGGCCTGATTTGCTATTTTCTTTCATGACTTGTAAAATACCAGTTGTAAGAAACAGCACAAAGGCTTTTTCTTAATAGATTTTAATATTTAGACCAGTTTCTCTGGATAAAAACGCGAAGTTACAAGTACCACACTATTGCAAATTCTGCATGAGGCACAGTAGTGCTCGCAATATTTGAGTGGCAAGACCATTTTGGAACTATTTGTGAAAGGTACGTCAAAAACAGAATCTTGGCATAAGAAAGAATGTATGTTACCAGTGAATTTATTATTGTGAAAATATATCTGTCCCACAATGTACGCCACTGTAAATAATCAAATGCAATATTTATGCACATCAAAAATATACGGGGAGAATATATACTTAGTTTAGCATTAAATCAGCAACAGTGAATGGAAGTAATATTTTGGCTATTTTTGTATGATTTCATTTCACTGGAAATTTCCTAATAAATCAGTCCAAAGGGTAATATTTGTGGTTCAAAACCATCAGGACAATAGTAATTCTGTAAAATAGTTTGGATCTGAGAGTGACAGCCCAATCCTCCCGCCACTACATTCAGATGCATTTGGCTTGTGCTCACTGCCTTAGAGCATGAGTCCAGACACCAAAAAAACGAACTACCACCATCGCAGCCTGGACCACATTAGCTCATACCATATCAGATCAGATATGCAACATCAATAAAAGGAGATGACACTTTAAAAGCACCTGCCAGATTCTCAAGTACTAATTATATACACACATGGTAAAGTACAGAATACTGCAGGAGAGTGTACTGTATAGCAAGTGAGATGTTCCATCAGTTTTCTCATTACTGCAATGGATATTCACATTTTCTGCATTGGTCCAGGAAAGATACTGCAATATAAGCATGTGATTTGATGCTACTTAAAGCTCTGTGATACTGATATGTATTTTCTTTATCTACATAACCCCCACCCCCGAACATTACTGCAAAAGAACTCTATCTACATATAGAAATAACACACTTGATTTGGTGGCTCTTGTTTGACTGTGTTCTTGCAAAGAAATCTGCAAACTTTTCCTTGCCTATTTAATAACATATGTATTTCCCTGCCCCTCAGGCAATAAATGGTACATGATAAATCACTTCTTCAGGATTACTCCTGTAAAAATTCACAGTGACCAATTCCGAGGGAATTTTTTTTTGGTTGGGTTTGGTTTTTTTTAAAAGTAATTGTGCAATATAAAATTCATACTACAATTTTCAACTTTGGTAGCTTACAGAAAAAAGATTTCAAGCTCTTTAACTAAGGATCAGGTCAGCATGTTGCTTACACTATGCTTTTTTGTGCTGTGCAAGCACATTAGTTAAGGTTCATCTCTTTTCTTGAGATCCTGAAAAATTCTAATATTGATAAGAAATTGGCTACAATTTAAGTTGTGAACCTATCTAATTTTAATTGGTACCTTTAAATGCTTCCATCACCTAGCCTTAGTAAATTTATACTTACTGTTCCAATTCATGAAATCCTGATCCCAAAGCCAACACCCACCTACCCCCTTCAACCAAACAGAAAAATCCAGCTGAGCCTCAACAAGTACATCTGAATTCTCAGAAGAGGAAATATTTTCTTGATTTAACAGCAACTGTACAATATTACAAACTCTGACACATGAAAAACAATCAGGCAATAGAAAAATGTACAACAGCTTTGGTGTTATACAAAATAATAAAAAAGATTGGACAGCAAGATACATAGTTCATTATGTTCTCACTACAGCAACTTCATTGCTGACCGTAAGACAGTTATTTACTTTTGATATTCTCTACGTGGCCTTTCCACTCATGAAAAAATCATACTGTATTACTACAATAAGAACTGTTATGAACACCATAAAGTAAGCTCCAAATTTTATAAAAACATCTTGCCTCTTTGCACTATTGCTTTGTGGCACATTGTCAACAGAACAGCAGTCCAAAATAAAGTGACAACTAGATTTAATAAATTAATATACTTTTTAAAGATGTACAATGCACATTCTTTTTAATCCAAGGTTTTAGGGTGTCAGGACACTTCTATATACACATATACAGCCCTCAGACAGCATTTATAACACCAGAAAATGCAGATAAGAAACAGAGCCTTAACTGCTATCTGAATGCTACCAACAGAAGCCAAAACACTGCTGAGAGCATTATTGAGAGAGATATCCAAAGACGAGAAGAGTCTATGAAAAAAGGACATGTAAAGGCAAAGGGAAGGTCACGATGTTTAATATGACCATCTATTCTTGTGAAGACTGAGGTGGAGTTGTTGATGTGCCTGGTTTACCAGACTTCCGTTCGTAATTCACAAGTCGTTGTCCAACAAGGTACCTGGGATTACAGTAAAAACAGAAATTAACACAAGATAATACTATTTTGTAACACAAATCCACTCTATCTCCTTTGTTGCCAAACAAGTTTTTTTATTTCAATAAAAAGTTATTCCATAAATTACAAAGGAAGAACTTTAGCTGCTGCTTAATCTTTCTTAAAGGGAGAGAAAATGTCTTGATGCTACTTCATGGAAAGCTGAAGGGGTGCAAGATTCCTTTAATGTGATATTGAAAAAGAATTTAACTATCTCATCATCTTAACATTATTCCTTTCTTGCTCTATATCATTGATTCACACTTTTTGCCACCAGAATTCCTTTCCATGCTTCCTATTTGCATGCTAGTTCTGTGTGTACAAGAGCCCTACATACCTATGAATTTTTCCTCTAAGATCTGTCATTGCCTTTAGGAACTTTTTCACCACCGCTCCTTTTCTCACAGTACCATCACCAACAACCCTCACACATTTTTTGTACATTTTAGAATGTCACAAAAACTTGTATATGCTTTTAAAATTTGTTACATGAAAGATTTAATTACGCATATTTCTAAAGCACAAATCTCTACTGGCTGGCATGACTGTGTCTGCTTACTTCCTGAAATTAGAAAATTAAGTAATACAAACTTCTTGTCTACAAGAACATTTACTAAGCTCATTTAATACCAAACTAATTTTCACTCAAGATATATATTCATAGATTTGTATTTCCATGTCTTATTTACACAACAAAGCAACTTGCTACAGTAATGCAAGTTGCAATTCAATCCAGTCTCTGCCTGAGCGATACTAACAATTAGCTCTAAACCCATTTGTAAATACAAATACTAGCTATACATACTACAGGAGGCCATTACACAACATGCTGTGAAGGCAGGTGGGTAACAGGATACAAATCAGCTGATCAACTAAGAGGTGCTAAAATATAAATTGATCTGCCAAGAGTTTAATTTTAGTTACCACTCTCTTAATATTGCTAGATACTATTATTTTCACATTTACACCAAACAACTTATCAGTCGCTTCTTAATGTTTAATATTCAAAGAAGTCTATTTTAGGTTTGACTCCTTTTGTAGTTATTGGAAAGCAAAACTCTTGTAGGACAGCTCAGGATATGAACAAAACAAACTCATTTATTCCTTTTCAATACAACAGAAGTCTAGGAAGACTAGTTGCTAATCTTCTTAATAACCAATAAAAAGGGTAATTAGGGTAACACCAAAAATAATGTAATAACACAAAAAAAGGTTAAACTAAGCAAGATAACCAAAAAATAATAGGAAAATTACTATTTTTATCAGGCATCTGCGTAATACAGAGTAACAATCACTGAAAACATCAGAAAACCACACAAAATTTGGTAAGGACAAACTATAAAATCAACTGAACATTCTTTAAAAGGTTAGTTGGACAAATGAGTAGGAAGAGTAAGAAAAACAGTTATGCAGAAAAGGTTGAAGAAATGGTTTTATAAGCAGCCGTTTGAGGCATGATTGTAACTTCCAGGTACGTTGTAATTCATGACATTCATTTGTCATTCAAGACTACAGAAGAGACAGTCAGCTTCATTTATGGGAAAACACGTTCATGTTAGACATGGGGGAGTGTCTTCCCTTTATAAAGACAGTCTGTTCCTGTGTTTATCTACCTGAACCACAGATAAAACATCTGCAAAGAACAGTTTGTCTTAAAGAGTTATTTGTCTAGAAAACTTCTTAAAATCCTTTTTAGTCCTAGGGATCCTACAATACCTGAATTCAACCTGAAGTTATAATATAAAGGGGAAAAATTTTAAAAAACCCCACTGTATACTCACTTGTCATTTTTAATATGTTCATAAAGGCGCTTGAACTGGCGGACTTGGAAAGACAGAATTCCCATCAAAACCACCACCATAAGCAGAAAAGGATAAATCCGTCGCTGAACAAGGTTCTGCATTTCAGCAGTAACTCCTACAAAACAAGACACAACCCTTAGTTATTCTAATATTGCTGAACTAACTCATGTATTTCTGCTTCTCTACTTGCTTCCATACTTTTTGTTATACTGTAACTTCAGTAGAAGGGTTGTGAAAGAAATTACACGTCCATTTACATCAAAGATCCAACATGACAGCTGCTGTTCTTTTTAATCTGAAGCACTAAGAGTGGAAAGTTTTCCATTAACAGAGTGAAAATCCACAGTAGAAAAAAAAAGGGCTTATCAGTTCTTTTTGCTTATTAACTTCTGTTTATCTGCTTACTGACTTCTCCTTGTATCAGAAAAATCAATGCAATGGAAGTCAACATTCAAGTGAGACTGAAGAATAAAATGGGACTTTTTGAACATGTTGTTAACATCAAAACTAACTAGTAAAAGACAAGTGTTGATGAAAAAGCTCATCTACCCTGGTTCTAATCAAATTATTTACCTCAGTTATGAGGAGATAGGAAAGTCTGAAAAAACCCTATATATTTAAAATTTACATTTTAATACTATCAAAACCTCAAAACAAACCCAGGATTTTCACCTGTTCTAAGCTTCATTTAGAATCTGACAAGTCAGAATAAGATGGCCTCAGCTCAGTATAGCTCCTAGAGGGACTCAAATCAAAGGCTGTTTGTCCACAGAAGAAATGAATTAAACATTCCTTTCCCAAACTAGCTACATACCTAAAATGCACAGAGAAGAAATCAGTGTCTCCCTCTCCTCTCACTCTCATATGGGGAAGAGGAGGGGCAGACACTGCTTTCTTCTCTGTGGTGACCAGTGACAGGAGCCAAGGAACAGCCTCAAGCTGTGTTAGAGAAGGCTTAGATTGGATATTAGAAAAAGGTTCTTCACTCAGAGGGTGGTTGGGCACTGGAACAGACTCCCCAGGGAAGTGGTCACAGCACCAAGCCTGACAGAGTTCAAGAAGCATTTGCACAATATTCCTGGAACATGGTGTGATTCTTGGAAGTCTTTGAACATTAGATTTGTTGGCAGAAGAGGCGGTTTTTGTTTGTTTGGGTTTCTTGTTTGTTGTTGTTTTGGGTTTTTTATAAACTAGAGCTTGAAATTTTATTTCCGCAAATCTATTTACACTGCTGTAACCCATCAGGTGATAAACAGGTATTCTGAATACATACATACCCAGTAAAGGTACAACACCAGAGGCTATGATGTACGGAACACATAGGGAAAGTAAGAGGACAGAGATTACGGGTGCTGCCAATTTTCGGATGATGAAGTGTAAGTCAATGTTACGAATCCCATTTGCATATACCTAAAATGGAACAAGTTAGAACAGATCAATCAAGAAAGCCTTGCTTTGCACTTACAGTAATAATTACAAGATTTTACAGAGTTCTCCTTATGAAAGGAAAGGGGTGTTCTGATGGCCACAGTTGAAGCAGGAAAAACTCACTGCCAATTTATATCATGAGGGTTCCAGGAAATCATTTAAAAAGTGCCCAAGAAACCAACTTAATCTGGAGCAGAGTTGTGATTCAGTTGCAGGAATGCGAGAGATCTTCTGAAAGATCATTTCATAGAGCTGTGGACAATGGTTTTTTGGCTGACTTGGGATCACTTTGTGCTGTTAAATTACTAAAAGAGGATCCTGTATATGCTAATAGAATAAATTAACAAATTTGGTAATGGGCAGAAAATAGGATCTTATTTTGTACTGGTGGGGCAGACCAGAACCTCTGCACGTAGAGTCTGTGCCTGAAAAAAGGCCTCCACAGTTCTTAAGCTTCTGCAGTTACAACCAGAAGCTAAAGTCAAAATGTAACCAGATTAAGCACGGGAAAAGTCCAGTTTTGAATGGCTACCAGCTACAGCTAAACAATGGCCTCTGTCCCACAGCCTGGAAGGCTCAGGAGGGTGTGTAAACAGCCCATAGAGAGCATTGAAAATGGAAGACGGAGCCATGGTATGCATCAAAAGGTACTCCCAGACTAAGACTATATTTCTGCATTGTGACAGCTGAAGTGATTTAATGACTGGGACTCTGTGCTGGATGTACTCCTGAGAGGCACCTTGTGTACAGAGGTTGGGCCATGCACCACAGGCATCACATGCAGTGAAGGGCTGAAAAATTACCTTCTGACAAACAACTGAGATACTTCATCAAGACGACAACCATAGAATTTAAAGATTATAACCAAGAAAAAATGCTTCTGACAAAACAACAGGCCATGTGACTGAATTGCTCAGAGAAACTGTTCTCTGTTGCTTAATATTCAAAGTGGAAAGGAAATGGTGTCTTTCATCTCTACTGATCTGTGAATGGTGTAATCCCTACGGCTGCAGAGAAGGCAGAATTCTATGTTCTTGAGTTGTGGATGTAAATAATGTCCAATATTTGGACAAGTATTTGGACACATGGATTTCATCTGAAGAAATAATCATGTTTCTTTCTTGCTTTATTACAAACCTGACAAAAATGTATACATATATACAAGGCATTTTCTTGAATTCAGATTTCTAAGTTTGTTTTTCTTTTACTGTTAAGTGTACCTTAATGGATTAGGCTATACAATTTAAAAGGTTTTTACAAGACCAGTTGAATTTTACTCAATTACTCCATTACTGTAAGAGTAACACTGTTTTCTAACACACATTCAAAAACATAAAAAATGTATTATACAGACAATTTACATGGACAATTTTTGCCTACCTGTTCAATAACAGTTTTCAGCCACCACTGGGGACCCATCAGTGTTATGGCAGCAATTATTTTGGCATGCAGAACTCCAAGAGCCCAGTCCTAATTTTGTAAAAATACAGTGTTAGCATCAACAAATCTTTAAAAAGTCAGACAACCAAACGCTTCAAGAGCAATGTGTTAGTATTACTTATAAGTGGAAATATAATTACTTTTCAATTTACACAGGACATTGCTTCAAAGAGGTGACATCATCTGCAAATTCCTATGAAAAAGAGGATGCTTTCAAGACTAAATGACATCTGTAAATTTAGCTCTCTGGGACCAGGAAAATCACTACCACTATTAAACCAAAGGCAAATGCAAAATAAAAGCATTAGACTTACTTAAAGCAATTGACTAACATTCTGGTACAACTAATCTACATAAAAGGAAGTTAATTTCCTTTCTTTATAAAAGAAAAGAAAAAAGATACAAAGAAGTTCACACACATCAGGAAACAAGTTCTTTTCCTTCTTTTGAAGTTCAAGTATTCCCAAAACTCTGCCTGATATAAGAAAAGCTTAAAGCAAGGCAATGCTCTTCACAAAAAAAGTCAATAGTATTCGGAGGAAAATTTATGTTTTGACATAAACTGCAATTATTATGGCACGGAATTAGGACAATATAACTACTGGCTTCTAGTAAACACTGAACAGCATAAATCTATCCTTTCTGGATTATAGATATTTGTAAGAGATTTTCAATAAAACCCACCAAAAATAGAATGCAAAATATAGGCTGATAAGGCAGAATTAACAGCTAGAGAACTGGTAAGACTTGGGACACAATAGACTAATTAACTTTCTTAAACTGCTGGGACAATACATTTTCTTTAACTGATTATTTAAAAAGACAACTTTTGTTAATGTAAATTCTAAAGAATTTTTTAAATTGTTACAAAAAAAGAACCAGTGTTAAAGCTGATTCATGTTTATTTAAGGATGTAACCTTTGTATAACACTTTTTTGTAAAAAATGGAAATTAGTCTCAATTTTGATAGCTCCTTGTTGATTTAGAACAAGTCTCAAATCCCACTTATTCTATATTTTGAAGTTCTGCCACATGAAAATAAAGTTTTCAGTATACTACTTTTAAAACTTTAAAGGAACCAATATGCGATTGTAAAGAATTTTTATAATCTCTAGCATTACAAATTCTTTCCAAAACTGTTTGGAAACCATGATCATCTACCACTGAAATTATATGATGTCTCGATTTTCTGGTCATCTACTCAGCTCAAAAATATACTTGGATTTTAAAATAATGAAATAATTAAATTAGTAGTCAAATTCTTCTGTGTATTATGGCTTTCAAACATTTGGATACTGAAAGTAAATGAAAACTTGTCTGTGGGCAGCTTAGAAAGTCACTGTCCCTGAACACTTTCTTGTTACTTAGTAATGGCGTTGTAGATGTTTTGAGTTATGGTCCCCTCAGTTGGGTTTCTTTGAGTTATGACTTCTTTCATAATTCAGACTATGTGATGGGAGCATTTGTCATTCAATCCACTGTATCTTCATTTCGTCTCCCAACTTGCAGGACAGAAATTTGCACTCAACCTGTGAGACTTGACTGTAAGAGGAGTAACAGAACACAACTACCTCAAAATTCTGTATTAACAATTTGACAACTCAGCCTGAAATCAGTATGATCCTATCAGCATATCTAAATTACATTCATAATGTGCATCATCACTGAATTAAAATCTTACAAGGAAAAAAAATTACCTGAACCTCTTGCTGCCTAACTGTATGCAGAAAGCTTTCCAAAACAATCGGAGTATGTACATCTATGCATACGTACATACAGGTATTTATATAACTTTACAATTATGCTACTGAAAAAGTAGCTGATCACTGAAATGCATCCTTTGATGTCATCTCACAACAGTTCAGCTTTTTTTTCATAGTTTAAATTCCTCAGCATATCCTTTTGGTTCAAATAATCCTCACATCCAGACTGGCTGTCTTTTCTCTGCCACATTCAAATGTCCTTGTGGAAAACACTCTGAAGCACTGAATCCACACTGTATTGGTTTGGCACGGCCTGGTTTTGGGTAGCAGAAGGGCTGCAAAGATGGCTCCTGTGGGAAGCTGCTGGGAGTTTCCCACCATGTCCAGCAGAGCCAGTCTCTGATGGCTCTGAAAGATGGACATGCTGCTGGCCAGAACTGGGCCAGTGAGAGAGGCTGGTAACGCCTCTGTGATGACATAATTAAGAAGAAAATCAAAACAAAGTCATGGGGTTTTGCTGCTAGTCAGAGAAGAGGAGGGGGTGAGAATATGTGAGGGAAAACAACATGGCAGCACCAAGGTCAGTGGAGAAGGAGGGGGAGGAGGTGCTCCAGGCACTGGAGCCGAGGTTCCTCTGCAGGCCGTGGTGCAGACCATGGTGAAGCAGGTTGTCCCCCTGCAGCCCATGGGGAATGCAGAGATCCACCCGCAGCCCGTGGGGGAGGTGCCCAGGCCGGAGCGGGTGGGTGCCTGGAGGAGGCTGTGATCCAGTGGGAGACCCGGTGGGGAGAGAGGGCCCTGCTTCCAGGCTGGAGCAGCCTGTCCTTGGGGGACTGCAACCCGTGGGCAGAGACCCACACCGCAGCAGTTTTGGGAGGGCTGTGTGCCCGTGGGAGGGACTCACACCGCAGCAGTTTTGGGAGGGCTGTGTGCCCATGGGAGGGACTCACGCTGCAGCAGGTGCGGTTTGGCTGCTGCTCGTGAGAGGGGACCCACACCGGGAAGTTCATGGAGAACTGTCTCCCGTGGGAGGAACCCCACGGCCTCACAGGGAAGGACTCTTCTCCCAGAGAAGCGGAAGAAAATCTTGGTGATGAACTGACCAAAACCCCCCTGCCCTGCCTCCCTGTGTTGTCGGTGGGAAGGAGGGAGGGCCGGGGAGGGGAAGGTGTTTTAAGGGCTTATTTTACCTCTCATTACCCTCCTCTGATTCTGTTAGTAATAAATTTTACTTAGCAACCAAAGTTGAGCCTGTTTTACCCTTGAAATATTTCTTCTGCTTTCCTTATCTCACTCATGAAGCCTCCGTTAACCCTTTCCTCTTTTCCCTCCTTTTGCCCAGATGTGGTGGGGGGGTGAGCAAGCGACTCTCATGAGTGCCTGGCATTGGGCCAGCGTCAAACCACGACACACATGAAACAAGGCAGGCCATACTCCTTACATCAACAGCAGCAAAAGAATGGGAGCAACTGACCTGCCAAGGATAGAAGAGAGGTGTTTGATCCAAAGGAACTCTCAAAGGTGCAACGATGACCAGTTCAAACAGAAGACCGAGCAAAAGCGGAACCACGCCAGCTAGCAGTATAGCCACTATCAGTGTCTTCATTATCTAAAAATCCCAAGACATTTAATTAATATATTTACCAGAGGATTCTTTGTTTAAACTCTAAAATGTAACTTAAACTATATAAACACACAACCCTGGTGAAAAAACACCAAACCTGCATAGACCTCTATTTCACACATAGACACCCTAGAAATAATTTTTACTACATACATAGTTTTGCAGTCCAGGTTTTTAAGATTGGGTCCTATTCCATGCCCCTCCAGAAAAAAAACATGACTGTGCCTACTAGTATTCATATAGTTCTAAATCATAAAATCAGCCTTGACTTTTATCAAAAGGGAGTACTATCCAATGGCACTTCAAGACATTGTGTATTTTTACATGTTGGGAAATTGAAGAATTTTTCCAAAACTGCCAATTTTTCTCTGGAGCAAAACAAACCTTAAAAATTCAGTCATTATGGAATATTTGACTTAAAAATGGAGGACTCAGAATACCATGCTTGAACCTTTATTTATTTTGGAATTCTCTTAATTTAAATGCAACATACGAAACTAGCCTGACTTAATTAACATGATAAGGAGAAGGGGCAAAGAACAAGTAGAGATTATGTTTTAGCTCTGAATTTTCTCAAAGAAGCTAAGATTTTAAAGAAGCTGAAATCAAAATGATGGCTGAGGTATTTGGGAAACATGGCAGTACATGAAAAGCAGTATAACAATTCAATAAGCACATTAAAATGTCCATAACAAGATACCATTTACGCTATTGATGTTTAAAGGAACTAGCAAGAAATCTACCATAGAAATCTTCAAAATCAAAACCAAGATAAAAAGGTGGGGTATAAATTTGTTTTCATGCTGAGAATCTGTACTCCTCATAATTAATATTTTTGAGGAAAATATCTTTTATTTAAACAACACAAGTTAAACAATTGCTAATGATCTTTCTGAAAATATGCATCAAGCTACTTTGTAGAGACATGGTCATCATCTATCAGCTTTATTAGGTTTTTTCATTCGATAATTTCATGTTACTAAACAAGTAAATGGTTAAGCTTCCGGGTTTATGTGAAAATGTAAATGTCTTTCAGAACGCATAACACACGGAATAATAATGCAATATATTTGCCTTTAAAGGAAAACAGAAAAATATATACATATATAAAAACATACATACACGCAAACGTATTTACACTAATTGCCTTCCAAAAATAGTTAGCCTATGCAATTGGAATATAAGCTGCAAAAGCTTCAAAATGGTCTGAAAAGGAAAATGTAGTATATATGACAGAGTAAAGCCTGCAAACAAAAAATGAAATAAGTTCCATTAGCTAGTTTTTTGATAACTGAGTAGAAATTTTTCTCAAGACTCACCATGAGAGACCATTCTTTGACCTTCTGGAAAATCACTCTACGACCCTGTGGCATCCAGGCAACCAGCACTGTCACTGCTCGGATAGTCAGCCAACAGACATAAAGACCACAGGCAGCTGTGTACAGTTCATGGATTTTGGCAGTCCCCGTCCAAAATGACATTAACCACCGGCCAGCGAACACTGAAAACACAAGCACTGTTAAATACAATAATGCTCTTGGATTTATTAGGGAAGGATGCCTATTTAAAAAATACTTATCAAATTTATCTGAAATATCCCTGCACAAATATTATTCATCATAAAACAGTTATTTTGGTACTATACCCATAATGCATAAATGTGTGAAGCACTATGCAAATAGCTTCAGAAATGATACCAAATAAACACAGAGAAATCCTTCTGCACCTAAAATTTCATTATGACAGCAATACATTGTTGCCCTGGATTTCTGTAAGCCTTCTGTTTTAACCTTGGAGTCAGATTCTTTTCACACAGATTTGTGTAAATAATAGCCGATGTTTACTTAACGGTATTTTCTGTTTTTCATTCCTTTTGTGATATGACAACTTTGATGAGCACCTTTCTTCTCCAGTGGGATGGAGAAGGAAGTGACATGCTCTCCAATCCCTTGTGGAGTTGGGACGTGTATAAGAATGAGATAATGTCAATAAATCGATGTCATTTCCTCCTTTCTGCTGAAACTGGCAGGAGTAAGAGCGTCTTTATTGTGTCTCCCCGGACACAATACATATGACAGTGACCTGAGCTACAGCAAAACAAAGCACTGAATACTGCCCTGTTCAGAACCTAAACACTGATCTTTAGAACTGCAAAGGTGATCATGCATTAGTGCATAAGCTTGAACTTAAAATTGTATGAGCTGTCTTTGGGTTGTTTCACTGCCTCACGTAATTTTTTAAGACTTTTTTAAGACTGATGTGGCTTCTGAAGTTCTCTGACAAAAATGGGAGACTAATTTGCTACAGTTCATTTCTTAATAGTGTTTTCATTCCAAAGTATTACAGTAGAATTATTTTATGTCCTACTACTAAAACAATCACAGAATTTATAACTTTGATCTCAACACATTATTGACATTAGGATCATTACTACAAGAAGGTATAAATTACATGGTATTACAGCACACAGGTTATGAAATTTAAGCTGGTTGACACGGCTTCATTTATTCCAAATTATTTTAAAGGATACCAAGTGCTTTTCATTTGAAGCACTTATTCAGACATTTTAAAGTGATATACAGGCCACTTCACAAAATCTCCTAGTGACCTGTCAAGATCACAGAATCATAGAATATCTAAAGTTGGAAGGAATCCCTAAGGATCACTGAGTCCAAGTCCCTGCTCCTCGCAGGACTCAATAATGACACCTTCAGAATATTTAATTAAAGAAAATACTGTAGAAGACCTGAAAACAATCTACATATTTTCTTTCTCTAAAATAGGTGCAAGAGTTTCAGTTCACCTTTTCACTCAATACTACTGAGATTGTCTCAGCACCTGAAGCCCTGTCCTTAGAGGAAAATTATTCTACAACTAAAACAGAATGGAAATCTCTGTCATTTAGATTTTTAGACTATTACAGTTTGATGACAAATTATTAAAAATGAGACAAGTTTCCATGCCTTTGCCTTTTAACTTTAAACAACGGTTTCAAAACATCTGCCATGGTTGGGCATGGCAACATACTGTGATGTTCTTAATCATAGTTTACCATAATAGACTCACCTGGTAAGGTAAGGCAGATAAGACTAGCAATCAGTAATGTTATGCACATGAAAACAATCAAAAGAAATATCTGAAAAAGGAAAAAAAAAGAGGGGAAGTTTGTAAGAAAGTTATTCAACCCAACCCCAAGAAGCCCCAGTATAAAAAAAATACATCATTCTAGAAAGGCAGCTAAACTATGATGTTCAAATACTGTATAAATAAATCAGCAATAAGAAACCTAACCACAGTACATGCAGAACACCTGCAGTGTTGTGTATTTCTAAGACTTTCCATCAGCTGTTCCAAGAGTAAAAAGTAACATTTGGATCCAGAATGACTGAAGTTCTTTGTTACGTCACATTAAAAAGATAATCTCTTAATTTCTGCACTGACCAGCATGACTCTCGAATAATCCTGGAAGGTTTCTAGCTCTGTATGCCATATGAGCAAGACAGTGGTTTTACAAGGGAAACCTTGCTGACAAAGTTCTTCCAGATGTGCTCAGGGTCCTGTGCCCAGAAGCTGACAGTGAAGCTGGTTGCTCCTCAGTCAGGTTTACATTTCACCAGGGAATTACCGTGTACTTAACTTCTTTAAATATGTCTCAAGCACCAGGTGCTATGAAGTTCTGCTTCACAAATCATCAAAGCCACACAACAAGCAAGCTTGCTATGAGAAAGCTAACACTTTTATCCTAACATACTACCGAGAGAAAATTAAATCTGGAACATACATTTTCCTTGAGAAGACCTTTGGGTATAAAGGAAGGAAGCAATACCACAGTTACCTAATGTTAGACATTACTTCCATTCTTGAGCTATACCTGAAACCACAGTAGCTGAGCTATGGTGAAGCTTATATTTAACTCAGAGTTCTGGTAACAACAAAACAGTTATCTAGTTTAAGCTGTATATTATTCTAGAAATATAAGTATTTGTCAACAAAATTTTCCTTCTAATTTTAGGGATTTAGAACTTGCAAGTATTACATAATGTCTTTCTATGCTTAATACAGATGTAGAAGCAACAGAAGTTCTCTGTTTAATTTGTTAATAAAGCAAAATAGTTTAAAATACACTTCAGCTACAAGACCAAAGTATGCCCCGTTGAAAGCCATGCGTTGTTGGAGGCACACCTGAACTACCTCTTTGAGGGGGGCTTATTGTCTTTCTTTCCATTACTAACTGTGAAGAGAAGATGTCAACTGACATAATACTCAACATACATGGGGTCTATAAATAAAACTGTAATGGAAGGTCTTAAGTTACAGGCCGAAAAAAGCCATGTGAGAGTAACTGCAACTCTACGTTCTAGAAAGCTGCAAGCCATACAAAACAGGACCTCACCACTTGACTTCTGATAACATGGGCCAAACCTTTCTTAGAAAAAAAAATTTATTTTTTTTTTCAAATGCCTTTTTCTTTTCTCTTAACGTGTTAAATATACATACCCTGAGGGGGAATTTTAAAGGCCTACGATAAGGCTGGAAACCCACAGGTCCTCCTTGCTGAAGTATGGCTTGATGGGCTGCATGGAGACCTTCTCCCACAACTGGAATGGCATTATTATTGCGAGCATGCTGGTTGTTAGGTTGCTGGTTTGCATTGTTTTCATTCTCTTCCTGATCACCAAGTAGGTAAGAATGAAGATTCCTGTAACAATCAAAATTTCAGTTCTGTTCTCTTTGATATGAATGAGAAACTTACAGAAATACAGGCCTACTCAGAATGCATACAGGTTGTACAAAACTAATACAGGAGTACTGGCACAATCTTGATAAAGTAAAATGAGCCTTTTTGATAACGTACTCAATGTCATCATTAACACAATTTAGAAGAAAAATGTTGGTGTGGATGCAAGTTGGAATACAATCACAAGGAAAGATCACTGATCTGTTTGACTGCTTTAAAAGCATCACCTGGTATTAAAGCTGCTGTGCACATGAAAGGAAAATTGCATGATATTTTAGTTCATGTAAGCACACGGCTCTACTGACAGCTTGTACATTACTGTCACTAAGCTCTACTGGAAACAAGGGCCTTCAAACCTAAACTGTACAAGGATGGTGCTGCGTTGCTAAGGACCTGCTGTCAAGTACAGGGGCAGGCAGAGTCTTTCAAGAAGATTCTAAATTGCTCAAAACCTGTTCACAACTTTTAAAAAATATCAATCCTAGGAAAAAAAAAAGTCAATCTATTTTATATACATACACACAATCAAAACTTGGAAAGTTAATTAAAAACTTCTTCAAAATGCAAGCTAAGAGAAGAGGGGGTGAGGAGAGTTTCCTTATGAGAAACTAAAATAAATATTTTGCATTACAGTGAAGAAAAAAGTCTTCCATTCATTCACTCAGTTTCTCAGACATAACTTGGCAAAGAATAAATCTTGATCCTAAGAGTGCAACAATGACCAAAACATGATGGGAGAATGACAATATACTTTGAAGTTACACTGAAAACTGTAGAGAAACAAAATCAACCTTTTTTCTTGACTAATTTGGCAAACAACAGATGAACTAAAAAACAATTTCAAGTGCTAGAACTTTGCCTGGCACTACAATAATTTATTTTATCTGACAAAGTTACGTTTTTGTCCTTCCCTAGATTCTGAATTTTTAGCTTTCAAATCCCCAATTCAAAGTTGCTCACTTCTTAAGCTCAACGTTCTAAATGCTTTTTCTTTTTTCCTTCTTAAGAAATGCAAGAAGTGCACATATATTTTATTTAGATGATTCATGGAAACACTCAGCTGACATTTATCTCATAATAAGGAGTTAAGATGATAGTCATACTTTTACAGATTTCTTTCACTAAGCAAATGCTGTAATAGTGTACGAAAAGAATTACTTGTCAAAGGCTAGCCCAGAAGTAGATACAACTACTGCTTAGAAGAAAGCAATCACTTTAGAAGTTCTTCATCATGTATTTCTCTGTAAAAGAGCTATTAAACCTGCTTGTTGGGATAACTTTCTCAAAACCTGCCTTCATATTTAAAGGCCAAACTGGGCACAGCGGTTGTAGCTGATTTTGGATTTCTGTACTTACAGCAAGTATCCAGCAGTAACAGTCCATGCTCGTACAAGACCTTTCAACCACTGTCTTGTATGTCCTTGCTCTAGCAAAGCTGGAAGCACCACCTGAAGCAAAAGCAGCTCTAAGGAAAGTTCACTTACTGGAGCGTCACTAGAAACAATGGGAAGAGCAGGAATTCAAACATAAGGAACATTCTAACAGAAGTCTTTTACAATGAATCCTATTACTGCCACCACAATACAAAAATACACTGGATGCCAAAAAGGAAAATTCTTAGTTTTTTGCAAACATTTTTCCCTATAACCCTAAGCAGAGGTTAGGTGTTCGTAAGTATTTAGGCATTTTGGCATATAAGAAATTTAAGAAAAAATATTGAGAAAGATTATATCTAAGAATACAGTTTGCTCCTCTATTTGCTTCTATCATTACTGTTTCAATTATTATTCAGAAATAGAAAAAACCTGCTATCATTTAAAAAATGCAGTTACAGACATTCTTTTGCTCTTGAAGCAATGGTAATCAGGAATAAGTGTGTTAAAAAAGCAAACATGAAAGGAACTTCACTATCAGAAAGTTGAAATGGGAAGTGTTTTGAGGGCATAAAGCCCCAAACAGGTATTTTTACAGAAGCAATAAAAAACGCTTTTTGTTTTTAAAGTAGCTTTTCATTTGTCACATTTCATGATGTAGCTATGTCCTTTACCCTTTATTTCACTTAGAACAATGAAGATCAGATTAATTGAAAACAAAATAACATAACAAAAAGTTTCACTTTAATGCTCAGGGAGTGCAAATACATTTTTTCCAGTTATAGAGACACTGAAGAAGCCCCATCATTTTAGAAATAAATGCTCACCTGTAAAGCATAACATTATATGGAAGAAAGTTAGGAAGGAGATACTTAATAATGCGTATAGGAAGCCAGAGCATGAGCAGCACAATTGATCCAAAGACAATCTGCAATAAGAAAGCAAACAAGTTAGTCCAAATAGAAACAACCAAAGCTAGTTCCCTACCCATCTCTGACAAGTTCCCTGAGTGTGGTGGGCTAGCCCTGGCTAACAGCTGAATACCTACTCACCTGCTCACTCATGCTCTCCAGCTGAAGGGGAAGGCAAAACTGAGATAATGGCAATTTAATAGAGAAAGCACCAAGCACACAATCAAAACAGTAAGAATCAATCTCTACTTCCCATCAGCAGACAATCAGCAATTTTCTGAAAAGTCAGGAAGAAAAACACCATAACCACAAACATCCCCCCCTACCTCCTTTCTCACAGCTTTTACTGCAAGCATGACATCATATCCCTTTGGTCAGTTTGCGTCAACTGTTCCACGCATACCCTCCTCCCTACCTGCAGCTTAGTCACTGGAGGTGAGGGAGCAGAGCAGAAAAGAGAAAATGTCTGGATGCTGTGCGAGCACTGCCCAGCCACAGCCAACAGGCCTGTGTTAGCAACACTGTTTCAGCTCCCAATTCAAGGTGCAGAAGGACATTTGCTACTATGAAGAAAATCCCAGACAGACCACTACACTACAATGCCCCTGCCAAAGAGGACTGCAGCTGAATAAGCCTGCTGAGAGCTAGAGCAATGTCAGACAGTTCTTTCTTCCTTTTTCCCCCAACACCAGGATTACTTCTTTTGTATTCCTCTCTTTTCTAAGTGGCTGACTTTTTAAGCAACTCACTGAAGCATCAAAAGACCTTTCAGTTCCTATTTCCTCACATTTCAAATTGACTGAAAGACCAAAATTTAGCAGGGGACATCAAGTGCCTGAAGACAATGCACTTTTATGAATCTTGCTTCCATAAGGAACCAGATGAAAAATTAAGTACATTTAAACACATTCTTACACTTCATATAAATGCACCACTAGAGACTAAAAATGTGGAAAAAAAATTGTGTTTAACTATGTCAAAAAGAAAAACTGAATCCCATTCCTCCTGAAAATTAATAGCTTATGTCCTACACAAGACATTTCTTTAAAATACAGATAAATAAACAGAGCTTGAAAGGTGTGATTTATTCTTTGAAATGGTAAATGATTACCATTCTGGGTTCCATATTCTAGCATGAGGCTAATGAAAGTTCTGAATTAATTAGCTGAGCAAATCAAAAGGTGATGTTCAAGTAACTGCCCATTCCAACACAGTGTGACAACATAAGTGAGACCATGAGCAACCGGTAGATCTTTGCTCGTCTTTGTGCCGCCTGATGTACCATGAAATTTCAGGCAGCTGAAGAATTACAATTATCTAAGGATAAAATGCTCTGAAAGGTGTAAAGGTCAGCTCTGCTCAGATACTGAAGGGCTCTCTAACAGAACCAGGATCTTGCTGAGCTTTCACTGCTCAAAGCACCTCAGCTGTAACAATACAGTACATCAAAGAATGTTTCTGGTGTGTCAGTTTACACAACTGATGTGACATTTATGTCAGACACTCTGAGCCCCTTCCTTGACTGCATGCTCAGCAAACCTCAGACAAACAAGCAAAGGGAAAAA
Organism: Platysteira castanea; assembly: GCA_013397175.1. Classification (NCBI taxonomy): domain Eukaryota; kingdom Metazoa; phylum Chordata; class Aves; order Passeriformes; genus Platysteira; species Platysteira castanea. The sequence continues at coordinate 59,090 of VYXC01011865.1, read as the reverse complement.
ACTCTCATTGTTTTCAGTATCTTACAATGACAATCTGGAAAGAGACACCACTAGCTAGAGCAGCAGAATCCAATCCAAAATTTAGCTAGAAAATAACTGTCCCCTGCTGAAGTATTCTGGTTGAACTGGACACACAATGCTTTCTGCAGTAACTGAGGGCATCACGAAAGTTACGCGATTTACAATATCCATAATAACAAACACTTGTTTTCTGAACACACAAACATTTTCTGTGACTTTGCTTAAGATACTTAGTTTAGAAGAGATCTCTAGAGTCCAACCAACTCTCCCTAAACCCCTGCTCTGAGCAGACCCAGATGTATCAGGCTGCTCAGAACCTTATCCAGTCGAGTTTTGAGTATTGCAAGATGCACATTCTGTTTGGCAACCTGTTCCAGTATCAGTTCGCTTCCATGGTGAAAATGTTTTTCTTTAAATACACAGTACTCTATATGGGAGCCAGGACACGAAGCTTTCTTTCCTAATAAAGAAAACTTTGAAATAAGTCCTTACCACTGATAAGATAAACCTCCTGAGATGTCTATAGATGGGCAAGTGAATCATTTCCTGCACAGGATTGAAGTCTGGATCATTCAAATTCCTGAGAAACCATAAGACACCAGGTCTCAATACCTGAAGTAGGAAATAGAAAACAATATATGACGAGAATATAATCTTTGTATTTATTTTTCATTTTCAACAACGCTGCTGCAGAAAATAAGTTTTAATGTAATAGGGATTTTCATTGAACAAGATTCAACAAAATCGCACAGAAATAGAACAAAGTATTATCACAGAGAAGTAGAAAAGCAATAACCAAATACAAGCTTAATTTTCAAGTACTGATTGATCTTAAACAACTAAAACATATTTGGATTAATTTGAACACAACACTCAGATTTAAGAGCTATTTGTAAACCAAAAATCTCTAAGTAAAATACACTCAAAATCATAATTTTCCACTGCAGTAAGTACCAGCATGGCACTTTTTATGTAAAACTGAATCCAATATACACACAAAAATTGGTAGCAGTAATACCCACAATGAAAGATTTAACAGTTCAGTATGTAAGTCTCAAACTGTGTTACATACCAGTCTTGTTCTTACAGACTTACCTCTCTTAGCAAAAGAATGAAGGATGCAAAATAGAAGACGTAAACCATTCCAACCAACCAGTGCAGAAACATTGTTGTGCCTGGGGCAGACTGAAAGCTCAATTCTCTGTCTTTAAGAGTGGCGTCAAACATCTCCTAGAAGAAGATAAGTAACAAACAAATATGAATAAAGTTTGGCAAACATCCACAACTACTCAGGTTGTTTACCCTAGTTCATATATACTACTAAGCATAATTTAAATGTTGGCTTTAACACATAAATCATTACACCATTTAATTAGAGAAAAAAGGGATTACTTTATGATAAGAACAGCAAATAAAGATCAATTTCTGATCAATTTATTTCTTCTGACAGAAAGAAAAAATAAGTCAACTCAATCACCAACAGACCCTACTTAAGTTATAAATCAATTCAAACAAAGTGGCACTATGATGGAAGCAAATAATTCCTAAGTAAAATTCTATTTCTACTAAGGCTGGAAAAAAAATAATTTTGTCCATTTCAATTTGATCATTTAATATTTTTCAGGACAGAAAAACTGTCCTCAACTCCAAGCAAATGCAGCATGGATCTTTTCCAAAACAGACTGGACAACTTAAAATATGAAGTCATTACCATTTCACATAAAATGGCTACATAAAGATGTTTATTCAGTGCACAAGTTTGCCTGTAAGTAAGCCCATTATCACAGTGGTCTTGTAACTGCAATGAAAAGGATTAGGATCTTGTTATCTTAGAACAGCATGTTAATTTGTATTCAGTAACACAAAAAATCCCAAAATTAGCATTAGGCAGTACCTAAAAAACCCATTCCCTCTGGAAATGCTGTTTATGAAAATTCAGGAGAGTGCTGTCAATCTCGAATTAACAGCTCTCTTCTCATCAGATTTTTTTTTTTTTTGCTTCAAATATAAACACTGTTACTAAAGATTTTATCCCATTTGTTTCTCTTCTTACCAAGGAGCATATATCCAACCACCAGCCACAGATGAGAGGAAACACACCAATTTCAACCACCACTAACAAGGAAACCTTTAGGGAAAGAGAGAAAATAACATCTCACTAGTTTAACAAAAATTGCTAAGAAAACAACGTCAGCTTAAATTGAGATGGGTTTTTTCCCCACACAAAACATTAGGATTACCTTGACAACAATATAGCAAACTCCTAGTAAACGACGTGATCGCTGGAACTTAACAAGTGCTGCCAAACCCTGCATAGCTTTGTCAAGAAAATAATACTGGAAAACATTTCATAAGAGTTTAATTAATATCAAACACTGTATTATGTTGCTTTTAGCAACAGAAAATTTTACAAAAGAGAAAAATGAAATAGTAAGTATGTGTTTTATCAGTGTTCTATTTTCAAAATTGGCTGTCACTCTAGAACTCACAATCTGGTGTGCTGGGCAACACCCCCAAACATGCACCTAAAATAAATAAATAATTCTTGATAATACCACTTTTCTTAAATTAAGCAACCAGAAGTTTTCTCAAGAATTAAATAGTTGTCTCTGAAAATATCTGTCACAAATAAATAAGTTCAAAAACTGAAGACCTGCTTTAAATAGTAACTTTCCCTTCCCTGCAGTTTAAATTAAATTCTCACCTCTTCCAAGAAAAGCTGGATGCATATTGCACTTTGGGAGTTTGTTTTGGGGTTGTTTTTTTTTAGGAGGCAAAACCCACATGCCAATCAACTAATGTTTTACCACATTTGCACTGCATATTGGTATACTGATATAGAAAGTTGATGTTAACTTTGTGTACTTTTGAACAGAAAACTGCTAACAAATGTATATTCTTTCAAATTGAAGTTGACGTAAAAAACATCCAGCTGGAATGCAGCCTTCTTCCATGCGACCAAATAAATCCTTCCAGCTTCCAAGACTTAGTTTTCTACACCTAAGAGAAAGTAGTTTTCTCTAATAAAGTAATGATGAGAAGGAAATTCTTGCTGCAAAATCTCAATAGTTCGGAGACATAACAAAGAAACTAAAATAATTCAAATTCAGAAAATCTGTCAGGATCAAAAATACTTGAATAAATTTCCCATCAATACCTCATGTATTTTCATAATCCCTCCTTTCATAATCTCTGTGCTGCAACTACAGTCCACAGCAGAAGCGTAAGGATAGTGAGGAAAAAAGCAATGATTCTACACTCTTCTCCTCAGGCAGACCTTCAAGCAAGCATAAAAGCCTTTGATTGTGTTGTTAAACATGTGCAAGTATTTGAAAGCAGGCAGTCAAACTGACAACTTCTAAATGTCCAAGGGAACAGAAGAGACCTTTCCTTCTAATTTCACCAAAAGACCAGAGAAAAATGATGAGTTAATTGCACCTGCATCATGTCTGTGCCTCCTTAAAGCACTGCCAGAAAAATTATTTACATGTAAATCTGAACCAGGTAACTACTGACAAAAGGATACATGACAAACAATTAGAGTCACTGCTAGCAGAACGTATCCAACTATGGTTGTAATCAGGCCTTCAAAGTGAGATGCTTGGACCTGGAGCAAAGAGGAGAAAAGGGGAAAGTTTATCAGTCTCTTAGAAGATTACATTTCCTTTCTATGTAATTAAGATAAATTCCAAATTTCAACTCTTCAGGAAGAATGTCAAGTTTCTCTAGTTTTTACATATTTTAATAATCTACTACTATTTTTGTATCTTTATCAAGAGTAGATAATGTTTACATTTACATTACAACTACTTTCTTCAAATTCAAAACAACCTCAATATATGAAACAAGAAGTGTCACCTTACACTATTTCATTATCCCCTAGTTTTCACTACTTATCATCCACTATGAAAATTAGTACACAAGTTAAAAATGTGCAGAAGGAACAAGAGGCTGTTAAAAAAACCCTGAAGACACACGCAGTTTTTACAAAAAGTAGGAAACCTCACTTGAGATGTAAATAATGGAGGAAGTGGAAAAGAGTGGGAAAACATTTTTAACCATAGATTCAAAAAGCTTGAAGGGACTAATAAGAAGACATACTCCAAGCCACTTCTGCAACCACAAATAGAAATAGAAAGATGCTACAATAATATTGTGATTGAACAAACAGTGGTAGCTTTTTCATTTTGAAATTATAAAACAGTACTCACATATTCCTCAAAGCCCAGGCCAACAATGGAGAAGTGACCAATGTGGTATGGACAAAATGCTGTATAACGTAAGCAGAAAGGAGAAAAAAAGACCATGAAAACTGCTAAATGGAGCCTTATTTGTAGGACAAATATTGTAACATGGTATTATTCTACCTGTCATAAATTTTATGAAAAAGTACAAAAATTAATTTCTGTGCAAATACTTGCAAGTGTTAAGAGTTCTGTAATTTTACAAGCCCTGAAAAGCAGTATTTGCACTTAAGGACTGAAACAATACAAAACTACAGAGAGTAAGAGGACAGTCTTTTCCTTCTTCATTTTGCACTGTGTAAATTAATTCAATTTCCCAGTTTTAGGTACTAGGCTGGTATCTGTCTCAGACTGCAGTAAGAACCTATGCTGTATATTCATTTTTTCCCTTAAGACTTCAGTAGCACTAAAAGACTTCAGTATCCATTGTAAAGCTCGGTCAGATTGCTTTAGCAAGGCTTCAGTTCTAATGCTTTAATTCTTAAGAATACTGTGAAAAATGCAAGGCCTGCAGAAATTTGCAAAGGGAAGAGGACAGGGAGAAAGACATCCAGTGAAGGGATGAGGAGCAACTGAAGTCTTTTACTTTGAATTAATATACTGAAAACTGTTCATCATTCCTAAGAACTCACTCCTGACAATTGTGAGGTTTCAGGGGAAATGCATTAAAAAACACAGCACTTCCCCATTTTTAGAAACCTGTGTATTTGTAAGAAAAAAATTCTTTTAGTTATTTTATCTCACTCTGTTGTTTTCTAACCAAGTTATGAAGGACTACAGAATTCAACATCAATTTTTTTTACAGGAGTTGAGGGCACCATAAAGGAAAGGGTCTGCAGAAATGGCAAGCTTTTATTTTCCCCTATATTGTCTTCACAACGTCATGATAGTCCACTCTGGGATTAAGCCTACAGACTTAAAACTCCCTCAAATGAAAACCATGATGATTTTCTCTCTCCTCCTCATTTCTGTATTACCAACATATAAAAAACCCCCAGCCTCAAAACCCAAGAAACAAACAAACAAACCAACAAAAAAATTACTAGGAAAAGATTTAGCGGGACTCATATTACCCTAATCAATGATAAAAAAAAATTTAATTTTTGTCCCTTTCAGCAAAATCAGCAGTTACTGGGAAGTGAAAATACGTAAAAGATAAAGGGAGGAATTGAGCTCTCCCTGCCCAGTAAGGACAAGAGAAAGAAAACTGAGATGAAAAAGATCACTCTCACAACTCCTACAGATACCAGACCAATGACTTAAAAGTTGTATTTCTGACAATTTTATGAGAATATAGTGCACAGTTTATCATGTCTTTTAAATAACTTTATTTAAAAAGGGATCTAATAGATCCCTTTAAAAAAGGCATAAAGGCATACAAGCTCCCCTGTGAGTACTAAAATGAACTATAGAAAATATTAATTAAGTTGAAATGAATTAATTTGTCCAGGGAGAATTTCTGGACCACTAATTAAGGTTACAAATGCTTTCCTTCTGTTCTATCTTTTATAAAGTACCTCCTGTGACATCTGAACTCACAAGTACTACAATTACAAATTACTAGAGATTTGGCAGTTGTAAATTAAGCAGTATTACTTAATGGGAAAGATACCAAAAATAGGCTTGAGAGGCACATATTAAATTTCCAGACCTCCTGCTTGCTTAGGAAAGTCATTCTCTTCTCTTCTCTATTTATGAGTTTCCCACTTGGCAAAGCAGCTAAATGCATTGAAAATGTTTCTATATGACAACCTCATTAATTATTCTTGTTACTTACTTACTATTGAATTTTAATCTATGGTTTAGAAATTTCATGATTATGATATACTTACTAAAAAAGCCTACATTTTATAGCAGCTAAAATAATCCAATTAACTTCTGACAACTCCAGATTAAAATAGAATAATTATCAGAAAGAAATAATTCAAGTATTTTCCAATTCTTATTTTATAACAGTTAGTTTCTTGGGAATTAAACATATAATGTACTAATTTTTATTGTCTTTTGATCTGCTGATTTGTTTCAGTATCTAGATGCTTGAATCACTGGTTCAGTGTTGTAAGCTTTACTTTGCCAGTAAAAACTTATCTACATTATAACTTCAGGTTTTCAACCTCAAACTCTTCTGCCAAGAAAGTCCACTGAAAAAACACTAAAACAACATAAATTCTTTTCTAAACTGATCATTCAGAGGAAGTGACATTTTGAGGTATTTTTGTCTGGTATCTCTTGAAGTGTATAATATGCTTCATCTTGTCACTAACATGCTACGTTCTTGCATACCTCCCTCCCTTCCAATTTTGAGCTCCAAAAATGGATTCTTGATGGAAAAAGTGATATAACTATCTGGTAAAAACTTTAAGGAGAAAAAAAATATCTTAGCCATTTCTCAAAGTACTTCATTTCCTCAAAATTTAAATTCCATGAGGTTCCTTCTTTACTTTAACAATATTACAAATAACTATTATTTTCTGTGCTTTGTTTGACATGGTTAAACTTTTGGTAGAATTCCTATTTTAAATTTATTCACTTAAAGACTTTAAAATGGCAGATAGCAAATAACAAATACTTACTAGCAAGTAGTAAGTATTTGTTATTCATATTCTCAATTCATTTTTGGTTCTAGTTTTAGATGTCAATCTTCATCTTTCTGGAATAACCTTAAAATTGACCTGCACTATCACTTCACAAAGAAGGATCATTTTAAAATCTAAGGGCAAATGATACTTACCAAAGACAAGTATGAACAGAGTATTTAAAGACACCACCCAAAAGACATGTTCCTATAAGGAGTATGGGGGAAAGAGGAGGGAAGATGACAAGAAAACAGTACATAAATGTCAGCCTTTTAAAAAAGTGACTTGACTTTTGTATCTCAACTTCTTATTTCAATGGTCTATTATCACCAGAACTTGCACATCTCATGTTAGAGCCAGGAAGTTTGCTCTAACACAAAGACCAAAACAAGCAGGACAGTTTGTGAAAGGACCTGTTAGCATTCATGAACATTTATCTAGATCTAGATAAGTGCACTTACATTTGCTTACATTTTGTACAAATAGGCTTTTATTTTAAAATCAATACAAATAGTTCCATCTTTAAAAAGACTTACATGAAATGTGTGTGGATATTTTTTTACAAATGAGAAAATGTTCATTTGAACTTTTAACCATTAGCATTTGCCACAACAAATGGCGAACTGACAGCTCTGACTCTAGAAATGACAGCACATCTCTATTTTTCAGTCTTACTTTTAGCTAACACGTGACCTCAGCCACAAGTACACTGGAGTTTTACTTCTTCTGATGTTACTATTTAGGGTTAATGACTAATAACATAATTGCAAACCTAAGACATTACATTTACTTGGAGGTCTTTTTCAAACTTAATGATTCTGAGATAGACTGACTATTTTGAAGATTAAAAAAAACCAAATAAAGTCAACTGAAGAACTCAGATTTTAAAATCTAGTCTACACTAAAAAGTCACTAGTGGTGCTATGGTGGTATTAGGACAAATAAAATATATCTGAATGAGAACAGTATTTTAATTATAACAAAGAGCAAAACATAAGGTTAGAACAGATGTGTATTTTCAATGTGCACTTTTTAAAAGGTCTAGTTTTTATTTACAGTGGGGTGTGTCACCCAAAGTTATCTACATCTTTTAAGAAATTCCACTTTTAAGCCACACACGCACTCCCCACTCTAATTTGTGAAACTCCTAAAAAACCCAGTTTATTGAACATGACATCATATGAAACTCTATTTAAAGATATATATATCTATGATATGAAAATAAGGATGCCAAATACAATGATGTACTTTTACAAAATACAGCTACTTTAAAAAAATCCTTCTGTAGAAATACTTAAAAAGCAGGATTGCACTTACTAAGAAAACCAGAGATCCATCAAGTCCAAGCATCTGCGAAGATAAGAAAGTTATTTTACTTATCAACCTGAATCTAAAATATGCCTCTTTGACCTTTAATGTCCAGTAAAGTCAAAAGCTTTTTTTATGGTTCAACCAACAGTATTGGGACATAAATTCCTAAAGGTAAGGACAGAAACTAAGTTCTCATTCAATGCAGTAAACTCAGGTGTTCAAAGGCAGTGATATACATGTGGAATATCTGAATACACATGGATCTATATGCATCAAACCATAGAATCAATTAATTTATAGGCTGTTTCTCTTCAAGACTTTGAAGACTTTGACTAAGATTTTGTATTTACAAAATACTGTAGTGATTGCATGGCTATTTAAGTAGATGTTTAATCAACTCGATATTTCAATACAAGAGTAAATTTTTGTTTCATCCATTTTGTTTCATCCTACCAGTTTATGTTGCACTGAGAAAAGTTAGTGTTTTACCCTTGATGTATAAAAGCAACTACTAAAAGGATAATTTGCTACAATATATGTTATTAACTTTTCAACAGAATTGTTTTACAGCTAGGGAAGATGGGAAACAAATTCTTCATCACTCAGCACAGCTGTTAGGGGAAGCATCCACAGAGCAGCCAAAAATAAAGCATATATTTAAAAAATTCTCCTTTCCCCCCACTTTGAGTATACCTTACTATTTCAACCCCGACACTCCACAGTTACTGCTGTAAAGCTCCAGGTTTAAGGCTCTTTTGTACAAGGACTTTGCACTAAGTTCCAAGAGATAAGAGTCGCACATATTTTACAAATTAAACCAAGATGCAAAACTTTTCAAAAACTCAGAAAACTTGTGGTATTTTCACAAGATGACGTAACAGAAGAGCCTACCCCAATTTTCCTACTAAATGTCAACTACACATCTCTTGCCTATGTCAGCAGGTAACATTGGAAGTGGTTACCAGAATATGCTGAAACTGTTTTCTATATTCTTGGAGAGGCAACAAAGTATTATCAAGTAGGAATACATCAGCACTTTCTAGCAACTAAACTGGGATCAGAAATATAACACTTTCATCTTGAAACAAACAACAAGAATGGCTCAGGAACCTGAATTTATGTATGTCCTTTTTCATGAAATAGCTTTCAAAACACACTAAGAAGCTTTCAGTAGAAACAAAATAAATGTCAAGATGTGCAACTCATGATGAAAACTGTATTTCTACTACCCTGCAATAGAGGCAACAACTACACCACAGCCTAGGAACACAGTGAGTAGTGATGCTGGTAAGTCACATGAAGCTGCTGCACCTGCCTTCAGGCAGATTTCGCTGCATGTGGGAGCTTTGAACTCAGACGTTGGCTACTTCCAGACCAGCTACAAAAACTTAGCTCTTGAGCCTCTACATTACTCTATGACTACAGCGCACATGCATGTCATGCTCTAATTATGGAATTTGTGATCCATAAACAATACAGAAACCATGTTACATTAAAATGCTCCACCATTTTTAGAGAAACACATTTGCTTTTTGCAAAGAAATCTAAATTTCCATTTCTCTCCTTTCTTTAGTCTAATGCTTTCACGAATACAAAAATTAAGCATTAAACTACATTAATGCAATATCTGTGCACTCCTAATCTGGCCCAGTGTCCTCAAAGCAAGCTGGAATTTAGTTCTATACCTCATCAAGTTAAAGACTTCAGAAGAGACTACTAAAACACGTTTTAAGCTGCTACTATACTTCAAACCAAAGAAATGCTTTATTTGATAGTTAAGAAGTAACATCATAACATTTGGTTTATAATACAACAACTTTTCTAGGTCACTAAAAGCTCTTACCAAAAGAATGATTTCCCAATCTATTCCAAATGCATTTTAACACAGCAATACTACTAAACATTTCAAGCATGAACCTGCATTAATAAATTCAAGAAAATTATTTTTACTCACTCGCTCCCAAGTAAGCTCTTCGGCTGCTCGATCCCATTCCAAAGCATTCCAGTTCATATCATCTGAGGAGACAATGGCCATTTTTACAGCTGTTAGATCACTCAAAATAAGATGTAACAACCCCATGCTATGTTCTAAATGAACAAAAAGATTTGAGTGTATAATATTCATCTTGTAACTACCGGGGTAGCTTTTCAGCAAGGGGATACTTCAGCAATCAATTTGCATGAAATTTGCAAAGCCAAGATAAATAAGCTGAAGCAGGAATTTATGCAGTTTCCTTCAATTATGACAGTTCTATATTCAATCAATTTCTATTTAATAAGAACTAGAACATTAATGTTTTGAGTCACCTGTTACCTTGTGCTCCATTGTTTGCATCTGCTGCATCTTCTACTACAGCATCCTCTTCATCTTCATTATCTTCCTCCTCTTCATCTACTTGTTCCTCTTGAATTTCAGGGTTCTCACCTACAACTACATTCTCAGCAGCTGGGTTAGCAGGTTGATCAAGCACAGCATTTTCAACACCTCCATTTACAGCACCCTGAGCCTGCAGAAACAGGATTTAGTACTTGGTTAAATTGATCAAGCTCCTTTCATGCTTTTATCCTGTATATATACAAAACTGAACAGTATTTTATAAAGTCAATAATGTATTTTCTAGATAAGAATTACATTTGGGACCACTAAACCTTTAAATTCAAGAAAAGAAACATTCAGATAACTTTACAGTGCAGCTGTAGGTAGGAAAGGGCCTCTAGAGATCATCTGGCCAACCCAACTACTCAAAGCAGGGTCAGCTATGGCAGGGTGCTCAGTGCTGTTTCCACTTGGCTTTTGAGCCACCTTTTCCAGAGGTGGAAACTTTACAACCTCTCTGAGCAATCTGTTCCCATAGGTGATCACAGTAGTAGTAGTAAAAAAAAAAGCCAAAACCCAACACAAACAAAACCCACTGGTTTTTTTGTAATCTAAACAGAATTTCCTGCATTTTAACTTACGCCTACTGCCTTTGGTCCTGTCTCTCAATACTACCAAGACAACTCTGGCTCTGTCTTCTTTACAGCCTTCCATCAGGCTTTAATACAGACTGATAAGGTCCACTCTGAGCGTTCTCATTTTCAAACTAAACAATTCCAGTTTTCTTAGTCTCTCATCCCATGTCAGATGTTCCAGTCCTTTAATAATTTCTCTTGGCTCTTCACTGTACTCACTCCAGTGTGTCCATGCCTCTTTTGCACTGGAGGAGCCTAAAACTGAATACAGCACTCCAGATGCGGTCTCACCAGTGCTTAATAGAGGGGACCTCTCTTATGAAAACTATCATTGTATTAGAAAGATGATAATTCAAGGTCAACCCAAGTCAGTCACCAAGATGAGAACCTCTGTCTTTAAAAACTGACATTTACTAAAAAACAAAACAACATTTCGAATTATTTCTTCCCTATGCATGGATTGCTTATATCATCTCTTCTCCCATCCAAGAGGCTCCTGTAAGCACTGAAGGAGTGCACATGTGTGTGTTGGGAGTGGGAGGAGGGCAGAGAAGCTCCAACTTCAGTGGAGTCAACAAAACTAATTGCTTTGAGAACAGTGAATTGTTACCCCATGATACTACTGGAATACTTATGAAAAAGACAAAATAAAAGTAAGCTGCATCTTCATTGACTATGTCTGAGAATTCAGCTTTATGTGCACAAAATAATCTTTAAAAATGGTGAAGATACAGAGATAAGAATCTGTGCAATGCTACATATTAAAAAAACTTCAAAAACAACTGTGGTTTTCACTGAGTTTATATAGGAACAAGTATTCAACTTCTGCTAACAAATAAAGATACTCTGCAATAAAATAATGTTACTGTTGTGTTCTGATAATGTATTTACTCACAGAACCAAATTTTCTAAATTAGTTATGAACTTATGAGCAGTACGTTTTACCTCATTTTGTTGACCAACACCATTGAGTGGCTGTTGTTGATTTTGTTCCAACCACTGTGGTGCTCCTCCATGGACGATCTGTTCACGTAACCAAACAAGGCTGATAAATGCACACAGAGTGCACGTTACCACAAAACAGCCCTGCAAACAGTCAGCTAGTAAGTTCTCCCTGTTAAAAAAAAAAGCATTAATGAAAACAATATTTTGCTGGTAAGACTACAGAGTAGTTCAGGAAAAACAATCTTCCAGAACAGCAAAGAAAACACAAAAGTCACTAAGTAAATGGCTTGATACAATATCAGGTTTACTTAAATGGCTAAATGCATAATATCCAGTCCACCGAAGCATTTTATCTATCTGCTGAGCTACCCAAACCAGAAGAATGGAACCATAGGGTTTCCCTTCAACTGCTCTACATTTCAGGTAGCATTTTACCTCAGATATTATCTCTATACCTGAAAAATCTTAATCTATTAGGTCATACATAATTGTATAGCCACCGCAAAGCAAAGTTCAGCCAGCCAACCAAAACTAGAGTTTCATGCAATGCAAGAGGTACTTAAACCATCTTAAGCAATCCTCATCCATAATTTCAGGTACCTCCTCGGAAACCTACAACATGTTCTTTAAAATAAGTAAGAAACATGGCACCATAGTACTCTGCCATCTCCAAAGAAACATCAGTCTGGTCCTCCTTGCAGCTGCATACTTGTGTCTGCACAGTACAATGATACCATGGGGACATGAAGTCCAAAATGGAAAGATGACACAAGAGGCTACTGTAATTGACTCTGCCAAAGAAATAAATGTCAAAACACAGTTTCACACACCATTAAAATCTGACAAATACTTGAGTTCCTTATTTTCTCCCTAGACTGTAATAGACATGAGGTGCTCTAGGTCCAGCTGTTTCAGATTCTTCTCCAAAAAATAAAAATAGAATCCACACTACAGAGATAACAGGAAAAATACTGTTATTAGACCGAAACGAGCATCTCTTTCCAATAATGAAAATCAGTTAAACGCAACTTGATATCTCAAATCAAATAGCCCAATTGAGATGACTTAACTGAACCACATAGAACATTCATTCTCAGTTTGCTTGATGTGCAGCTGATTCTACTCAAACTCAGTTTCAGTTCCTCATGTTCAAGATAATGAGAAAGTAAGAGGCAGCTTGAAATTCTGTTGTTTGGTATTTACTAATTCTTTAGGCAAAACTGGTTTAAAAAGGACAAAGAAAGAATGTGCAATAGCAGATGGTGATTGAAGCATTAAAAATCCAAGTATCAGCTAGAAGGAAATCTGATAAAAAAATAATCCCTCTCACGTAAGAGACTCAGAATGGATAAAATTAAATTCAAAATATAAAAATGCAATAAAGAAAACAGAACGTGACATTATTAGCAACATATTTCTTAATATTCTATTATGCATCTGATTTAAACCATGGGAAATCAATTTTTTAAATTATTAAGTGTAATTTTGCAGCATAAGTTTTCTTGACCTCAAATACAGATCTTCATTAACCAGGGTCTGCTTTGTAAAGTTGGTTTTCCAACTCCAAAGAACCTGAATAATGGAACTCTAAAGTGAAATGATTTCTATTATAATGCTGTTGTCCATACATCTGTTTGTGCAAAGGATGGGCAGTTGCTTACTTAAAATGGTGGAAGATAACAAGTGTAACTGGATGAAAGGGATACTAAGTTCCAAAGTTACCATTTTCAGGGTAATCTGACTAAAACAGGTTTTTGTATCAAACTGCTGAAGTACTTACGTGGACAGGATATCTAATGGCAGTGTCAGTAGCGAGCTCACAGAGCCAGTAAACAAGCACTTGTAGATACGACCTGCATGAATAAACAGAAGCTTGGCATAAATTTGATTTTGGCTATAGTCTCACTTGGAAAGGACCACAGGTACCCTCTTTTCACCTGGTGTCCAACTAAATTGATGACATGGAAGAAAATCTCAACTTTGAGTACATGAACAGAACTCAAGACCATATACAACCACATGGAACAAAGCTGGATTTTAGCTGCACGCCTTTAAAACTACCTGTTCAAAGTGTAAGAACTCCCATACTAGGTTAGACCCAAGATTCATCTAGACCTGTCTCCAGCACTGGTCACACTAATGGATGCCTAAGGAAGAATATGTAAGCAGGTAAAGATGCTTGCAGTGATACTTCTTCAGTACATTCTCATACACTTCAATTCCTATAGCAAAGTATCTCACAGCTAATTAATCCCTGATGGAATTTTTTCCCCATTAATTTGTTCAACCATATTTTGAATGTGTATAAACTTCTGGTATTATGATATCATGGAGCAAGGATCATCACCATTTCATCACCTGGTTTAAATAACTGTTTTATGGATTAATACTTGATGCTAGTTAATGTTAGCTTTTTACCATGATTTGTACTTAAAAAGTAGGCCATCATCATATATGGTCTACTTCAGAAAATTAGGTGATGCCAATATTGTGCTATTCTCAAACTAAGCCTACGCCAGTTACAAATAAAAACACAGCCCATACTGAGAAACTGTCTGGGGAGATGCATTTACTCCCTGCTCTTTTGTTCAAGGAGTATATTATGGTTTGCAAAGATGCACTTCCAATGATTTCCTTGACTGGACACTATATCCCTTCTGCCTTTCTCCATTTGCTCTGTATTGTTAACTTGTTGAAACATCCATAGCTCTTTTTCCATCCCTATTTGGGAAGTGAATTTCAAACTGGATACTACAGTAATTTAAATGTGTGCTCTCTTTTCTACTGAATTCTTTTATTATTTACATAACTTTGAAATTTTTTAAGAGTTTTACTAATCAATTTGTCACTGATTGTAAAGGAATTTTACTTTTCACATATAAACCCCTGCACTTTCATTTATAGATAGTTAGAAAAACCAGAATAATTCTTCTATCCAGATATTAATAAATGGCATCAAATAAAACCTTCCATGTAGATTTTAAAAAAGATAATTGAGAAGAGGCATTTTATTGGAATAAGACATACAAAAGCCCCTTCATGCATTTTCTCCTATGTCTTAATACCTTTCTAATTTGCACTACTGGCTTAAGAGTCTAACAGGTAGAATTTCTGAGTGAAAATAAATAAAATAAAGTCTTTGAATTTTTTTAAATAAACCAATAATGGTCTCATAAAACTTTGTTCCAGGAAGGGGCACATTTCCCTGTGTATAACAGTATTATGTACAAAAAATTAATACTTACATGCAGTAAGAGGTACTACTCCCAACCATGCAAAGGCCACAAGTGTATAATGAAACCAGTATCGTATTGCTGTGCCAATACTCGTAACCAGTCCAGCAAAGATGTCTTGGATTGGAAGCCGTGAAGGCATATCTGGGGAATAAACTGTGTAGAAAAGGCACTTATGAAACAGTTTGTCCTTTAAAGAAGCATTTATGTAAAAGTTCTGCCAACTAGAAACTGTTTGTATCTGACAAAAGGTTACAAGAAGAATAAGCATATTTTATGTTCTCAAGAGATGACTCCAAACAAAGAAAAAAAATTCACAAAACACATTTGTTTCATTGTGTAGTGGGTGGAAGGGGAAAATTAATAAGCTCCATGCTAGTTTTTGACTTAAGAGAAATTTTTTTAATAGCTACATTTATTAACTGTAAACTCTGATTACCTAAAAATAAGCTTAAGAAAAAGTAGATTCTAAAAGCAGTATCCCTCTCACTCAGCACTACCTCAAAGATCCTTCTGTCTGTTATTTATAAACCTAGTTCATGGAAAGAGCACAAGGAACAAGAGCAATTAGCAATTTTTGCACACTATCCATTTGTTTGTGCTAGATAATTTAGATTCTACTTGCCATCCAACAGCACAGACTAAAAAAAACCCAGCAAAATAAAAGCAGCACACAGGGAGGAAAACTGAAGAGAACTGATTAAGTATCCACATGCATTGAAATTTACACACAACGCTGACTTTCAACAGATATCTGTTTCATATCATCCAGAATTTCTTCTAAGGACGCTCCTATTACAGAGCACAATGTAAATCTCTTACCCTGTAGAGATATTCTCATAATACTAAATTTTCTTGACTCTTTGAATTCAACACCTGTGTGTTGCATAGGCCCATCCCTACTCAAAAGCCAAGAAAAACAGTAATGAGGTCTTCTTTTGCACACAATTAGAAAACGTCTAAGAATTGCAATTCATTTACTTAGTTTCTACACTGCCCTCATGAGCAATCCTTTAAGAGTCTAACAAATACTTTATGGTATCTACCTGCATCCCCTTCACCTACATTCCCAATCATCTTTTTACTAGTATCAGAAAAGCCTCTACTGGAGAAAGAAATTCTTTTCTTTCCAGGGCTATTTCCCTAAGTTTCTGTATTGTAAAGAGAACTCAAGAGCACAGACAAACAGTATCAACATCCAGAAGCAGTCAAAGAATGGGGAGAAACTGGTGCATTTCAACAATATGTGGATTATATTTGACACAGAGTAACAACAAAACAGTACCCTTAGACAAGCAGTAACTGGTTTGAAATTTCAAAGCCTGTTATTTGCCAGGTATCTGGCAAGGAACTGGAATTCATGAAAGAAAGCACTGAAAGTGTAACACTAGGGAAGTGTAGCTGTGAGAACATAGAGTAGTAAATTGAAAGCAGGACACAAACATATTTTCTACCAATTTACAATTTTCTTGTTATAGAAACAGATTTAGTACACAATTTGGAACCACAGAAAATGCCAACTGAAGTCTTAATAATAATCTCTCAGCTCACACTGAACAAACATTCTGGAAAATTTCTGCCGCAGGAGACAAAAAACTTTTGTCAAGGGTGCAAAAGAGTATCTATTTAAAGTATATCTGTTAAATATTTATGGTACAACTCAGACAACTCACCAGATACTTTGAGATCTTTCTCGTTTTCAAAAAATATGTTTTGATCAACAGTTTGAAACTCAACAAGGACTACTCAGAAAACATTAACTTTGTATTAACAATTTATTTGTTAGGGACAAGTTGTTAAGTTGGAAGGATTTG
This sequence comes from Platysteira castanea, assembly GCA_013397175.1. Taxonomy (NCBI): domain Eukaryota; kingdom Metazoa; phylum Chordata; class Aves; order Passeriformes; genus Platysteira; species Platysteira castanea. The sequence goes on along the minus strand of VYXC01011865.1, from coordinate 41,994 downwards.
AAATTTAAAGAAAAATTAAAAATGCATCTTTCAGGAATTACTGAACATTCACACAAGGAACTGTAAGAAAGAATGTCCATCCTAAGCCAGTAAAGCAGATGTGCTTATAAAAGTTAGCATTTTTGCGTGCTCACTTTTCTACAGGCTTTAGGGTTATAACTGAGCTTTTTCAAATAAAAGCACAATGACTACTCAGAAGAGACAAGCTATGTCCCCCAAATTTTAACAATTTGGTGATTTTTGATGGTTTCAGAAGCTAGGGGTGGGAGGAAAGCTGTTTTTCCTGTCCACTGTCACACCTCAAAATACGTAAAACTTTTTCCACTGGAAGCTTTATACCATGATAATAAGGTAAAATCCTCCTGTGTCCTGCAACACTCAGGTGCATGAAACGCAGGAATTCCTAGCCTGACAGGAAACCCTGGTGTGCAAGCACCCTGCAGCACTGAAGCTGTGATTCACAGCACTGAAGACAGTGATTTTCACAGCTTATCCCCCAAGTTGTGTCCTTCAACTAGCGCCATTTTCTGTCCACACTGCACTTCCCTGTATCCACTCCCCACTACTACTTTGAGGCCTGAGACTTTGACCCCTGCCACCACAGCATAGCCTCATCACTTACTTCTGCACACGCATCCTCCTCACCACACCTCCATCCCTTACTTTCTATCCCAGTAACCTTTCCTAACTCAGTTTGAGAAACCAAGTTCCTGCATTATTTACCACAGTTCCTCCAAATAAAAATCTTCCTACTAGAGACCAACTGAAACAACAGTTGGTCTTTCTTCCATTAGAGCATGAAATTCAAACAGACTTTGGCTGAGTTTCTCATAGGTTTAGCTCAACTTCTTCAACCTGTATAGGTCATGGAAAAACTACTAGAAAGCTTTTTGGATACTTAGGTCACACCTGCGCAGTGTAACTGATAATTTAGTTGTGAATCCTAAATTTGGGTGGGGTTTTTTTGGTTGGTTGGCTGTTTTCAGGAGGTGGGGTTTTGTTCTACCCTTCCCTCCCTACCTGTAAGCCTAACTTTTCCAGGAACACAATTATTAATTTTACTTCTCCAAAACACATGGTACGACAAAAATCTGCTCTTAGAGTGACACAAATAAGGTAGGAAAAACACAAGGCCATCCTTAGAAGCTGCCATATAGCCTACTTCACAGAATTATCACTTGCAACCCTACTACCCATAGATTTTCTATGTACTACTACATTTACAAGCAATTTTTTGCCACCTCAGTCACCCTCATACACTGAACGTGAAAGAAGACTGTGTAACTCATAAGTAAAAACCATGTATTTTATAGCTTCTGGGTGAAAGCACTAGTTTGGTAAAACAGGGCTTGTAACTTATTCTTTAGGTTGGACTAGATGATCTTCAAAAGACCCTTCCAACCCAAACCATTCTATGTTTTTGCGTTTTACACCCTTCAAACATACGCAGACTTTGCTTCAGACCACTAAGATAAAAGAAGAAAAACTCCACTCCTTCTCAGGCAAGGACAGCTCTAACAAATATATGAAATAACATTCATATAAATCTCAACTGTGTGTATACTCTGCACACTGGAGCTGGCAGAAGACACATTGAATTCTGTGCCAGAGTGTAGTATTTTGTTCCAGAAGTTCAGTTTTTCAAATTAAACTTTCTAGAAATGCTGAAGCTATGGACTACTGTGTTAAAAGTTTGTCAAAACAAACAGGTAAAGAAATCAGTTTAATATATCCTTCAGTAAAATCCGAATTACATGATAATGAACGCCCTACCCATATGGCTTCCTTTAGTTTTACAATCTTTGTTTTAACTAAGCCTGTGACATTGTATGTACCACATACTAGCAATGAAGCTCAGTAGGAAGTGGAAAAATGAACCCATCCCAATCTCGAGCCAAAGATCAGCTTAGTCTGCTTCCAACTTTGTGTTTTTGACAGTATTTATGATAATGCTACCTCTGACAGAACAAAGAAATTTTGACAACTGTATTTCCTTGGGAAATACAGCCTCACCTTTCATGTGTCAGTGCTTATGAATATTTAGTGTAGCATGAATAGAAGCGCAATCCTTGCATACGACAAAAGGAAGCAGATGTGTGGGGAGGAAAAGAATACAGAGTACTTACTCTTTAAAAACTCAGGAAGAAAACTCACAAGTTAAAAATGAACAAGGACCTTGACAACTAAAAAATGTCAAAAGCTACTTTTTTTAATAGTTGTATTAGTTCCTAACTTGAAGAACTACAGAAAAGGAATTAATTTCAAAACATAAAAAATTTAGCTTTAAAGAGCGCATTTGAAATCAAGTCATTTACCTACATGACTAAACACATCTAGAGAATGATGCTATTATTGAAAAGAAAAATTTATTCCTTTGTGCTCCTGCCAAAATGCTACTTGAATCTTCTCCTTTTTCCTTCCTTCCAAACAGTAACTAAACTAGCAGTGCAGGTGCTAAAAAAATCACAAAACATTACAGAGCTTTGGGAAGATATGCACTAGAAATAGTTTATGAATACTCCATACACAAGAAGTTACACTAACAAGAGAGCATTTTGGACAGAATGACAGCAACAGCCTTAGCAAGCAAACCAAGCTAAATGAGAGAGGACTTGCTGATATTACTGCACTGTTATCTATTACACTCTTAGTGCTTGTCTGCTGAAGCACAGATATTAATTACATGCATGTGTTCATTCGACCACATTCTGCCTTATCATTCTCTCTCCAGCACCTGAGACTCTTTCCCAGCTCCCACAAGCAGATCCAGCTTCCAGACTGGACAGCCACATTATCTTCCAAAGAAAGAGGGATAAGAGAAACTAAGGAAACCATTAACTGCACCAGTGTTGGGTGTGAGGGAAACAATGAAACATTACCCAAAGGGTAGGGAGGGCAGGAGGAATCTGTGCAGGGTACCTGATGTGCTACCACTGTGTCAAGCCTGGTAGGAAAAGGCACACTGCAGTGTGGAAAGCCAAGAAGAAAACCTTATCAGCTGAGCCTGCTCGGTCAGGGGAGTGACAAGTGTGTGGCAGAGGATAAGCAGACCTTTACTAGAGGCTGAATGTGGAGGATACACTCTATTGCATGAGGAAGAAAGTGGTTCCTTATTACCAATTTCAACGCTCCTATGACAAATGGTAACTTGCTGAGCCACATACACTCAACTAAGTTTTCTTTCCTGTCCATAACCTGCAGGTACATTACAAGTTGTGCTGGCAACAGCACTGTCAGTCAAGGATTAACTTCTGCAGGAACACCTCTGTTAATAAGAGCAGTAACGAAGCTTCCTCTTACCAATAGTAACATGCATATATGTTATATGTGTATATATATATATAAAAGCATATATAAAGTATATTCAGTTTAGAATATCTCATCCTCTTTTTGCCTAGATCCCAATGAAAATACTATAAACTTTCATGGGTTTTTTTTTTTTTCATAAAAAACTAGAAAGTCTTCTTTCTTAACAACTAATAAATCACTGAAATGCCATTTTCTGGTCTTGCACACTAAATTCAGTAGAGGACTTAGCAGAATGCAATTTTGAAAGTGGCTAATTAACTTGTAGGGAGATTCAGAACTGGGTATTACCCTCAGTTTGCAAAGGCTTCCACACAGAAGCAATGTAACACCTTTATAAAAATGTTTAACAAATAAAACCTGCAAGCAGATGATTTCTAACATTCCTCATACAGGTCACTGTAGTATTTAAGAATAATAACCGAAAAGCATTGATGTATTCAACAGAAAATATGCTATTACCCTCACAAGACAGAATTACTATCACACATTTCACTGCTTGTCTAATGTTTATCATTAATTGTTGGCAGAACTACATCATACCAAGGTTCAACATGTAGAAGGAAGGTGGATTAAGGGATTTTTGGAAGAGAAAATACATGAACTAAACCACTTAGCTTCAGTTTTCTCTACCAAAGTACAAAACTAGGAGGAAAAAAACCCCAACACACAAAAAAAGCTGAGAGGGGAGCAGGAATAAGTCAGTAAATTTAAAGAGAAAAATGTAGCATGAAACCCACTTTACCTGCTCAACATTCAATAAACTGACAACACTAAATAATATTAGCCTGCCACCAAGCCAAAGGACCTCGCCTATTCCTACTACAATCAGTTAAAATGTAATTAAGAATCCTCTGGGAACTATATGAAGATACAGTAATTCTTCATCATAAGTTGCCTCACCTATTTATTTGTATGCAACATAAAAGGCAATTTAATACTGGGTAGTTAGCATATCTTGACTGAAAGGTAAGTGGAATAATCATAATTTCCGTTATCTGTTAAGATAACTTGAACTGAAACTGACAGCAGCCAAGTGTTAGTGATGCAGGTAGATCCTTCAAAGGTAACTGAAAACTGCCTTTCAAATTCCAAGTTTGCTGTGGTTTCACTTTACCATTCAGACTTCCAAACACTCAAATTTATCAATGAAGCTGAAAACATGCCACACACTGTAATGCTGGCAACAAAAGAATAGGTCTGAGGCTGTCAGAAAAGGTACAGAGTAATACTTCTTTTATGTCTCACTTAAGATTATCAAAGAACCAAATTATCCATTATTTAAGCAATTCACAGTCTGCAATAACATGCATAAAAATTGCAATTCAAACAAGAATACAGACTTTAAATCACAAGTTTGGATCTATCACGCTGAATGAAAAAGTAGTCATAGATACTAAGTGAAAAAAATTCTGAAAAAAATAGGAGCAGTAAAACATACTTACTTGGTGTGAAAGCAAATCTGTGCTTACATAATTCACAGTATTCTTTTCTGCTGTGTTTAAGCCACTGAACTAAGCTGCAATAAAAAGTGATCACATTAACACACATTATATGCATCTCTCAGCCCTATCCCTCCATTAAGGAAAACACACCAATTCTCTGCTTTCACTCTAAAATCAGGATATTTGTACTGTCAAGCAGGACTTAAATTAGCATGTATTAAGTCCATTTAGGCTATCAAGTAAGCTTCCAACAATAGAAAAAGGTAAACTGACATACGTCACAGTATTGATAAGGTACATTCTTTGGGTACGTTATTGATCAAAGCAGATATCCCGGCATGGACACCCACCAGTGACACCAGTTCTTATAAATACTTCAAGATATGACACACAGATGCACACAGCTAAGATTTAGAACTGTTGTATTTGGGAAAGAAAGACTACTAAAACACCATCAAAAGGAATGTGTGCTATAGACCAGAACTACAGTTTTTACTTTAGCAGTTCCTGATCAAACACACCTCAAAATGACTAAAAAGTACTAGGGTACTTTTATTCTTCTCTGTGAGGCTAGATGTTCTTTCTATTTACAACTATAAGTGGGCAGAAAAAGCCCCAACATACTGATTTTTCTGCTTAGATTTCATAAAGCTGATATTCATCAGAACTGCAGTCCCAAACACAATTATCAGTACTTTCTTTCCATACATAATTACTAAATTTTTCCTGAATTGTAATGAATCATCATATAAAAAAATCAAAACCCCTAACGCATTTCCACCGAAAATTTCATTTTTTTCACTAGTTAACCTAAAGACTTGAAATATTTTTAGAAACATGTTAATATACTTTCATTAGGAAAAAAAAATAAGAAACGCACAGACACAGAACTCACCATTCCTGATGAATAAATTTAATACTGCCAGTACACACACATGGATGATAGAGGGGTTTCTCAGGAGTTCCTTCCGACCGACAGACTCTGCATATATCTGCTGACAAGGACAAAAAGCTTATTACACTACTGCTTAAAGAACTCGAATTTACAAGACAAATTACACAATTACATTCTAGAAACTTTACCATGTAGCAAAATAAAGCCAGAATAAATTGAAAGAGAATGAAAGACTGTTTTCATCTGATACAAGACAGAGACTGGGAGATCACAAGAAAGAGCAACAAGAACATTATCTGCCCGATCATGTTACATAAACTCAAAACACGTCTTAGAAAATTTTAGGATTTCTAGGAAATAGATACAGTAAAACTACAGGAGGATGTGTTTTCTACCTAAAGTGTTATCACTAAAACAACATACAAACTGTTAAAGATATTTTTCTTGAAAGTGGAGACTTTGAAACAGTAAAATTCCATTTGAGTTTGGAAAAAGTTAAACAGAGGCTGAACAGAAGAGATTTAATAATGTCCAACAAATGTCCAAGAGCAGTAATTTGCTGCTCTTGAACCTAACATAGATGTTTCCTTGGTGCTCTTGATGAAAGGGAAAAAATCCTAAATAACAAACAGACACAGGTATTTTGCAAGTTTGCTACACAACTTGGACAAAGTCTACTGACTAGCAAGAAAAGACATTTTCTATTTCTTATTTCATAATTTCAGTAATACTTCAATAGGTCCCGCACCTTCTTTATTCCCTATTTTTGACATTTTCTTACAACTAAAGGTTGCAAGAGGTTTTGTGGATAAAGAAGTGAGCATAAGCCTCTCCCTCTAAAGAACAGGTGTCTATTTTAATACCATTCAGCTAGCCAGAGCTCTAAACACACAATTAAATAGAAATAAAAATCAAGTCTTTAATCTGTTAATTGACAGATGCATGATATCTTCCCCTGACTGCTCCTTTAAAAACTGTTAAGGAAATGAACATAAATGCCCATTTTTATAGAATATGTGAGTTTGAGATTTTCTCTTTTGTTAATTATTTCTCTATCACCCACTATCCAGCAAACCCACAAGAGTGCAACGCATGTCAGAAAAACATCAACTGAAAGCACTGATGTAAGAATACTGCAAATATGCAATTTCAAGACTGAATCACCTATCTTTGTTCTTGGCCAAAATCTTCAGAAGTTAATGCTTTTCAACAAAACATTTCAAAAGGCACCAAAGACTATCTTTTTTCTATAAAGAAGTTACATTGTGACCATATCCACAGTTAAACAGTATCACGACAGTTTCTACACTTAATGCAAAATAATTCAGATGATTCAAAAGGAAAGAAAACCAAACTATTTTCAATCTATGAAAGTGTTGTTTGATTGAATTCATTCATGCAGCATGAAAACCTAGCATTAACAGAAACAGGTATTCAATATCACATCAGTGATGCTACAAAAGAGACATAAAGAGCATTTCCATCACTGCCATATTGAGCAGCGATGATTTGCAGTATCGCTGCAAACATCAGGAGTCCCTGGTTCCTCTGATGATGATAATGACCAGAACTACCACTTCACTTAACAAACAAGTCTTTTATCCCAGAGAGCACTCCCAGAGGGCTGCACAGGACAGGTCTCTCCAACTGACCGGCAGGCCCTACCCACTCGCAGTGGCATGCCCACCTCCTCCCGCATTCTTTCCAACAGAGCTGTTTAACTACAGCAAGTTGACAACTTTGTAGGTTGGATCAGCATCACAAAGGGTCAGACAAGCACAATACAGCACACGAAACCACTGCTTTAAGGATACTCTGGCACCAACGAAAGCAAGTTAAAAGCACGCCCTTCCCTGAAAGATGACCATTGCTCCCTGAATCTGCTCATTTAATGGCTTGTTGATTCTCACAGCAAACTGTTCACTTATTCTCAAAACTTTTGGGAAAAAATAATTTGCATTGCTGTAACCAAATGAATTCTTTACTTGACAAAAGACTGACTTAGCTTACTAAAGTAAATTAAACCTAAATTTTACTTTTTCAAAGCTATGAGAATTTCTAGATATTCCCACTTGTTTTATAAATCCAAATAAACATATTATGAGTGTAAATGTTTGGACTCTTAAGCAAGTGATAGCTTAAAATCAATAAACTCTGCTGAGGGTCAATGTGTAAAGCTATGCACCTTATGACGGACAGCTATGGTCAAAGAGAACTCCACCATGCAAGAGTCACTATTTTTCTATGTGCACACACACTTTTCATCCTGTTCTTCATGCACGTGTTTTGGAAAAAATTACCTTGAATAATAAGTTTTTTCCTGTTCCCCGTGAGAATGATTCACTACCTATTAACTCTCCAACTGAATTCAACACTGGAATATCAAAAAGTGAAGATTATGTTATTTAGCAACAAACTGATTTAACTAGAAAGAACCAGAATGACCTCTCATCAGCACAACCTGGTATCTGGTGCTTTCGGGTGCTGCAGAGAAGCAGCTTTCACATTTGTTCTGAGGTGAAGCAGCTTCCACCTAGGTCTGACTATGACCCCAGACTGCCTCTCTTATCTAAGCTCTCACCACGCAGTTCAGTTTTGTAGCTCCACAATACAGTTCAGTCAAGCACAAAACCCATCAGAACCACAATGGCCATCACACTGCTATGAGACAATCACAAGTTCAGAAAGTCCATCTGACACTTGGTAGCAGAAGTTCAAGCACACAGTAATATCATGTTTCCTCTTTCTCAAGGCACTAATACAATCTTTGATGCTGCTGCTACTGGTGTTTAGAACTTTCTAACCTTGGGAAGTCTCTTCAGCATTCTGGCAAGCTGTGTGAAGTTCTAATAGTAGGATCTGAGGTTTGAAACTGTAGAAGAAGTTGTAACATTCTAGTGGTATTTATGGAAAGTGAGTATATGGACTGGTTACTTTCATGCTACCACTCGGAGCTTTGGAGGGCAACACTGGTAAGACCACAATGTAATATCTAAAGCTACATATATATGTGCCTTTGTGTCTGCTTATATATATTTAAAACCAAAAAAGTCCTAATGTCAAGTGTGGAATTTAACACAAAGGTTTACTTAAAGAAGACAATGCCTTAAAGATGTAACTAACATCGTCCTCTTCTTTGTCTTCCTTGCCTTTCTTCTTTACCTATTTAAGTCAGCTATGATCAAAGTCTACCACTGGTAACAGTCTGTAACAAATTATCAACTATGCTGTTTGAATTAAATCCACCGAGATGGATCTACAAGCTACTGGAGTGGTGGAAAATCAGGAGGTCATTTCTGAGTATCCACTTCACAGCTTGCAAAAAACGCCAGGTTTTCTGGGCAATCAGAGGACAAGCGATCAAAGTTTCACTTTGTTGCTGATTTCATAGGTGTAAGTGACTGTTGGTCTACAGAGTTGCAGCAAGCAATTTTAAATGTTACATTTCAAAAACACTAATATTTTGATAAACCACCAGGTTTCATGGGTATTAAAGATATCTACAGCACAACCCAAAGGACACTACTACAAAGGTGCTGTATTATTTCGTCCAGTGGTGTATGTTTTTCCAGCTTTTTTTTTCCTTTTTAGTCCTCTCAAGCTGGAAAATCAAGCAACACCTGATAAAAATCTACATTCAAAACGATGCCAAAGTATCAAAAACCAAGACACAAAATGCTTTTCTTGGAACTGCTTTGCTACTACAATATGTATTCGCACTCATTGTTTAGGATGACAAACAAAGCTCAAATACTGCAAGAAACACAGCACTACAAACATCCTTTACTTAGTTTGGCTTATGCTACAGTGTGAAGGGCTGATCCTATCAAGGTTTTCCAGTATCTGCTTGAACTACAGTGCAGTCCCCCTCCCTCTCTGGAGACATTCAAAACCCACCTGGACACATTCCCGTGTCACCTGCTCTAGGTGACCCTGCCTTGGCAGAGGGGTTGGAGTAGATGATCTCCAGAGGCCCCTTCCAACCCTATCAATTCTGTGATTTTGTGATTATCTAAGCATAACAAAAGTGCTGACAAAACATATCCATGGTTGATGTCAAATACAGCAATTCCCTTAAAAATGGAAACTACCACTAAAAAAAACCCCTCATGACTATGAGATCTTTGACAATTTTTTTAAATTAGGTAAGTGCCTATGTATTAGTCTATTGTAAAAGAGACAGAGAAACGTCAGCTCCTGCCTATTTCAATTTTTCAAACAGATTGTTCAGCACACATAACTAAGTTAGCTTTGCGAAAGGAGCAGCTATTACTATTCAGCCAAAAGCGGAAATTTAAGACTCCCTGGGCTACAGGGCCGGCCGGGTCCAGCAGGGTCCGCCGGCCAGGAGGGAGCTCGGGGCAGTGCCCTCCTCGCCGCCTCTCACGCTGCCCCAGTGCGCGCACCCCTCCTGCTGCTTTTCGCCCCGGATCTCATTTCACCCCCGGGCCCCTACTTCCCCAAGCAAAGCCGCAGCCAGCGTAAGGTTCCAGCGGACCCCGGTGTCCAGGTGCCCCGGTACGGCCCATCCCAGCCCCGCTCCAGGTGCTGCCGGCACGGCCCTCCTTTCCCCTCCCGCTCCCCGTGGTTATGTAAGGGGCACCCGCGCGCGCCGCCTCACACACTGCCCCACTCGGCCCGGCCCAGCCTGGCCCGGCCCCCGCGGCGCGGCGGGCCCGGCACGGTAGGGGGGGCGCGGGGCCCGGGCACNGATCATCGAGTCCAGCCTATGAACGAACACCCCCCACGTCAACTAGACCGCGGCACTGAGTGCCACATCCAGCTTTTCCTTAAACACTTCCAGGAACGGTGCCTCCACTACCTCCCTCGGCAGCCCATTCCAATGCTCAATCACCCTTTCTGTGAAGAAATTCATCATAATGTCCAATCTGAACGTTCCCTGCTGCATCTTATGTCCTCTCTCCTATCACTAGTTGCCTGGGAAGAAGATGCCGACCCCGACCTCGATACAGCCTCTTTCCAGGTGGTTCCACAGAGTGATAACGCCCCCCTCGAGCCTCCTTTTCTCCAGGCTAAACGACCCCGGCTGCCTCGGCCACTCCTCACAGGACTTCTGTTCCAGACCCTTCACCGGCTTTGCTGGTTTTCTCTGGACAACCTCCATCACCTCAATGTCCTCCCTGAGTTGAGGGGCCCAGAGCTGGATACAATACTCGAGGTGTGGTCCCATCAGTGCTGAGTACAGGGGTACAATCACGTCCCTAGTCCTGGGGACCACGCTAGNGGAGGCGGAGCCAGGGAGGCGGAGCCAGGGAGGCGGAGCCAGGGAGGCGGAGCCAGGGAGGCGGAGCCAGGGAGGCGGAGCCAGGGAGGCGGAGCCAGGGAGGCGGAGCCAGGGAGGCGGAGCCAGGGAGGCGGAGCCAGGGAGGCGGAGCCAGGGAGGCGGAGCCAGGGAGGCGGAGCCAGGGAGGCGGAGCCAGGGAGGCGGAGCCAGGGAGGCGGAGCCAGGGAGGCGGAGCCAGGGAGGCGGAGCCAGGGAGGCGGAGCCAGGGAGGCGGAGCCAGGGAGGCGGAGCCAGGGAGGCGGAGCCAGGGAGGCGGAGCCAGGGAGGCGGAGCCAGGGAGGCGGAGCCAGGGAGGCGGAGCCAGGGAGGCGGAGCCAGGGAGGCGGAGCCAGGGAGGCGGAGCCAGGGAGGCGGAGCCAGGGAGGCGGAGCCAGGGAGGCGGAGCCAGGGAGGCGGAGCCAGGGAGGCGGAGCCAGGGAGGCGGAGCCAGGGAGGCGGAGCCAGGGAGGCGGAGCCAGGGAGGCGGGCGGGCGGGTCCGTGCTGAGGGCGGTGGCCTCACCGGGGAAGAGCACGGGAGTCGGGCAAAATGTAACCAAAATCGGTTCTAAATTCTACTCCAAACCAGAGTGAAACGCTGCATTCCTAGGTGAAGTCGGACAGACTTTTGAGAGGGTCGGTGTTGCAGGGATCAGGAGTGTGTAAGCCCTGGAAACAGCCGTCCTCCTTCTCAGTGGCAAGAGGTCACCTGTGCTCTTCTTCAAATCTCACCTCGCCTTCCAGAGCCAGGACTTTCCAATACAACTAATAAACTGTTCAGTAAAGCACAGCAATCTCTCTTAGCTTAATCATTTATGTTTCCATGTCTTGCTGCCCTACATAGCCGGGCAGAGCTAAAACTTTGTACTCTGCCACGTGCACAGAGAGCTGTCTCTCGGGTTGTGCTGAGCTGGCAGGAACATTGTTAAGGAAGAAAACAATTTAACTTTATTCAGGGTAAAGAGGAATTCCATCCTGATGAAATGTATGCGTGCATTGTTTTAGTGTTCCATTGTGGCAGCTATTTTAACCCCTCTAGCTGATCAATGAATCATAACAACCCTCAGCTCTCTTTTCTGCATGACCATTTGTGTCCAGCCAGTCATTAAATCCTCTGCATTAAGCCTTCGGGCTTCGCGTCAGCAGCAGAGTGGATAGTAGTTCAAATCTGGACTTATAGTGCAGGAGTGCACATGCCCAATTTGCGATTTTATAACTCTATTTTCCTAAACCATAAACGCGTTAGTTCCTTCAAAATTACCTTCTTCAAGCTGGTGGAGTGTATGATACTGGCCTGTGTAAGCAAAAAAATTAAGGAAAAAGTGAAAGCATCATATGGGTCTCCAAGCTGAATAAATACAGTGAAGTCCTGCAATAAAACACACTTGGGCTAGACTACCATACTCAGCTCTTCTGTGTCCTTCCACTCAGAAGGGCAAGGTGGAAAAATTCCCACTTTTAAATAAAAAACCCCAAACCTGTTTATTTGAAAAATAAGCTAGTTTTTGTGTCAGCAAATTATCTTGGCCTATTAAAAAACTGCCAGCATAGTACTGAGGATGTGAGAAATGCTGTAATACTAATTCTGTCAGAGTAAGGAAAAATCAATGGAAAAAAAAAAGAGAAAAAGCCAAGAAATGGAGAATTTAAATTTCCAAGTATATTCCTAATTCCCACTCTTTATTTCCCAAACATGTAACCATTCTTCATTACATCATTGTTACTCTAATGTGATAAATATTATGGTAGGCTTCTTTAAATTCCATTAAAGCTTTTGAAAGGAGTTGCTGTATGTTGCCAGTGAGTAATTTAATTCCTGTCTGCATCTGTCTATTCAGCCATTTAAGTTACCTAACAAACATTGCATGTGTACAATCTCCTCAGCATTTAGAGAGAATTTATCCCAAAATTTAGTTTGTACCTTGTGCTTCAGTATGGGCTATATGATAGCTTAGCAGTAAAAGTGAGTTAGAGGCAGACCATTACAATTGAAACAGAACCCCCCCCCCCATATATAGTACTTTATTGTAAGTTAGATTAAATGTAATATCTCTCAGTCTTCTTGGTGTTTTTGGTGAACATGTTATTAATCCCTATCTATTTAGTCATATGTTAGGTGTTTTTGCCTAAGAAATACCCATGGCTTAAGTAGCTTTTACTTTTTGGTAGAGAAGGATGTTTGAGGGTTATTGTTAGCTTCTAACTCCCAACAAGGTCAAGAATTAGTGCCAACAGACACTGAACAATATACTGTCAAAAGAAAATCTCTGTTCCATATAAGGTCTTATCTGGATAACAGAGGAAATACCATAATTTTACAGGTGGAAACTGAAGACAGTAATAGATATAACCCCTTAGTAAAAGATATAACCCCAAATTGCAGAAGGTTATGAGAAAAGGAAAGGCATATTTATAAGCATGGATAGAAAGAGTGGAAAAAAGGACAAGATTCTTTTGAATATTGTCTTTTTTTGGTTTTATATCATTTAAATGCTTAGATAATTAATTTTTATTTAGAAGTTCTACTAAGAGAATACAAAATAATAATGGTGAAATGGAAACTATCCAGCACTTGTACTACAGCATTTCCATTTCCCCTCACATTTAAAAATGGCCCTACATTTTTAAAGTTATTTTGGAAGTTCAGAGCATTGAAAAAGCCAAACAGCAAAAACTACTGCTTTTGAGTTTCTCTATAGATAATATTTCAAAACACATTTATTTTCTTAACCAGTTGTTTGGGGTTTTTTTTTTCAGTGCTGTCCTAGTTTTTCCCCTCAGCTGTTCACCTGACTCTCACTGCAAAATTAGTTGTTGTTCATGAACAGCAAGTTGCAGGAATGTGGAAAACATAAAGGATTATCTTAAGTGAAACCAAGTGGATGTCAGCTTCTCTTGACAAACCAAGCAGTATTTAAAGTGAACATATATTTGGTTCCTAAATGATGCACCCACACTAGGGAGGCCCAGAGCTTCCATGGCAAGAGAAAAACTGTCAGAACAGGCTCTTTGGCGTGTAGCACAAAGTATGGCCTACAGAAGACTGGCCTGACACAGCCAGAAAGTACAGAGGTCTGTGGACTACAAAAACACACAGTGAAAGCCACTGCCAGCCTGGATCTTCCCTGTGCACTGCAGGGCCTTTAGAGCACGTGCTTCCTGGCCAGTGGCTGTGCAGCCATGACATCTGAACCACTCCTAACCAGCAGGTAGCTGCTGTGGCCGTGGGTTCCTGGAACTTAGATGGAGACAAGTACTCTCAGATGTACTGAGAATGCAATGACATTTGCTGCTGCACCAGGAGATTGGCCCAGGCTGCACTGGTGCTAAATACTGACTCTGACGCCTCAGTACATGAAGTACTGAACAATGTGTTTCCCTTCAGCTGGTGCTTGCCTCTTATTAAACCTGGGCTATGATTAGTAGCTACTGGAAGAGTCAAACTTCCCAAATGAATATGTGACTTGTGGTTCATGTTTTGTGCTGTGAAATGTGTAGCAGTGCTGCACCAAACACAAACTAAGGGATGGGCATAATGGTTGAGCATCATCAGACACAGCCATGACATAGGCTGCAGACCTGCTTCTTTTAGAAACTCCTTCTGAGGACATGCTTGGCTATGCACTGGAGTTTGTTCTATGGATTGTTAATATTTCAGCCAAGAAAGAAGTTATACCCGCTAGCATTTTAAGTGAGAGATGAGGTAAAAAAAACCTAGTCTAAATGATACTACTGTTTAATCAGTTTGACTGAAAAGACAGTCAGGGCTGTTTATATGTCTAGATTTCAAGAACCTAGGTAATACTTGGATAATTAACAAGGAGTAAAGAGGTATTTGCAGAACTTCATGGCTCTTTTCAAGATCTGCAGAATGTGCTTTACCAAATTATATTTCTTAAACACAGGGATCTCTTTACACATGGATTGCAGTGGATTTTCTATTTAAAACATAGGCCCTGTCAGCTTGGTTGGGATCTTGCTGTCATGCTGAGAATGGAGCCAATGGCTGTTATTAATCTACTTGGGATTCAGAGCTCTGTGGCTGTGGTTACTTGGTGGAGGACTCCTGCATTCAAAAAAATTAAGACAAACAAACAAACAAACAGGCTGTATTGGTCTTTCAGAATATCCTATTCCTAGTAATATCATTTGAAGTATACAGTCTTCACCTGAAACACTTTCATCATGTCCAAGTGAAACTTTTAGATATTTGTGTCATTAGATTAGAAGGATTTTTTATCTGTACTTCTAGAACTTTGATCTCCTTGGTAATAGAGGGTGTGGTGTGAAATATTACCATCACCAAGTGACTGCTTATAAGTGCTTCTGAGGACATGTTGGTTCTCGTGTTTTTAAAATTCTGTGAAAATATTCCTGCAGATGACAACAGTTAGGGATTATCCTCAGTATTTAGCAGAAACAATCTTATTTTGCCAGAAACTTTTATCTTGACTTTCCAGATGTTATTAAAGGTTATGACTGCCAACCAAATTAAATTGAACTCCTCAGGGCAAGATTCAGTTCTACTTCATTTAAAACCGTGAGTGTTGCCAAAAAGAAAATGTATCTCTTAGGGAGAATGATCCACTTAGTCACTACAGTTACGTTTTGTAACAACACCTACATTGCTGCCTGTGCTTCTGTGCTGAAGAGGAAAGAAGTACAGAAGGGCTTGGATTTGTAATAACTTGTCATTACTTTTTCTCAAATGTTTGCAGTAACAGGAAAAAGTGTGTCCAGGGAAAAGCAAGCCATGGTCTAAAGGTCAGAGTTATTATAGGCTGATCAGACTCCATGACCTCCGTTTTGTGAGGTTGTCTGGTTTTTGTAGTAACCTTCATATCACTGTAGCTTGAACACTGAGAATGTGCATCATGGGGCATAACCCCCAGCTTTTGCTCCTTTCCCTATGGCAAGAATGTATTTGCTGTGTGTACTGCCTTCAATGCAGGGTCAAAGAATACAGTGAAGAAACCACTCAATGCTTTCGATGTCTAAGAAAAATTCTTGGCTCAGTGAAGTAGATTTTCAGTTGTGTGGCTTACATGGAATGTCAAACGTTTATTACTCAAAAGGCACATTCTCTTCACTCTCCTTTATGTATCAATTAAACATTTTTTTAATATTCATTTTTTTAACACAATCATGTAATATGGGCCTCTGCTAGGGCCTCAGCCTGGTTAGAGGTGCTAAAGAAAGAGTAATCTCACAAAGATGACCACACACAGAGAAATGGCAGTGCATGGTATTTTATTCTGACGGCCTTGTCATCAGAGGCTCTGAAGACTATTTAAATAGCTGCATTCAGCATCACCATTCAGCTTCCGAGAACAACCTTGTTCGGAATCTGTACTTTTCAGTGGAGAATGTCTGCGGAAGTTCCTGCTTTGAAAGTCACTGTTGAGTTTACCACTGTTTAAGATGGAAAAGTCTTCTGACCCTGTATTTTCTGATTCATTATCACCTGAGCTTTGAAAGTAGAAACTGCTGTCAAAAACTTGTACCAAAATTTCCAGTCAGGTCTTATATATTCAGGGTGACAAATTGGGTTTTCCTCTTCTGTTTTTCCCTGGATCGCCAAGTTTTGTTCCACTTCTTTTTCCTCTTCCTTTACTGATCTTCCACAGGAAGGAAATCAGGAGTCTTCAAATTATTTATAGATTCTTGAAGGGATGATTTATCTCTGCTTTCCTTGCACACTCCTGGTCCTCTAGGGCCAAGTTCCTGATCCTGCTTCTGTGGAAAGGCAGGGAAGAATTTTATACAGTAAAGGGCAGGGAGTTCTCTGGGAGGCCTCAACCTCACACTAGCTTCAACAAGAGCAAAGGTTCATGGACAACTCTTTTTCCCCCTCAAACTCACTCCCAATGAGAGTAAACAAGTGGGGCAAATAGAGTTTCTCTGCTGGACAGGGGTCCTACCTTGCAGGAGTGCAGGAAGAACAGCCAGGAGCTAGAGAGATTTATGGTGAAAAGGATCATGGTGAATAGCACAGCCAAGATGAGTAGGGCAAGGTGGGAGGAGTGTGAGTGGGGCTAAGAGAACGACTACAAGAGTTTGCCCAGAGAAGTTGTGGATGCTCCATCCCTGGAAGCGTTGTTCAAGGCCAGGCTGCATGGGGCTCTGAGCAAACTGGTCTAGTGAAAGGTGTCCCTGCCCATTGGGAGGGGGGGTGGGCTTGGAACTAGATAATCTTTAAAGTTCCTTCCAACCCAAACCGTTCCACGATTCTATGAAGTGAAAAAATGGTAACAGGGAGAGATCCTGGGACACAGGGAAAAGGGAAGTGTCACAACTATCTTTTAAGGCAAAACAAGAGAATTCAGGGAACTACAGGTCAGTCAGCCTCATCTCAACCTAGAGCAAGATTATGCAATGCGCATTGAAAGAATCTCTTGGCAACAAAGACCTGGACACCAGGAGCAGGAGCATGGGCCAATCCAGAGAGGTGACAGAGCTCCAAGGGTGCCACCAGAGGGCACCTCTATTCCAGGACCAGGAGGTGGTTTGGCGACCGTGAGAGGAAGGTGGCAGAGGAGACGGAGCATCTCTAGGACCTGCAGTGGCCAGCCAGGCAGGGACCATGGTGGCTTGCACCCAGCTGGGGCCACCTGACAGTTTGATGGGACATGAAACAAGCAGCTGCTGATTTTGGGAAACTTATTGCCTAGAATGCTGCCACCTGATTAAGGAAGACTTACTTGAGGGGCCCCAGGGCATTTCCAGGTATCTGAGGCCTTCAACATCTGAAGCAGCATCCTGCACAGCTGCTCTGCACCTTGCTACTAGCACTGGTGGCAGCTGAATGACTGAGTCACCAGGGGCTGCCAATCTGCTGTCTTGTCTCGGGCTACCATATCTTCCTGTCTCTTCGTTAGTGATCTGGAATAGTACCCAGATCACATCCCATGACTGCCAGAGTCCCTTAAGCTGGATCAGTCATTGCCTGTGCTCGGCTGGGGCTGGAGGTGGTTTGGGAGAAAGATGTGGGGACTTTGGGCTTCCCCTGGGGGCACAGGGGTAATGTGACAGTGGCTGATGATCTCTGCCTCCACTCAGCTGCAGAAAGTGCTGCACTCCCCGAGTCCCAGTGGTGACCAGTCCCTTTCCCCTCTGTTCAGGGGGATGTGGGGAAGACTATGTCAGAAATTTCTAACCTGGCCTTATTGATGAGGGCCCAGGTAGGTCTAACTGTCACCCCAATGATACTCAGTGAAATTTTGGTCTAAATCTGGGAAATACTATGCAAAATTCTAACTGCTAAATTGTCCTGTCTGCAGTATCAAGCAGTCTGAAGCCAAGAGGAAGGATACGCTTTAGCTCTCCACCAGGAAGGGGGCAGGGAGCAGGGAGCAGTACGGGAGTGCTGTCAGCTTCACTGACACACCAAATGGTCTCATGCGAGGAGCCTGTTGTGTGAGCCTGCACATAAAGGATGAGAGCTGGTCTGGCAGCACATCAGCACAGCCCTACGGGGCCGCGTGCCCGTGTGAATCGATGTGTTCTCACCAGCAGCCCGCACCTTACAGTAACAGGAGGAAGTTCAAAAGGCCAAGAGAGGTGACCCAGAGCTCTCCAGTTTGTCTGAGCAATGAGGATCTGTGAATGTAGGTAAACTGGAAATCCATACATCAAGAAGAGCTTGTGCTTGATTTTCTACTACAGATTTTCTCACTGCAGTCCAAAACTTGGGGTTGAAAGTATAAAGTTATGTTAAATACTCTGTTTTAGATATGTTAACACATCTTTAATGATTATATCTGACATATTCTTAGACCTGCAGCATATTTGGTATTGGCTTGTAGATTTTGGATGTAGAATGATTTCCAGAGCAGCTATCACAACCAGGAAAAGGTTTGAATTTAGATTGTCTGTTGAAGACATAAGAGAAGAAAGACATTGAAGATCTCTTTCTGTTTTTGAGAACTCATATTTGTAACATGCAGAGCAACTAATGTCCTATGCTTTAGTATTTAGTATATATAGTAAACTATATATGATCACAGATATTTAATAAGATTCTTTTCTTACTCATTTTAATTTATTTAATATGACCGTATTTTAATGAAAGTTGAAAACTGAAAGTAATAAATTCTCACTCACCTAGATCCATTGTACTTAGAAATTTGCCACATATATTCAGTGCTGTGCTCACAAAAAATCAAAGTTCCCCCTAGAACCCAGGGAATAAAGTGACTGGGGCCTCGGGCAAGCGTTGTGCATTGTAGGACTGGGACCTGTACTGGCTTGGCTCTTCTGAACTTGGCTTGAACATGGTTTCTTCTTCAGTATCCGAGTCATGTTTGTGTTTTTTAAAATCCGGAGATAACAAACTGGAAAACTCCATATATTGCTTGTTTTCATAATAAAAATCAGAAAAATATATTTTCTTCTTTGTAATATTTGCATTTAAGATAAACAGATAGCCATTTAATGGAGAACCATTTAGTACAAGAGAAAAGAAAGTTACAAGTGTGATAGGAGGTTATAGTTGTTGATTTTCAGCTATTGTTGGGAGATCACTTAAAGAAGTGTTCCTTGAAAAGATACCATACCTAAAGAATAAGAAGAACTCCTGATGACCTTTGAAAGAATTTTGCACATTCTGTGGGAGTTTTCCAGGAGTAATCAACTCAACTGTCAGTAGTTCAGCTGTCTGAAAGATGAACATTAACACAGCAAAAATAACTTTGAAGTGTACCCAGGTGAAACGTGCTAGATATAGATTGCATTTAGGGAAGCCATTTGTTTCCCAAACGTCACAAGACTTTTTTATCCCATCAAAGCAGGAAACAAAAATAGGCCTCTTAACAAACCTTTATTATACCACCATCTTGCACAGTAACCAAGAGCCTTAATTACCACGCCAAGAGGGAGCCTGTTGTTTAATTTCTGATTTTCTGTTTACATAATTCACAAGTTCATTGAGGAGTGTGTAGTTTCATTGCTGTTCTTCTGAGTCAGGCCGTGCTTACTGTTTGCTCTCAATTCACATATGTAATTGTCCTTGGAAATTCATTTAGGTCTCAGAGGTTTAAGTTTGAAAATATTGGCATTTATGTCTTTTCTCACAGGAAAAGACTTACCACGATTGTTGAATAATGTACGGCAATGGTTGTGCTCAGCTAAATCATGGGGTTTAACTCTTGAGGAATTGAAATGACCCAGATATGATTATTTTAGGATAAATATGTATCATCAGAAAAATCCATGTGATCAAAATTCAGTTTTGGTGACACTTTTGAAGAAATTTCAGGGGAAGAGACCTGCAGCAGGCAGCAATTTCTGCTTAAAACCAGAGAGAGAGTGTTGGAATAGCTAATAGTACACTGGTATCTGACTGGAATGAGAGGAATCAGGTTTTTGCTTCTGGCTCACATAAAAACGGAAGTGGCTGTACCAAGGCAGAGTCTTCCAGAGAAGACAGGGGCTGGGAAGTGGCCATGTGTGTATGGCAGTTTCTGCACTAATGAGCTCAGTGGAGCAGTAGCTTGAGCATGGATGTCTGATCCAGCATATTGATGTTAAATATTCAGGTCTACACTGAAGGCATGTGTCTTAGGTAGAAAGTCCTGGGTCCTTCTTGCAGAACCAGCCTGTCCAAAACTTCCTCCCACAACACTACTGCCTGCTTTATATCTGAGTTTTACCTTTTGTATGGACATTCAGACAAATGCTTCCAATTAATGTCACTCTATCACTCCGGAGAAAGAGTATGTGATGGTAGAGACACACTATGAATTCCTTCTGCAGACAAGATGACTAATTTCCCTTTTTTTCCTTACCTCTCTATCCAGATAACAAGCCAGAAGGTGATCCACACCTTGGAGAACTTGTTTATTTTTTGTATCTGAACTTATGAAAAGGTTTGCACATAAGGAAAAGAAACTCCCTGGGGTCTCAGCTCCCCTGATAATAAGCCAGGAGCTCTGGGGAAGTTAATAAGTTGTGTGCAGCCTGTTAGTCTCTTTGAAGAGGCAGGGGATTTGACTGGGGATTTGATTTCAGCTTGAGGCTTCAGGTTTGGGTTGGATTTTCCCCCTGAACCAGGAGAACAGGCTGCAATGAATACCTGAGCTTGTCCTGAGGTCTAAACTGCAGCTCAAGACAGGTCTGTGGAAGGAATCTGCCTTATGGTACCTGCTGTGTCAAGTAAAGACAAGCTATCATTTCTGAAGCTTCCAGGGAAGAAAGGGAAAATCAAAGCACCTTAGAGATAAACCTCCTGAAGGATTGAGTAAGGTGGGCCTAAACTTTTGTCTCACGGCCTATAATATCTCAGTTCTCTGAGGTCTCGTTGTGGGTCTATCAGGAAAGCGAGATTCATTTCAGAGCAGAAGGAAGCATCATGCTGGAAACTGTGATTTCTGGAAGTGCTAATATCAGCCATTTAGAGCAGATCTGATGAGGCCTTGAAGTTTCTTGCTAAAGCTCATGCTTTCTACTTGCTGAGGTGTCCAGTTTGAAACTCACTAGTTCACAATGAAGCTGTGGAAGAGCGAGTCTGGAAGTTCACTCTTGGCACAGTACTTCGGCACACATGGCGCTAGCAAAAGTCTGAACTGTCTGGGTGGGTAAGGGAAAAGAACCTCCTCCACACCATGATGTTTGGTGCCACACGCATCTCAACCAGGTAGGGTGGGCAGTGACTGCACTCTGGTTGGCCTACCTGGCCCAAGTGTTCCCTTCCGCATGGGATGCACATTGCCTGTGTGCCTTCCTGTGCCTGCACTGGGCAGTGCAGGGCAGGATTCACACAGGGGCCTGGCCCCCTTTCTGCCTGGACCCCTTTTGTCTTCTGAGATGTTCCATTACATGTTTACACCAGCTCAGGGAGTCTTAGTAACTAATTTTGTTCAACTGGCACAGACTTAGAATAGTTCTAGCACAGTCTCAACCATTTACAGGATTACACCAAAATGTAACTTTTTTTTTCTGCTAGGGCAAAGTTCATTATCTCATTTTAGAAAAAGGGTGAGACAGGTGCTCTCTGTAAACATATTTAATAAAGCCCCTCGATTGCTCTGAATTATGTATGGTAATTATCTTGTTATATAATTAGAAGCTCTTATATATACTTTCCTTAAACTCATAGCTTTGATGTTGTGCTTGGGCGTCTGTATTACTTTGTGGGATACAGTCCAAAGCTGTCTGGATACATTCCAAGATTACTAATGCATAGACATATTTGCAAAACAGGACTTTTAAAGTTGAGCAAACATGGGTAAAAGTTTTTTTCCTGGCACTCTGTTCAAAGTCTTGAAATTTAAAACAACTGATTAGTATAGTAATTTTTTCTCAGATTTATGCAATAATCAGTGATAGTAGCAAATAATTTCCCTTTCTCCAGTTAGGAAAAAAACCCCTGATGGTTCCTCTGGAAGATGCATAATCTGTGGGGGACCATATGTAGGTGGAAATTTTGAGGCCCTCTTGGCTTTAAAAAGTATGTCTTGGAAAATCTCAGCCAAATGAAACTGTTCAAGTGCATGCTGGGAGGAGAAGCCAAATTTCTACACATGAAAGTTACCTCTTCCAAAAAGTAAGATAAATTCTATGGGCACAAGGTGCAGCTTTTTGTCCAGGACAACTTATTTGTACTAAAGACTGAAATAGTATTTACATCTCAGTGCAAATATGGCCTCAATTACAAGGAAACAAAATCACTCCCTTCCAGCTGATTAATCCCAGCAATTTCCTGAAATATAAAATGAGCATTAGATGATATTTGTACAAGACAACACATACCAAATAAAGAAACAGAAATAAAAAGGTAAAAAGAAAGAGCTATGCCCTGGAATAAAACTGACCAAATATATGTCTTTTTAAATCAACATTTTATGGGGAAAATTCTGCATAAAAAATACAGTTTCAATGACTAAACATATGGAATGAATTAATCACTGAAAGTAATTAATCATTGAAAGTAATCTGAGTGGTGGATAAGTGGGGGGGAAAAGTGGTTTTTAGTAATTACTGGATTTTTAATTTTTGTAGTTTTAGAGAAGAAGACAAAATATTTGATAAGAAAAAGACAACGCACATAATGTTAAATCATGCACAGAATAGATGTTTTGTTTTTTAGAGACGGAAATCAGCCCTTAGTCCATGCAATTATCCATGTACTCTTAATTCTTTTGTCTTGCTCATGTCTGCATTTAAAGTGCTCAGTGAAAAACTGATGCTGCCTTTGATCTGTTTTTGAGCCATTGCTCCAGAATGTAGTATTTTCCCTATATACTGCTAGCAATAGTCATGATTATTTGGAGTTATTTGCCTTGTACTGAAATTTCATTAGAAGTGTTTCTTAAGAAAATGAAGAGCTACCGAATAACCTAGAAACACCTGGACAATGGTAAAGAATTTTAATCCCCCTCTTTGCATGTCACCCACAACATTAAAATAATTTTCCTGTTATTGCGTGGCGTAATTAAATTTATACTCCACCCTTTCTCTATAAAGTTCACAAAGCACACCCTCTGAAATCCCACAAGCTCTTTCAGGAAAAATAGGAAATTTGAGAGTAAACATTCACAATTTATTTCTAAGTAAAAATTAATCCAAGCCAGGCATGAGAAACCCAGAACCTGTTGGGTCAACCAGTTCTACATTTCCAACAAGCAAACTAGCAACATACCTATGGAAAACTATAATTTGCAGATCACCCCTCTACCCCTGTGGTCAAAGTAATAATTTTGATTTTAGCTAGATAAATACTTCTATGCTCTGAGATCTGACCCTAGCCTACCCCAGAAAAATCCCGGGACACTAAAAGGGATAACCAGAAACCAGTTGAAACCAGTGGCTTCAAATAACTCACATAAATGGAACAGAGTGGAACAGGAGGAAGAGGGGGTGGATGCAATGGGGAGATGGCCAAAGGGAGAGATGATGACAGATTGAGTCTATTATTTTTTAGCAGCAAATAAAGTCACAAGGGAGTGGAAGCATGGTGAGAGATGCGAAGATTTATAGTGAAGAAGCAGCAACCACCTTGGTCCTGGTGCCCTGTGGGGAGCAGCGGGCGCTCTGATCAGTGCGGGAAGCTTGGTCATGCCTGCCAATGGTGCACCAGATGAAGCAGATAAGGTCACTCGCTCCCACAGAGGAGAGACTCTGGAGCCTTTCTTCTTAGACACATGGGAAAGCATGGGAAAGAGTGAGGGATATGGCTCACTACTAACCAAATCAGAGGGTTCCTTGGAGAATTTTTGTAATGTTCCAGGCAAAGGCAGCTGCCAACTCCAGAGTACCATGCTAGGCAAATGGTGAAGAACAAAATTGTAAGTGTAAGACTAGTTTTCACTGATGTCAAATAAAGTATCTGTACATGTAAACCTCCTGCCAAGCTTTGATTTGCAAGAAGAAGAGCTGACCTGATTTCCAAGGGTCTTTATTCAAACACTGACTGGACACCCAAGCCAGAAACCTGTATTATTTAATCAGATTTGTTAAAACATATTGCTCCTTTCCCAACTAATGACTCAGTAAATAACTTTAAGAATGTAGCATTTTACTGGATGAAGGGAAAGGAATTGGGACACCATACAGAAAAAAAAAGCACCAAACCAAGCTCCAAATTACAAGCTCACTAGTAAGGCTGTCTTTTCAGTGAAGCTCTATTAAAGGGAATAGCTATGCTCCCCTCTTGAAGAGACCCAAATCCCAAAGGATTCTTACTGCTATGAGTGCAGATGTTGGGTACAGAGTCCCCAGAGGTGGTACAGCTGGCTACACAGAGCTGCATTTTGACCCCATCCCACTGTGCCTCTGCTGTGGTCCTTCCTGAGAGCCTCCCTACCAGTTCCTCACAAGGTACCTCGGCAGTGGTAACCCCTTAACAAGGCTGCTATTGCTGGCTGGCACCTCGTAAGGAGAGAGGGGAGCCCTGCTGTCCCTCTTGCCTCGTCTGCAGCTTCTAGGCTGCAATTCTATCACTCAACAGAGATGCTTTGAACAGGTTTTTTCACAACATACATATAACATTTCGAATGATTTCAACTTTCTGATGGATCTGTTGTTACCAGCAGCACTTCAAATACTGTACAAGGTGACTGTAAATCGGGCGTGTCTAAGCTTGCTCACTGGTTTCTCCATATGAGTGTTTCACTTCTACAGTAGATGCCACCAAAGTACCTGCCTTTCTGGGTTTTTAGATATCAGTAGTCATCTGGGAGAGAATACTTTTCTATTTTGCCTCAGAGCAGCAGGTTTGCATGTCCTAGGATCTCATTTCTTTTATTGGCATACAGCTAAAATTGCAGCCAACAGCTGTGATGATTAACTTTTGGGTTTTATTCTATGCCTATTTCTATAAAGCCAGCAGGAGCAGTCAGAGAAGTATTGGTGCAAGCCTTTAGGAAAAAAAGAAATCAAGCCAAACAAAAACAAGCCGCGTGTCTCAGGTGAAGGAGAAATTCCACCACTGTGTGTTTGAACAAGTAAATCTGCTGTGCTCATTCCAACTCTCATCTTGGTCTTCCTTTTTTTTTTTTTTTAACCCTACAGATAGAGATGTTCTCAGCAGGCATAAAAAATTAGATGTATAAGTTCCTTGAGACTGTAGGAAGTTCATGGGTGCAATGATCTCCATAATCCTAAGTCCATTACAGAGGTGATTGTATCTTACAGGGAAAAAGACAGTCTCATCAAGTATGGGAGATGTGAATGATAGAGGGTTTGCATGTCAGCCATAAACACTGTGCAGGCGAAGGCTTGCATTAGAACAGAGTGAGTCCTTTGCTCTCCTTTCACCCTAACCACCAGAAAGGCTGAGCACCAAGACAGGGTTTACAGTCGTGAGACAAAGGTGGGATCAGATATATGCTTCTGCTGGCCCGGTCTGTTCCAGAGGACTGCAGCTTGGATGAAGCCAGGTTCGGGGGGGGCAAGGTAGGAAGACAATAGTTCAGTTTTGTGGATCTGAGTACAAGATACCCACCTGGGTGGGGTTACACAAGGTCAAGAAAAATGCCACTAATATCAAAGTATGAATCAGATCTTTTCAATCCAGTCTCCCCACTCCATTCCTTGCAACACAAGCAATCTTTTTAATGGTTTCTTGTACAATCCTGATGTGCAAATCTTGTGACAGGTATGACGGGACAAACATCCTCTTTCTGGTCATGACAAACCTTAATTTTGAGTTGTATGCAGCTCCCACAGCACAGAGAGGTAGGACTCATTGTGCCTGGGTTGTTATGCACTCAGCACAGCAATCTAATTGCACTAGTTGGGTCATCTGGGGGACTACCTATTTTCATTCAAAAAAAAGACACCCATGGAGTGTGAATCATACTCTAAGTACTGATGACACTGTGGGAGTGTAGACACCTTGGTGACATGTAGACATCATCATTGTAAATGTCTGAAGTTTGGTGAACTGGATCCATCCATCCCCTGTTTGTCACAGTCCTCAGATTGTGGTCCCTACCATAAAGAGTACTCTTGAGAATCTACTGGGTGACTGGAGAACTTGTTTGTCATATATACTAGGAATAAAAATTTCTTTATTGATCTTTGTCTTGAAATTACATTATAATTTTCTTAGAGCTCTTTTGTCTCTCTCATTTGCACGCCCTCCCTCCCCACAAAATGCATACACACTCAAACCGAGTGTACACATAGAGAAAATGAATGTATGGCAGTCTGAGGGCTAAGTTAATGTTCCTTGCATACAGTGCCATCGTGGAAATAGGAATGGAAAATTTCAGTGAACCACCACAGACTCAAGTCTTTCTCTCTTGTTGAATGCAAGTCTAATCGCAAATAACCTGGAACGCTTTTCGACTTGTTGAGAATACTTATGGGTGTGGTTGTAATATGTTTAATGTGTGTGCTAGGGAAACTTAGTAAGTTTTTTAAGCTGCAAGTTTGCCAGGACAGATTAATCTTAATTAACCTCAAATTTCATTAACGACATTTATTATAGTCAATAAACTATACAAATATTCTTCAAGAAAATGCATCAGCAAACACACCACTGATGCTAAATGTCTCAGTTATAAATACTGATGTCTGAAGCCTCTGCAGGGTCTTAAACGGCTGCATCACATACATCATAGTGTAGTACAGTGTTTGGGTGCATCTTTCTGAACACCTTCTAGATAATAAATAAATAAAAGGTGGAGTAAAGGCAACTGATGTGGAGCCTGCTGCAGACTGCCTCTCTGCATGATCTGTCCCCACCCCTTCCGTTCAGAGTGACTCTTGAGTGAAGCCTCTCCTCCTCATTTCCCAATCCCAAAATCTGCAGAAGAGTTGAAGAGCACCTGAAAGCTGGATGGGCAGCACCAGGAGCAAAACTGTCAGCAAGAACTGGTTTTCTTCTTTTTCGGTTTAGAGCAATCTCTCTGGTGTCTCACTGAGCAGAAGAAGCAAGCTGGGCTGAAACAGGATCCTGCACTCCAGGTATGTGACAGCAAACTGGTCCATACAGACTGAGTTGACAGCTGAAAAGGATAACTACTTTTACCTGTTGTGAAAGGGGAAATCTGAAATTGCTAAGCAAGTAGATACAGCTCTTTGAAAAGAAATGAAACAATCAGCAAAAACTACTCCTTTAAAGAGAGACTACTATTTTGGTTTCAGTAAAAAAATTGCACAAGGACAAGTATCAAGGGACAGAAAAGGTGCAGATAAAAGCTGTCAACTTTGAGAAAGACTGAATTTCATTTTGAGTCTTTGCTACAAGTTGTGACACAGCAATAGTTCTGAAGGCACTGATTATTTATGTTCATCAAGTAGCAAGTTCACATTAAAGGACCACAATAATTTTTTTTACCCTTATCGTAATGAGTTTCCATTCTTTTTCTTGTTTGGTCCATTGAGCCCTTAGCATTGAAATGAAATGCTGCTGTAGCTTAAAATGTTATCACTCAACCCGGGAAAAGGGCAGAGATGTCACATCTTGGCATCATTAGTCCAAGGTCCTGCCAAACAGCACATCACTTTGAGATCACGTGCTCATACTCACTTTCTGAGAAGTGGAGATTGTCCTTAGCAGGATCTTTGCCTCGGTTTAACCTGACTGTTTTTACAAAGAGTTTTAACCTCACTTTCCAAGTAGAAATTTGTTTTCTCCTGATGAAAAATACGACTCAGCAGAATATAACTATGTGATTTATTGCTCCTAGAAATGCAGTAGTTCAGGTCTGTCCTACCACCTTTGGTGGAGCCCACCTTTGCGTTGTATACATAACTCTCCTCAGTTTTTAGGTTACTTGCATGAAAGCTGAATGATTTCAAGTCACCCAAGGAAGAGCAGGACCACTGGAGAGAAGGAGGAGCTCTAAGAAGGCTTTCTCTTAAGGAACAGTAGGATGACACAAGATTCATCAATATCTGTGGCTTTCCCTATTAGCAGCAATCGCTTTTCCCCCTGTTCCCAGCAGGCCCTGTATCTCCTCTGTGCTGGAGCTCAGTGATGAGGAGCGGGGCATAAAGGTGAGATGCTGCCTGCTTGGAACAGTGCCATAGGGAAAGCAGGAAAAGGAAAAGTGTAATGGCTGAAATTGGTGGGAAGAGGGAATGAGGTGAGACTGGAAATATCCTGGCGTGCTGCTTTGCCACACCACATTGCGTGGGACAAAGCAGGCAGGAACATATAAAGCTTCTGACTGAACAGGATCCCATCACACTTCTAAGCAGTTCAGGTGTGGCTGACTATTTACTAATATTCTCCACTGCCTGGTGCCTGGAAAGGAGCCAGCTGGCCTGGCCTCAGTCAGCACAGGCCAAAGAAATGGTTTCTGGGAAGCAACTGATGCATAGGGAGTAGGCTGGTTCGCAACTATTTGCATAGCTTAATGTCTCCTAAACCCCACTTCCTTGAAGGGGACACCATAGGTTGTGCCCTTCTGAACGAAAGACCACAGTGGAGTAAGACTGTGGCTGCCATCTCAGAAGGCAGCAGTGTTAGCTATCCTTGGGAGTGCCTGTGGTTTCTCCAGGCAGCCTCCTATACTTCAACAAGGTCATTCACCTTAGGTCATAAGAAGAGAGGCAGGAAGCGCTTTTGTATGAACAGACCTCTCTCAAGCATATTCAGGCACTTCAAACATTATGGAGGGCTTAAAGTAGGAAATTGTCTCCCATGTGTGTCACCACTTCCCCTTTCATACACTGCCAAAACAATGGAGGTCTTAATCCTTAAGATCAGGCTACTTCATGCTTCACAGCGCCAAGCCTGATATTCAGATGTTGAGAAAGGTGGGATAACAATTAATGGAATAAATTCTCAGTTATCAGCACAGGGGATTACTGATTATGAGAGATCATCCATCTCATGGCTTTATCTCAATGAGCTTGATTAGAGCAGTAAAGCCATGTCTGCCCAGTTCCTGTATGTCTACATCACTATCAGCCAGGGGTTATGGTTGTAATCAAGTATTTGCTCAAACTCAGTGCTGGCCCTGCCAGATCTGGTGACAGCAGCCCCAGGGTTGGGAGAGGATGGAGAACAGTGTCTCTATGCATTGGGGAGGTCGATTATCTTGGGTATAAAGCAGTTTAAATGCTTATAAAATTTGGATTATCTTGAGTATAAAGCAGTCTAAATGCATATAAAATTTGGATTCTTTTACTGAGCAGAGTGAATCATGCAAACTGGAAAGTGTTGTGCAGGGCATAAGCAAATGGTGAGTCTCTGTGGCATCAACCCTCTGCTCTTCAGTCTATCCATACCATGGTTCCAAATGGGTCCGTATTGCCTAGGCAAAATTTCCCATTGCTCTGTGGAATGTAGCCCTCTGCTGCTCTAGTTAATGGAGAGCTGAGAAAGGCATGTATTTTTACAGGGATTTGCTGCTCTTCCATGAAGTTTTATGAAGTACATGTTACAACACAAACTAAAATAACAGGTTGATGTAGAAATGATGAAGCTCAGACAGTCATAATGTATATGCCTTCGTACTGCACCCCCAAGGACAGTTTCAAAGTCAGTACATGACTAGGAAGTGCTACTATTATCACTGCCCCTGCAGACTTAATTGGATGCCTTGTATAGATGCATTGTAACACCACTTTTAATTACAGGATCACAATCTACTTTTTGCGCAGAGTCCATTCCAAGCTCCTGACACAGAGAGTCAGGACAACTTTTGACTTTAATCTGTCTAGTACATCTACTGGCACATTGTCTCTAATTACTACTTTTGGAGAAAGGACAAAACCAAATACTCTCCAAAATCAAAGACTATTTTGACAAAACCAAACATTCTGAATGAGGCTTGCCCATATGCTTGTTTTCTTGCAATCCCTTTCAAGGACATAAGGGCATATGGAATTGGAATCTAGTTTACAAATCCATACCGCAGTTCTTCTCTAACTGCTCCCAGTACAATTATTATTAACAAGTTATTTTTACGTTCTTGCTGTCTTCTTCTTTTTTTTTTTTTTTTTTAGGTTTTCAAATGGCTGATCCTTTTCTATATAATGCTGGAGAAAGGTCTCACTATGGGTGCCTTGGACAAGAAGTACAAATTGAGTACCTTAAGGCATACGTTTGTAGACCATCTTTTTTCACCGACAAAGCTGTGATCGTGGTTCATGATGTATTTGGATGGCAATACCCAGATATTAGATACATAGTCGATTTGATGGCAGGTCATGGATATATGTAAGCAACTTTCTTTCCTATCTTCCCCTTTAATGTACTGATAGATCACCAGGCCCAAAGCTAGGCATGGCGTATGATGTTTCCAATACACAGAAGGCAACCATGCCATTTCAGTCTGAGCAAATAAAAAATGAAAATGGACAAAGCATTTCCGTGGAGCCACCAAAGCTACTAAAATTGACCCAGGAAAAATGACTACCTGAGCACAAAGGCACAAGGAGTCTTGAAGAGCCTCTGTTTGTGCTTATGAAGCAGCGTGGGTGATCCAAAGAGAAACAGTGGTATCTATTTTAAGTTGTATAACTTTTCAGAACCAAACCCTTTGAACATTTGCTTTAGCTCGTGTGGTATCTATTTTAAGTTGTATAACTTTTCAGAACCAAACCCTTTGAACATTTGCTTTAGCTCGTGTGGTATCTATTTTAAGTTGTATAACTTTTCAGAACCAAACCCTTTGAACATTTGCTTTAGCTCGTAATAGTAAAGAAGTATATATGTGTTTATATAGAATCAGGAGTTTTGTTTAATCCCTTTACTTTTGTATTAAGTGTGTCTAAAGAAACAATAAGCATTTATTTGTACTTTTTTTTCCATACAAAGAGATATACTTTTAGCTCTGTCGATTATCCGAATAAGATGAGTAAAACATGATTCAGACAATAATCATATAGATGTGTACTCTGGACTAGAAGATATTAGGAGTCATTTAGACATCCATAGAGTCAATGAAAATTGTCTGAATTCCATATCTCACATAGAACCATCTGCCCAGACTTCTTCAAGGGGACAGAACCCTGGACACCTACTGATCACTGGGTTGACTTTCCTGACTGGATGAAAAATCATGATCCTATGAAAGTAGACAAGTAAGATACATATTTGTACTTGAACTTTAAAAAGCATCCAACAAACAAAGGGAATTTATATGAAATGTTAGAAGTGGCACCTCGCAGCAGGGCGAGCTGGCTACACAACCACAATTTCTTATTCAGGGTGATTCCTCTGTGAGCACTGTCTTGGCTGGGATTTGAAAAGGATCATCTGCTCTGCCCATCACTACTTATTGTCCCCGTCTTGTTTTCCTGGGCCGTTTTCTAGCTATGTTATACTGGCCACACATGTTCACAGTGTTTCACAGGTTCCGAAATACCCAGCACTCTCACCCACAAGTGCTGATTCTGCCCACAGTTCCTCATGATACAGAGGAGAAATCGTCTACAACTGCAGATGTTATCTGCCAGTTGTCAAGTGCCCATCTTGCATTCTGCCTTGCAGATTATGATAGGTACTGACGAGATTCTCCTGAGCAGCACTGCAAAAAAATTTGCTAGATAACAAAACCCTAAGATACATCTGATCAACTGTATTATGTTTTTCAGTGTGAAATAGAGGGATCATTATCTTTACAGCCTAACACAGCCTGTAACAAGGCTTCCCTGAATTGTGGGAGGCATTACTGTTCCTCCATCATCTCCTACCACAGCTCAAAACTGCGTAAGATGATAGTGAGGCAATGACACCCTATTTCTCAGCTACCATCCTACAAGCCACAAGTATTCTTCTGACCCTGTCCAGACATTCCAGCAGCTACAGTCTATCTTCAATGTCTCTCAGCAAAGTTTTTGACCGTATAATTGCAGGAGCTGTGACCAAATTTTTTGAAAAGACAAATGACTAACAGTTACGAAAAAATCATACTCCAAAGAGGAGCAGATATGTGGACACTGTCTTAAAAAATTAAGATCTCAGGACATGCTTTGCTGTCTTCTGAGGATTCACTTGTAGGTGAACATTCCGATTCAGATCCCTTGCTCTTTCAGAGAACATGGATTCCAACTACTCATGACTTTCTTAGTACCCTTTCAAACAAACCAAATCTGAGAGAGAATGGCCACAATGTCCTCTTCATGTCACTCTCATACTGGGGTTTTTTTAGTCAGCCTTACCAAACCTGAATGACCATACAACTCTACCTAATGTTTGAAAATATAGTAATAGTTTATACAGTCTGCATTTAAACTTAATTTAAAACTCTGTAGGTAATGAAGAAGATAAAATTATTGAGACCCAAGAAATCAGCAGTTAAAAAAAAAAAAATTTACTTCTTCTCGCCTACAATGAAAATATTTTTCTTTTTTTTTTCATTGCACCTCATGCAAAAGTTATTTTTTAAACATTGTAGTTACTGACAATGTAATCTTGAGTAATTGCTACCTTAGCATAACATTCTTGCATGTGACCTTGTTAGGATATTTAGCATTAACTCGTGCAACAGGAATGACATAGGAAAAATCTTTATCTAAAAAGGTGAAGGCTGTAGAGATAGTACAGTGAAGCTTATCTATTCCTACAGTCCATAATGCAAGGTGTTCTGCTTGCAGATATGTCCTCTCTTTAGTTGTCCTGTCCTAGACAAATAAAAATTTACTAATTTTGAAAACAAAGGAGCAGGTGATAATTCAGGTAAGTATTTAAGTGCCTACACCTGTACTTCCCTAAACTAGGACCAGAGATGTTAACTCTCATTTAATAATAGAAGCCACTTCTCTAGCCTGAAATGTGCTTTTTAAAGTAATCCCTGTTTTAAATGTTTGGAGGTGCAGACACAGAAAATTTCATGTATGTCTTGTAATTTACTTCTTAAATTGTCAAGTTTTGGTTCTGCAATAGATTCCTTAGTTTACTTTTGTTTATATGTCTTAGGGAAGCTGATGTTGTCTTGAAGTATCTAAAGGAACAATGCGGTGCAAAGAAGATTGGTATCGTTGGGTTTGCCTGGGGTGGAATAGCAGTACATCACTTGATGCTGAAAAATCCTCAATTAACCGCTGGGGTGTCCCTCTATGGTAGTGTAGAACACATGAAAACTTACTTGGGTTCACATGACTATGCATAGTTTGTAATTCTACTTACTGCTTTGTAACAATTTCTATAAATACTCAAAGGTGAGTTGCAGATTTTAATTATGGTTATTTCAGCAATTGGCTGTATTGGTATAAAAATTTTAGGAATACTGTAAACAAGAAAAAATTAATTCCTTGTTTTACTACCTAGAAAGCAGGGAAATATGTTTTCCAAGTGCTTTTTCTCCATCCAAATAGCCACTGTCCTGATCTAAGTAATGTATCTAAGGAGTAAATTTAAATAGAAATTTTGTCTTTTAATTTGCCATTTATCTTGCAGGAATGCTAGCCTCACTAATAGACTGTTTCTCAAAACATTATAGGAATAGTTAGAGACTCTGAAGAAAGATACAGTTTACTAAATCCCACATTTTTCATTTTTGGTGAGAAAGACCACACTATTTCTTTGGATCAGGTAAGCTGTTGTTCTGAAAAGACTTCTTCTTTTCCCATAGTTCATTTATCCCACACAGAAATCCTTGTTGGAAACCATTTTCAGATACAAAAAATTAGACAGGTTGGATGGTTCTGTTTAAATTTCAACTTCCCTCCTATCTTGTTTAGGTTATTCAAAGCTTCTTTTTTTGAGGTGGGAAATACAGTAAAGAGCAGTCATCAGTCTCTGAGTGGCTAGATAAGCAGAGTGTGAAACTGGGCAGGGATATCCACCTTGGTATGAGCCAAGCATCTCAAAAACTTGTATGCCACTGCTATGGGTGAGAAGTGAGGTAGTTAAACCACTGAATTTGGACATTGAATGAAAAAAAAAGAGTAGTTTCAGCTCAGTAGCTGAACTTTCTGATGATGGGGACCAATGATTAATTGGTTTTGCTACAAGAAGACAAAATTAACTGTTTCAGAAGAGTGGTTATGAATTTTAGCTCAGATAATAACAACTTGTAGACTCAAATGTTTTGACTCCTGGCTGCCATCTATATTCTCCTATAACCCCTACTGTAAGCATATGTGAGAGGCCGGATAAATATATGGGTAGGAAACTGGTGCCCTCTTCTGTGAATAAATTTTTTTCTTCAGTGACGAGGATAGCATACCACCTCTGGTATAACTTGTTCTTTAGGGTAGCATCTGGCTAGAGAACTGGCAGCGTGCTCTGGGAATACAGAAGTCATTCAATATTTACTTCTAACTGCATTAGTCAGCATGTTAACCTATACCTCATATGTGCCTCCTTCGCACAGGAAAACAAATACTTCACTCCCTGTCCTCATTTTATGGTCAATGTGTCTTTTACCTAGGGGCACAATTCTGGCAAATGCATCTCTTCTGTCATGTGTTACACATTGAAATCACACCTTTTTCTCCTGAAGCTTTCTTTCTGTGGGTTGTATAAGAAAAAATTCCTGATATAAAAAAAAAATCCTCAAATACACAGTTTTCCGCACTGAAAAAAAAAAGGGCTTTGTATGAAAAAAACCCCAAAACCAACAAAAAAACCCCATGAAATAAATTACAGTACTCTCTCTAATCTGCACAACGAGTAGAAGTAAATTTGTTGGACAAAAGAAGCGTTCATTCTTCTATTTTCTGACTTTTTATGGAAATAAGCACAAACTGTGCCAGAAAATGTATATGGTGATAAAACACATGATTAGGACTTTGCAAGTAAACATGTGTGTACTAATCACTAAAACATTGTGCAGGAGCAATGTCTTTTTGTTGTTCAGTAAACTAAAACAGAAAAGCCCTCCATGTTTCCTTAAACTGTGTTAGTAAGCCTATCAAAATACTTTGGACTGATGGTCACTAAGGTTTATGGAATATGTTCTCTCAAGATCAGAGCTTAAAGTGTAGGTTACAAGCCTGAGAACAGAAACACACCTGTTTCTTCACGGCAATGAGATTTACCAAACCATCTTTGCTGTAACTGTTGAGGTTCTTAGACTCATCCATTCAAAAAAAAAAAAAAAAAAAGTTTCAGTCTTACACCCAAAGAGGCATTTTCTGTAGGAGAAACAGAAAATTTGGCAAACTTAAAAAGTCCCATAATGTAATGGAAAAAAAATTGGTTTTTTTTTACAGATCTCCTTATTGGAGGACAAGCTGAAACAGTATTGTAAAGTTCCATATAAAATTAAAGTTTATCCTGGGCAAGTTCATGGATTTGCACAACTGAAGCCAGAAGATATGAAACCTGAAGATAAACCTTATATTGAAGAAGCTAGAAAGGATATGATTGATTGGATCAAAATGTTTATTTGACAATAGCAGAAAGGAATGCTAGGCTTCAAAATCAGTGATTGATTTAATTTGGGAGAAGAAAACAGTCAAGGGAAAAAGATCTAGTTTTGAAAATTGTCACAAACTAAAATAGGAATGTTTTAATTTAGAGCTTTAAATTATTTTTTAAATATTTACAGAAGATTGTGAAATAAAAGTCAGACTAAAGGATGATTAGGCATTAAAAAGACTTTTGAAATTTTCACACTTTTTATTTGCTTCATTATTTTGCATTATGACCTTGATAGAAATGATAATGTGTAATTATCCATTTGTCTTTGCTAGTGAGCATGATTTCATCATGACTTTGCTTGAGTAATTTCAGGCTTTATTTTCATGTGATGGTTGGTGGTCATAGGTGTTCACATGGATTTCCGCCTGGGTTTCCATGCAGACATTTTCTTTTATTATCTACAAAACATTTTTCTCAGCTGCGCTGGGCAGAATTTCCTGTGCCTGAAACAAACACTTGGTTATACTAAGGAGTTAGGAAGCAATGATGTTGCTAGGTGACACCCTCCAGGTATTTCCTTGGTGATATTAAGAAGGGTGTTTCTAGTATTCCTTCATCAACATCAAGGAAAAACCTAAACAGTCCCTCCTGCAGAAGCTACCCAGACACGAACACTGCAGAAACAGTGGGGTTTTTGTTGTGGTCTAAATTGTGGTGATCAGGCACAAGGGCTCACTCAATCCCGATTATATTTTTTGCTTCACATTAGATCCTTGTTCCTCTCTTAAGTTATTGCCCTTTATCACCCTTATATCCTCCCAACAGCATAATGTATAAACAAAAAAAGCATCCCAATGTACACACTGGCTTTGTGTGATTTTTAATTTAATTGCCTTGGTAATGACTTGGCAATTAGTGTTTACTCAGAAATTCTCTAAGAAACCCATGGCCCTTTTTATTTTCTGCATCTGTCAGTCTCTCACTGTCACCTTGTTAAAGTTGACATAAGTTAAGGCTAGCTAGCTACATTACTATGACTTACCCTTTGATATCAGGCAGCGTGGAAGTTTCACACATTGTTATCCTATCAGTGTAACTATATGGTCCTGGCATGCTGGTTGCTGTCACACCTCACCAGACCGAGTCTGTTAAACAATACTTGCTCGGTGAGCCTCTTAAAAGGGCTTACGCTTTTTAATGCACACTGACTTAGATGCACAGGAGAAATACCAACAATATTCTCAAGAGGCCAAAATAAAAAAAACCCATAACTTCACTGGCAGCTATAGAAAATCAGAGAACTTTGGCAGAAGGTTTAGAGCAGCATTCTATCAACATAAAACATCTCACAAAGTGCTAACCTTGTCCATTCAATTTAGCAAACTCCAAGCCCATCCAATTTNCAAATTTAAAATAAAAAAAAAAAAAAAAAAAAAAACAAACCAAAAAAACAACAACAACAAAAAAAAAACCAACCAAAAAACACACCAACAAAACAGAGAGAATTAGAAGATGAAAGGAAAGACATAGGAAAGAACAAGTGTCACTACTGCTCCTTGTTCTAGCAGTGTTCAGCTGACAGACATTCCAAGAGAAGGTAGGGTCATGACACACTTGCCTCATGCCTCAGTTTAAGTGCCTTTAGCACTGCATTGCCTTTGGTTTTCCTGGGCCCTTCCCCCAGATGGGAATTCATGTCACCTGGCCACTCTGGGGCTAGACTGGGGCTCCAGAAGCAGGTGTGGAGCATTGCCTCTGGTGTGCCAGGGCCTGGCAGCCACTGTGGGGCTGGGACACAGGCCTGAGGGTGCCTGCTGGGCAGGGCAGGGCACCTCGCCTCACCAAAGGCAAGGCCCGACCTGCCCCTGCCCCTCACACACACACACCTGAAATGTTCAGCCGGCAATCCTTCCTGTCTTTCACAGTTGCATGCCCAGCTGTATTAATGAATTTATACATTTCCGAGTCCTTATTTAATATGTCAGCAGCTGTTCCTGTTTAATTATAGGAAGGGGGCCATTTTTGTGTGCAAGATCCTGATTTTTGATAATTACATTTTCTGACACAAGCAGGACTTTTTCTATCACTCTGTTGCTTGCAAAAGAGCTGACATTTCAGTACCCTTTTCCTTGTACCTTCTATTACCCAGACACAGTCTGACCCATGTGCAATCATTTTGTGTACGTGTATCAAGAAATATCACCACTGTGCCATAAGAAGTCTGGAGAACCTTCCCACTTTAGGGAATACAACCCTGATGGTGTCAATGTGCA
This sequence comes from Platysteira castanea, assembly GCA_013397175.1. Lineage (NCBI taxonomy): Eukaryota > Metazoa > Chordata > Aves > Passeriformes > Platysteira > Platysteira castanea. Next base: position 4,081 of record VYXC01011865.1, on the reverse strand, counting down.
GACTTGGCAGCAGTTGCCTTGCTTTGCCTTGCCTTGTATTGCCTTGGCAGGGAACTCTCTCTTAAGACTCTTTGATGCCTTCATGTCTGGTGAAGATAGGGCAATGGTGAGCCATAGACATAAAAATCATATTGCGAGACCACTTCAGATGGAAAATATTTATATCTATGAACTCTAACAAACAGGGGAATCTGTGCTGCTTATTTCCCAAGTCTGAGGTCCTGCTTTGCAGTCAGTGAGTTTTCAGGCAGAAGAAGAAAGAAAGATTTTTTTTTTTTGGAGTATGTAAATAAGGGCATGTTAAGAGATATGAACATAGTCATTCTTTTCAGTTGTATTGGGGACCATGAGATCCATGACACAAGTGGTTATCTCTGAAACTCAAGGACTGACAAAATTGCACAACCAAAGTCACTGCTGTACATTAAAATGTTCACTTTAAGGTACAGTACAATACATTTATCATCAGTGTGAATTGCTGCTATTTGCCATCCAAACAGTGCTGGAATTGAGACTCTTTTGTTCTTCCAGTACTAGTAAATAAGCCTGGTCTACTGGTTGTTGTGCATGACAAAGAGTTAGAACTGAAGACATTATCAATTTATGTAATATTTAGACAGTCCTTGGTCATGGAGGGGATTGTTAGAGTTGTCTTCTTTTAGATTCATTACAGCCAAGCACTTAAGCTCTTGCATTTTAATTCTGAGGAACAGCATAGAAAATGGATGCACAAATTTTCCAGACAAACTAGAAACAGAATGTTTTCCAAAGGCAAAGAAGGAGATGAATGTGCCCAAGATGACAGAAAAATGGGTGCATGCAGACATGCCTAGATCAGAGTCCTAGGACTAGCAGGCTTAATTCACTGCAGAAAGGACACATGTCCTAAAATGCTCCTGACATGCCCTAGGAAGAGGGTGGCTGGGAGTGTGCTAACAAAAATAATTTACTAGACCTAGCCACTGGCTGCCTTCATGGCTCCTGGGAATGAAGGAAGGCATCGGGAGTGGGTTATAGGCCAAAATAACCTTTGGACCACAAAGAAGGTGAGAGGGCTGGAGCACCTCTCCTGTGGAGACAGGGTGGGAGAGTTGGGGTTGTTCAGCCTGGAGCTCAGTGGGAGTGGGGCAAGGCTGGGGACTGGGGTTGGCTGGGCCAGGAGGCTGCCTCCATCTTCACCCTCTGTGGGTACAGTGGAGAAGGTCGTGTTGGGAGGGCACAGGGGAAGGTGAGGAAGCAGCAGGCGTTAGGGGAAACATGGAGCTTTGAGATGTTTCACAACTTCTCTGGGGCAACCTGCCCAGGGAAGTGACAGAATCTCCCCCTTTGGAGAGTTTCAAAAGCCCTTGGGGTGAGTAAAACTTTGAGTGGTGTGGTCTCATCTTGGCCCATGGGAGATTGGACAAGGTGAGTTCTAAGGGCACCTTCAACCGCCAACCTCCTCTGATCCCCCAATTCCCCATGCTGACCTGACCTGGCGCTTTCAGTACAAGTCTGTTACCCATGTCCCCAGAAGGCTGTACCAGGTCACTACCTGTATCTTGTATTGCCAAACATCCATGTCCCAGTCCCATAACATTCCCATGTATGCCAAGGAGAGCTCCAGGCCCTTGGCACCGCTCCTGTGCCTACATAATCTCAGAAAAATTCTGCAAGTATCGTGGATTTATGAAGGCAGTGCCATACATGATGTTGTTTTTGTAGGAGACAAGTGGCAAGCGTGATGAAGCTCTTGGTAATCACGAAAACAGGAATTTGAGGGACCTGTGAAAGCAGTGACTTCCGTAACTTGTCCTGAAGTTAAAAATTCCAGTTGCATTATTGGTGTCAAAACCTGTTTGAAGTGGGCTAGAAACATGCATTGCATGTACAATAGCTTTTTCCTGTCTGTTTTCCCAAACACTATGCATCTTCTTAAAAATAAGCATTCAGTGGGGAGCCTCTTCAGGTGACTTGTCCCTATGATCCAGGTGTCGTAGGTGTGGGATAGCATGTGTGGGATGTAGCTGCACGTTGTGTAAACAGATTTTACAGGAGAGATGTGAAAGCTTGCTTGTACACTTCTCCAAAGGCACCAAGACATTGGTCATCAGGGCTGGCACAGGGTATCTCCAGCCATTTCGGGCATCCAGACTCTCCTGCTGCCCACGGCATGTGGCCACATGTGCCATGGTTGCTGGGATGCCTGAGAAATTGTTCCTTGGGTTTGTTAGTTGACCTCGCTGGTGGTGGATGCCCTGACCTTATCTCTGCTCACCCTTCTCTGTTCTCATTCCCCCTCCCTCTTCAGTGAGCAGATAAGGAACTTGCAAGCAGTATGTGGAAGTCCCCTTCAGGTCTTTCTTTAAAAGCTGTATTGAGGCAGGATGCCTCATACCTACAGAAATGGGAGGATGGTTTGCCTTGAGAGAAGGAAATGAGGCAATTTTTGCACTTCTCAGCCCAGACAGAACTCTCGGTTAGGTGAGATCTGGTGCAGTTGGTTATCACAGCTTGTTTTCAGCACTGCATTGACAGCACCGTGGCTAACAGCTTCACAGACAGACCATGCTTGCTCCAGGAAATGTCCACAAGATGGGGCCCCTTTCCTTGAAAGCCATGAAGAGGATTTTTAGGGAGTTTGGCTCTAATTACAGTAACCAACACTCTGAATGGTCCCTGTCAAATCCTGCAGTAAAAATACACCAGTGTCAGAGGAAACCTGGCTTCCTAGTAAGTGGGAAGCTGTAGCAAGCAAAGCCGTTGAATGTTGTTATCTCTGCGTGCAGCAAGGCACCAGCCTGCCGGGTGTTGCCCTGGTTTTTGCTAAAGCCTTCTGTTTTAACCTTGGAGTCAGAATTTTCTCACACAGTTTCATGTAAATAATAGCCAATGTTTACTTAACGGTATTTTCTGGTTTTCATTCCTTTTGTGATAAGAGAACTTTGATGAGCATCTTTTTTCTCCAGTGGGATTGAGGTGGAAGTGACATGCTCTCCAATCCCTTGTGGAGTTGGGAATTCTGTAAGATGTGACATATGTAAATAAAGTAGTCTTTCCCCTCCATTCTGCTGAACCTGGCAGGTGTGAGAGCATCTTTATTGTGTTTTCCCAGACACATATGGTGACTCCGACTCTAGAACTAACATCTGGTGACCTCGCGTTACGGTCTGTGGTGAGATAGACTCTGTCTCTCTTTCTCTGCTCTCCCTGCTGGGTTTTTTCTCGAGCTGTTTGGGGCTTTCCCTGTTTTCTTTGTTGAGATGGCAGTCTCTGAGCTCTCAGTGGAGGACTGCCTGGTTCTAGATATCTGGAAAAATTTGATAAACACGAGACAGGCGTTGGTCCCCAAGATAGGCTTGGAAAAAGTCTTTCTTTGGGGAAAGGAGTGTGGATTCTTTCTTCCCTCTGAGAATGCTCTCTCTCTGGAGGCATGGTGAACACTGGGAGAGTGCCTGCTGCAGGATCTTTCTGTTGAATATGGAGTGGATTTAGCGAAATTGGCAGTATACTGGAAAAAGTTTGAGATACTTCTGGGGAAGCTAGAGATCTCTAGTTCTCTGAACTCCGAGACTGGAAGTATTTCGGGAGACGTTTTCCCTGCTCTGAACTCCGGTTCCGTGTCCGGGGAGCAGGGCAGGGAGGACCTGTTTGAAATGGACAGGGGAATCCTGGCAATGGGAGCATTCATTTCTCGCTGCCTGGTCCCGGCTGGCGGGGACAAGGGGGAACCCTCGCGAGCCCCTGAGGGTCCCTCAGAGCCGGGGGTGTTTGCCCCGGCTGCGCCTGCTTTGCAAGAGCCCCGCGGGGGCCGAGATTTTTCCTCTATCGAGCTGG
>VYXC01011864.1:146-26790 GCA_013397175.1 Platysteira castanea | reverse complement strand
CCACATGGCTTTGGGACCTTGGGGTTTTGGTCAACACCGAATTTCATAGAAGCCAACAACATGCCATTCCAGCAATGAAGGGTAGTGGCAGCCTGGGCCATATTAGGAGGAATGTTCCCCACAAGCTGGGAGAAAGAATTCTTGTCCCCTCCTCATCAGTGGTGAGGCCACACCTGAAGTGCTGTGTCTCCAATGGAAAGAGGCCACTGAAATGCCATGAAGATGTTTGACAGGCTGAAGTATCTCTCAGATTTAGAAAGGCTGAGGGAACTATGGAGGAGGAGCTACAGAGTCTCTGGGGGAATTTGATCAGAGTATAGAAATGTCTGAAGGGAGGGTGACAAGAGGACAGAGCCAGGTTGCTGCACCAGCATAAGCCAGTCAGGCCCTAAATTTTCACCTCTGTCTCTTGATTCATTTGGCACTAACTGGGGAAAAATGAGTGTCATTAAAAACAAAACAAGCAGCAACAGAGAACAATTTCTTAATCTAATAACTGTAACAAAAAATGTAGCTATTTTAAAAGAAGCAGGCCTTGATGATTTTGGCACAACAGATGTAGGTTTGAGGGGGGTAAAACCCTTGGAAATACAAGCCTAGAATGAATATTTGTCCCTGTATTGTCAATGTGTATTTGTTAATTTGCCACCACATACAGACCTGTACCAGTCACTAGGGAGATGCAGTACCTAAATATCTGTGCCTCTCAGTGCTGTAGCTGTACTGGATCATGTTAAAACATCACCCATACAGACTAAGAGCATTTGTCAAGTAAAGTCTAGGTGTAAGACTGTCTCTGCCTTTCCACAGAAGGTATAGAAAACCATCCACAAATTCTTGGGAGAATCTCTTAATCCAGTGCCCATAATCAAGGGCACCATCAAAGGTGCTGACTCTATTGTTATGTAGAAAGTCATATACTTCTAGATTTCCTCTCTGCTGTGCTCCACACACATATAAGTGAAACCACATTTTCTACTGAAAAACTTACCTTAAAAAAAAACCTGTTTTACCTACTCAAACCTAATCTTTTGTGTAACCACTGATTCTTAGTATCTTTTGTCTACCTTTGCACATAGTATTTCCAGTTACTTTTTTTTCATGCACAGGAAGGCATTCTGTTCTGAAAAATAAAACACAAGTATATGTTCCTAACACGTCTTTTGCCTTCAGATTCTCCAATAAATTTGTCTAATTGTGTAATAAACAAAGACAGGAGACACTGACTCTAAAACTTCTCCAGCCAGTTTTCAGAAAATCAGTGGGTGACACTAAGGAGATTTGACATTCTCTAACACTGTTAACGTATCTCTCTAATTTTATTCAAGAACATGGTTTAATTGAGGGACTGAGACCTAAAAAAAATTTCTTTTGGCTCCTGTATTGCAGGTGTGTTTCTGTGCCGCTGTTACCTCTCTAATATAAGAAAAAAATTTTTTCCCTTGTCTTCAAATTTTTTATCTGTAGAATGTGAGTCTTATTATTCATCTAATCCCTTTCATCTAATCCCAAAGAATAGTGTAACAACCCTTAATGGTAAATGAAACAATAAAAGTTTAGAAGTAGCAACTTTAGTTTCTTTGGAGAACTTAGTTCTGACTCTAGAAAGTCCAAGAGGTCAGGATGTCCAAGATCACACATGTGTTAAAAATATTTACAAATGCTCAAAAATTCAAGTGATAAACCATTAAAAATTACTGAGGTTTCCTTCTCACAAACTGCTTACTACCATTATTTCCCCACAATTACCTCCCATTTATTGCAGTGACTTCCAGAAAATCTTTCTTTCCGTATATGCAGTTATACATAAATCAGAAATTATTGTTATCACCATCACGTGCTAAAACCCCCCATTTAAATATGTATATAGGGTGACCTTTTGTGCTGCTGGGGTAGTCATTTATACTTGTGACCAAACACCAAATTATAACTTCAAATAGCTGTTCCCTAGGAAAAGTAATGGAAAATAAGATCCACGCTTGTATTTTCAGGAACTAATGATATTAAAGTACACCATTCTAAAGATATAGGAAGAGATTAGTTTTACTAGAACTAATTACTATAAATACTATTAATAACACTGGAAACTACTCAGCAACACCTACAGCCTAAGGTAGCACAGAATCATAGAATCACTGAATGGTTTGGGTTGGAAGGCACAATGTGGCCTCGTTCTAGAAATCATTTTTAATGCACACACTTAAGACATTGTGATCTAAACATGTGCCTGAATTTGAGTGGGCAGATGTGCTTTTTAACATTTATTCAAAAGTGGGATATTTGTGTGTATACACATGTATGTGTGTTTATATCTATCTGTAGATTGAACACAAGGACTTTCAGGGAGCTAAGTCAGAGTACAAACTAAGAGCACATCAAGTCATTGATAATGAAAAGCTATTTCTGGTTTCTGGCTTAATATATCACGTGGAGGGCTGCTCCATTTCCTCAGCTCTACCAGAACCTGGAAACCACTGGCAAGAGGGTTTGCCTGTACTAAGGTGGTGCTTTTCCAAGAGTTGTGCTTCTGAGCCTGATGTCATAACCTGTGATTACTCAGTTATTTTGGGGAGGACCCCAAAGCTCAAGGGCATCGCAAAGGGCAGGAGTAATTTTTTTTTTGTCTGTTTAATCTTTACCAAGTCAAAAGTGAGGGGAATGCACATAAGTCCCATTACCCACAGTGTCCTCTTTGTCTCCATTTGTCTCTGCACATATTGACCCAGTGCAGTGACAGATTAATGGTGACATTAAATGAGGTATTAAATTTAATCTTCTTTACTTGATGTAGCAAAAGTTCCTTTTCCAAATCGCCTTTCTTTAATTTTTGCTTCATGATTGTCATTTTTCATTCACTGATTTTATTCATGCTAGACTAGGCCAGTGACCTAAAACTGCCACTTGAGGAGTGAAATGCTAATCACATATCTTCAGTTGAAAGCATCCGTGTAAAAGTTTCCCATGCATTATTTACAATAATTATTTTCTGTCTCAGGGATTCTCCTGGTTCCTCCTAAAACAGTTCAAACATAACAAACAAAATGGCTAAGTTTTGGTTGTATATATTCATTGCAGTCCTTCCAATTGACAAAGTCTATTTATAATTGTTTAATTCAGGATGTCTTAGAAAACTTCTGAATTTAGGAGGTCACTTCACTATCCAAAAGACTTACTAGCAATTTCTGAGCTTTCTCTCAAGATGTTTTGCAGTCTTTTCATTTCTTATAATGTGTTAATGGGGTGTGGTGTTTAGTCTTTAGGTAGGAAGATTATTAACAGTTTTACTACAGCTTACACAGCCATAGTGTTGCTAAATGATGAATTTAACATGAAAAATGTGTCATCAGCAAGGAGTTATTAATTATATTTCATTTTAGATTACATATTAGGAAGAGATTCTTCAGTGTGAGGGTGGTGAGGGACAGTTTGCCCAGAGAAACTGTGGATGGCCCATCCCTCGAAGCAAAACAAATAAGGCACTGGTTGAAGATTCTTTGAGAACACACTTTAAAATAAAAAACATTGCTTAATTTTTGTTTGCTTTGAGAAATTTGTATAAGTTTCAATAAAAATGTTCCTAGAATATTTTCTCAGCTCTAGGACAATTACCCTTGTGATGGCATGATTATAATTCTGTTGGGTATCTTGTACCCTCATTTCCTATTGATGGAAATGTTCAGTGAAACCATTCAATTCACATGCCAAAACCCCAGAGGCTCAAGTTTGGAGTATAGACACCATCATTATCATATCAGCTCTGTAACGTTGACTGTGCCCTTTGCTTTCAAATGCATTCAGATCCCAACACCATCTTGCAAATCTTCAGTGCTTCACTATGGCATGAAGCTTTATCTGCAGGAACTCAGCATGTCTGAGTCAGCAGACCTAGGTATTAGAATATTCTTACTGAACATATCACAAGCGGAATGCTGCTGCCTTCTGTCTGTGATACTGCCTTCCAGTCACCTCGTCTCATTTAATGTAAAAGTGTAGTGCCAGAGCATTCTTTGTGGAAAATTTATTTTAAATTAACCACTTTCAAACAGATCTCCATTTATTATACCAAGTACTGGTGGAAAGGCAGCGGATTATATGTACCTAGCTGCTGAAATAAAATAAAACGAAGAATTAAATAACAGAAAGATGCTTCAAGGAGGATATTAAAACAGATTTTGGGAGCATCAATCATTCGGTGCTGTAAACATGAAAGGGCTTATTCTTTGTGTAAAACCAGAAATTATTATGGTGCACTCACTGTTTATTTCTTTATTTAGTCTCATGGTACTGGGGTAACATCCCTTTATCTTTAGTAAATTTATATATGGGAGGCCAGATGAATGTTTTAAATATGAAAACTCATGTATTGGCAGTGTTAATGGTTACAGCATTCTTCCCTTATTTTAACAGAGCACTGTATAAATTTGGTCACTTTACAACACCAGTGTTACTTTCCGTTTTTCAAACTTGACTGTATGTAGAAGTCACCCAGAGATAACAATATTCTATTTAATTAAATATTCTATATTCAGCAGCTTGACTTTGTGAGGTTTCAAACAGGTCACTTGGCAAGCACTCCCCTTTTCAGCCACAGGGTGGTCAGCTTACATGTTCACTTTCCAGGCAATTTTTCTGTGCATGAGGTCCAGTCATGAGCTGGATAAACTGTCTGTAAACAATACAAGAAAATTAATTAAGAGCATGTACAAAGTGTAAGATGTTTAAATATAAGAAGAGATAGAACGAATAAGGTGAATCACAGACTAGGTAGTAGTCAGCAGGGTTATGTTGCTTCCAAAAAACCCCAAGTCTTACTGTCTATAGAGTGTGCAAAGCTCAGAGTATTTCCATTTTAATAAGGCTGCAGCTGAAGTATTGTGTTTGGTTTACTTGTGACCTTTTAAAGAATTCTGAGCAGACAACAAAAGAGGATCAGAGGTCCTGGAAAAAAGTTTAAAGAAAGATAGAAAGACCTAGAGTTGCTTAATTTACAGAAAAGTTGTAATAATAGTCTTCAATTATATAAAGCTATGGTTGCTACAAGTTCAAAGGCAATAGACTTTTCCAAAGGATAGGACGGAAACTAACAAACTTAATTTTCAGCAAAGAAGACATAGATTAGATGACAGAAAAAAAATGTGCTGACTATAATGGTGAGGATAAACAGCCTGACAAGGTGACAGAGTCTACATCACTGGAGATTTTACAGAAAAGATTAAACAATCATCCACCAGAATTATCTGACATTTAGTTGGCTAAAAGTCATCTGAAGATCCTTCTGTATTTGCTCAATTTCTGATTTAGAAATACTGGATTCAGGGACACAGTCCAGAAAAATATACCCCACACCTCAAATTTTGTCCTCTGTGGTAATTGAAAAAAAATAAGACCAACACAGCTTTTCCTTCTGAACTGTAGAGCAATGAAGATGGCTCTATTGAGTCAGCAGTGAGCGACTTTCTCAATCCAGCTGGTCTTAAGAAGAAGGATATCCATAATATTAATCCTAATGGTCTGATAGGGAAAAAGCCCACACGCAAAACCAACAAAAAAACAACCCCCTCCCATGAAAAAACATCACCAAATCTTTAGAGTTAGTCTTCAAGATTAATATTACTTTGGGAGAAGAACGTTGATAGGTGAGAACATACCCATCCAGCTTCTGTCTCCTTTTTAATAGCGTTCTTCTTTCAGCTGTTATGTGTTAAAGAACTCTTAATCCAGAATTCTCACTGCACAGTCTCTCCAGCTGATCTTTATAATCCCATCTCTGTTAGAGAAAGCTACCCTCACTTTCAGGTGAATCTTATTAAAGGGGTTGTAGGGAACTTCCTAGGTGTGAGGTATTAGCTGCTAAGCAGGTCAGTTGTCCTCTTAGGAAATGTAAAAGTATGTCTATGAAGATTTTTTAAAAAAAGAGTAAAGAAATAACTTTTTTTTTTTTCCTAGAATGCTGTTTGGTGTGATGAAATGTCATCATAGAGGTGATGAAATGTCATAACAGGACTGATCTCTGTCACACAGGGGTTTTCAAGCAGGGGGACTAACAAACACTCTTCAGTCTGTTGAGGCAGGCAAAGTATTTGGGGTGTATACATATTTTATATATGTATATTTTAGGTTTTGTTTTTTTTAAACTGTAGTCTTGACACATGGTATAGAACAAGGTCGAGCAGACAGAACAGTGTTTATTCTCCCAGTACACTCCCTTTGATTTCCAAAGCACACACATGCGCCAACACTGCCCATCTCGTAGAGCTGATGGCTCTAGAGCCTGTCTGTCCTGGAGACGTCTGACCTGTGCAGAAACTTCTGGTCTGGGACTGGCAGTGGCTCCTTGGGAAGAGGATGTGGACAGGAAACACACCACGCCTTCTAAGTTCCTTCCAGGGGCAAAAACACCCACCTTCCAGAGCTGTGTAACAGAGAAGGGGTGCTTGCCTATAGAGTGAATTTCTGAAATCCTTTAGAAAAGGCCCACTTATGCTTTTGACAGACTTTCTGCTGCTGAAAATGGTATTATCTGACAATCAATAGCTGATGCTTCTGTTCTAAGCCTTCACAGACTTTTATCAGCCCAGGCCTACCCCAAGGAAGTGCTGCATTTCTACTGATGGGAAAGATTTAGCACCTTTCCCACCAGGTTACTGGGTCAGGTAAGATGGGGAATCATCCCACAGCAGTTCTGGGGACCTTGGAGGCTCTGGAAAGGAGCTGCTCAAGCTCTCCTGCAAGACTCTATGGGACAGAGGCAGCTCCCAGGCCTTGGTGAAGCAGCCCAGGGTTGGGGAAGGGTCCTGTTTGTGAAACCCTCAGACAGTGGATGGGGGAGATACGTTGGCCCTTCAAAGAGAGGAATCTCTCCAAAGGGTCTGAAAGGATTGCTTGCTTCTGGCATCAGGAAAAGTTCTTTCCTTATCTAGAGTGCCTTATTTTTCTTTAATGTTATTCAAAATAAAAACCCATTTAAAAGAGAAACTGCCAATGCTGGAGCAGTTTATTTACTTACCCAGGAGAATGAAGAGCCTATAATATGTAATTCAATGTCTGCTAGGGTCCCTTTTGGTGATAGAAAAAGTGAGTTGCTTATAATAATGTTTGCTTTTTCCCTATAGGTATGAATGAATGAAATGAGGAGTCTAATGATATCATCTTGTTACTCAGTTGCCTATAGATGGCGAGGCTTGGATTCATAATTGCATTAAGAGCCATAGCTTATGCTGATCATTAGCAAGGAAAATTTCACACCAGATATTCATTGTACTAAAGACCAGTTAAATTACAGTGTGCGTCGGCACATTACAGATATTATGATTCATTTCTGGCTTTAAAATACTTTAGTTAGGAGAAATTATCTTGCATATTTCAGAGTAAAACCAAAGCCTGGAAGAAATTACTTAGTGTTTGTAGCATTTGACTTTTTTGACTGTAAAAATGTTACTCCCAGCTCCACTTACTGTGTCAGCTTTCCAGTGACCGACAGTAAAAATTTTATAGACGTAGACTTATTAACACTTCTTTTTCACAGCGGAGCAGGAGTCCTTGGTAATTCAAGCAAAAAAGTAGGAACCAGTGTCAAAAGTGACATAAGGTGCCTGGAAAAGAACAAAAATTTAAAACAGGAAAGCACAATAATCTACTCTTCTCTGCTATGCTGAACTGCTTTATTTAGCATTTCTACTCTAGCAAGCTTACAGAAGAAATACAAAGAAGAATGGAGGATAACAGCTCTGAAGGAACTACATATCTGCCTCTCTCTTTTGAACATGAAATAGATTGAAGAGTAGATAGGATGTAATTAGGAACCCATCTGGCAGTTATGCACTTGTATGAGAGGACTGCAAATCGAGGGTCTACCAAATAATCAGTTTTTCTTAAACATTTACCTAATTAAATTGCTAGATAAAGCAACTCCAATTCTCTCCCTAATGTGCTATATAAATGGTCAAGGACTTCAGAGAGATCCTCCTTCTGGGAAACAACTACATTCCTCTTTTCCTGAGCATTACACAATTAATTTACTAATTAGTCAGGACAGATAATTGCTCTTGCTCATTTTGAGAGAGCCTGTTACTGGTTGTGTTTGCATGCGGGTATGGTTGGGGTTTTTTTTTGGTTGGTTGATTTTTTGTGGTTCTTAGCAGGGGTGTTTTTTTGTTTATTTGTTTTTTAACACTTTACTGTCTCAACTGTTGCCCTTTACCAGTTTTTGCCTGGGCACTTGTTACCCTGGACACAAGCACTGCAGCAAAGGAACTGAAAACAGTCCACAGGGAGTAAAGATGGTGTGGGATCCTGGATTTTTTATAAATAAGTCTAAAAGAGGTATCGAAAACCCCCATTCAATGGATGCTTCTGTGAAGCCGAAAGAATTGGCATTTCCAGAGAGAAAACTGGGAGAGAGTCCTGGCTTTGGCCAATGGAATTTAGTCTGAACAGCAAAAGCAGATAAAGGCAGGGATGGAGCACTGGGCATTGTGTCTCAAGATATAGATATGGATTAACAAAATCTTGCAACAAAATAGATCTGACTTTCCTTATCCCAGAAGTGGGTCAGCTTCAAACTGCCCTAAGGGAAATGTATAGCCTTATCTCTTAGTGTGTTTTAACACTCTATAATACTGTGAAACAGGTTCAGACAAGCATATAAAGCAGAATTAACATTTGCTTCCTGACCTCTATATTGATTTGTGTTCATCAAGTGAACAATCCCATTCAGCTAATCATGTGGATATAGTTTGTTTTGCTGTGCTTTTGTTTCACAAATCTATATATATATAAATCAGAGAAAAATAAAATGATCTTTAGCTTCCTGTTATTACAAGATAAAGAAATATATCTAAAAGTTTCAGCAAAAAGCAATATTTTCGTTCCTGCTGAGTTGTAATCTTGGTACTGAATTTGTCTCCATATAGGTATGTGGATAAAAGCCTGGTTATTTGTGATGGTGTATTTTATGGGAGCCACCACACTGAGAGTAGAATTTGAAGTTCATATTTACATTTCACACACTCTGTTATTTTAGGTTTAAGGTTAAATGCAGGTGTTTTTCTAGAATTTCCTATGCCCTTATGAGTCAGTTCCTGTTTCAAAGTCAGTCTTTATAATTAGCCAAAATTCTAGAACATATCTTCAATTGCACTGGAGAGACAGATTTTAATTTTGATCCTTTTTTTTTTTTTAATGGATCTCCATCTGAAAATATTATCATTTTGACTGTGTTTTGGAGCATCCTGCAGCTCTCTCAGTTGGTTAGACTTTAGAATAAAATCCTGCCAGTAAGAATCTGTCTAGAATTATGCAAACACACAACTGTACCTTGGGCACATTTGCACATATTTTTTCTAACTAGAGAGGACAGCACTGAACATAGTTAAATTTTAAGGACCAATTTGTAGTTTCATTTTGCACTGGTGCTGGCTATCCCTGGGTCTTTCTGTGGGCTGATCAGCTCTTACAGAATTCATGGCCACTGAAGATTTTTAATATCATCCCTTCATCTTAAGTCAAGTCAGCCACATGCTGCATTTCCTCTAGAAATTCAGGTGTGCATAAAATATTGATTTATTATTTTTTAAACAGGTTTTTATTTTCCACTTCTCCATGGTGAACTAATGCCTAAAGAAGAAATAGATGAACTGCATAAAGACTCAGATTACTTTGCTCTTTTCTCCCTAGTAATTATTTATGAGCACACAGATACTATATTCTGCAAAGTTCATAGCAAAAGATATGGAAGTTGAAGGTAGGCAAATGTGAGAATGTCAAACGTTATGAGAGACTACCAATGCAAGTGAATTATCCTGAGTTTGCCCTTCAATCTGTTTGTATTCCCATTGCATGTATTTTTAAACTCATCTAATTTTTCACAGAAATTTCAATAAAATTTTTATTTAAATATATTTTCATTTAAATCTATTCAGAAATCATTCTGACTCACTGTCATTTATTCTTTGAGAATTAATTAATTTTCTCAACATTTGCAATTTTATTCATCACTCTTAATTTAAATTACTAAAATTTTAGATCCTTAAAAGAAATTCAGTAATTTGATTACCTTTGATTACTCATTTCTCTTAACTAACTGAATGATTCTGACATGTCACACTTTTTGGAGACAGAGGGTTAACTCAAATCCTTCGCAAAGGCTATTTGGATAAAAGTAGGATCTAATTAACCTACATTATTAACAATTTCTTCTTGCTATTCTTATAGGTTATTAATAGACTCATTAATAAACGAAAGGAAAGAGGCATGGGATCACCTTAACTAATGTGCTCCACAGAACTCAAGTTATTGCTATTTTTTATTATACCAGTTTATAGTTCTGTTACAACAATAACTCGATGACTTGATTATAGTATTATATACACAGATATAAATGCACCGAAGGGCTCCTGCTGGTGGATTACCTGGATTACCTGCTCAGCCTTTGCTGTCAAGGCTCTACAAATGTATCGCCTCCTGAAAGATTTCCGTGGCTTTAACCTCTCCGTTCTGCCTTAAATGCAAAGGGCATCAGGGGTACTTGGGAAGGAGCACAAGGCAGAGACCCAAAGGCATAAGGACACTGGCACTGCATCTTTTTTGAGACACCCATTGTGCGTGATGCTGATCCTGTTAACACGGCACTCTAAATGTGTGACTTCATACAGAATGGTGCCAGAGACTCTGCACTGCAACTCTTTAACTTTACCCAAGCAGCTCAAGGGATTTCCAAACTGGGCTTTTTTACTGGAATTCTCTAGATGCTGCTGAAGCCGTACTGTTCCACTAAATTTATCCTTAAAACGTATTCTTATTGTACAGATGTGAGACTACTGCCAAGTAGTTTGCAGTTGCCTGAAACTGTTGTGCAGTTGCACTCTATGACAATCCCTTCTCGAGCACAGTACTTGACATATTAAATATACTTTTATTAAAAGCCTATTCTCAGACATATTATTTAAAATGTAATTACTGACTGTATGGTTTTGTGTGTGTGTGTTCACAGGACAAGAACTATATTAATGATCTTCAAATCAAGTATTGCATTTGCAAATAATGTGAACTAAAGTACAGTGTATGCCTGTGCTAAACAACTGTTATCCTGACCTCTGGTAATGTTTTTTTGGGAGGAAGGATGAGAGTGGGGGAAAAGGAGGAAAAATATCACGATTTATCAATATTATACAATCAGATCATAGCTATCTTATTGTTTTGCTGATGTTTGCAGTGATAGTAGTGAAAAATGCACTAGTGCAAGTTCCTAATAAAAAGGTGTTCTGCTTTTACAAAGCTTTACCTGCCCACCCCTCAAAAAACCCCCACTTTTATGTGGAAATGCTTTCCATGCTTTTTTAAAATAGGTATTCTTCAGGCTTCAGTAGAAGACTCTCCAGAAAAGGCATTGGTGGATGTTCTTTCAGAGACTAGGACCAGCTCTACTGATTACTGCACTAAACTCTAACCAGAGTAACCATGTAGTAGAGTTACAAAAGAAATTAAATTGGAATAATCAAGTACAATGTAAACAGTGGAATTGAATATACCAAGAATATTTGTGTCTGTACTGCATATTGTATGGTATTGTTTGGTATATTTAATAATTGGGATCATTTTGCTCTTCTAGAAAATCCAATGCAAAATTTCTGCAAGTAGGCTGGTAATTAATACAACCAAACTAGCAGAACTGAATGAAGTAGGAGATTAATTCTTAACTGTCAGTCTTTTCAGCTACGGGTACAACTCAAATTTCATACTAAATTTGGCTGCACAGATGTGGCACCACAGTCTGCAGCTGTCTCCAAATGCTTTATAAAACAAAATCAGAAGGTAGATTCCCAGCTTCCAGCTCTCACTTCCAGATTTTCCCCTCTAACACACAACAGTAACCTTAGCAATGCGACTTCTTGTTTTTCTAATATGAGATTAATGCACTAATGCAGACTTACCTTTGGATAGAATTTAAATTTCTTGAGACAACTTTACCAAAATTATCCCATCTTCACATTAAAAGAGACACGGTTCCATTGACATCATCAACAATGCCAGCTAATAGAGGAATGAAGCAGGAGGTTGATACATTCCTGACCTTTCCACAGTATATTTTAGAGCTAAAGAAGCCTTTTCTTTTTCCAACTCCTTCAATATTCTTCTTTTATTCACTCTTTAAATGCAATATAGCTGGCTTTCCAATTCCATGACAAACAAAGAAACAGATTTAATGCTTGGGAAAACTACCAAAAGCTGTGTTACTAATCTTGTTTTTCAAAGGAGCGAAAGGTAACCTGCAAGACCCAACAGTTTAAAACAGCAAAACAAAGCAAAAATGCCTGATGCATGTATGGGTGAGGTCTCTCTTTTTCTATCCACACATAATTTGTAAGGAACTCTTGACAGAATATTTGGATGCTATCCCATGACTGCTTCTGTCAACACAAGCTGCTGGTCTCTGGGTCATGTTCTTTTGTTTGTTAGCTGGAAAACATTGAGTTAAATTATGTCCTCATAAAACAGTAGCATCTTGTTTATTCAACAGAAAAATGCTGTATCATTCTATCTAAATGGAAAAACTGCTGCACATACAAACTCATCCAAAGTTTTTGGTTTTTCAGGGTTTTGGACTGGAGTGGTGGGTGGTTGGGTTTTTTTTTTAAGTTAGTGATCTTTAATTACATGAAAATTGAAAAAAATACAAGAAGAACATAGACAAGGAACAGCTTGCATAACATTTTTAAACTCTAAAATAGAATATTACTTGAAAAGATAAGTAGCCTTGCACATAGAACACGTATTTATTTTAACAAGATTAATATATTTGTAAAGTAATGTACACAGTTTACTTTATGGCCAGTTAATGTTTTTCTCTTTTCCAAGACAGAGAAAATAAATTTTTATGCAATTTGCTTCTGTTGTCAGTGCTAGAACAAAAAAGAAAATAAACTTGGATCTCAACAGACAACCTAATTATGTTACCATTGTCTCTTTACAAACACAATTTTCACCTGTTTTGAGGTACGTCCAATTTGAATTCTTATTTCAATCCTGAAAAGGCAATGTCAATACAGGAATCCCACGTATGGCAGGGAAAATTGTAGTAAAGAGAGTTAGTATCAGCAAACTCTCTTTAGTTAGTATCAGCTAACTTTGATTTCTAAGTACTTGTGCTCAGTATTTAAGCCCCATCATGTGAAAATAAAGCTGGAGCACCTTATCCCATCCCCTGTTTGTGCATATTGCAGAATCATTTTGTAGTTCACCAGTTTGGCAAAAGCAGCAGTCTCTGCTTAAAAGAGGCCCAGAGAATGAAATAAAATAGGTCCCCCTGCTCTTCTGACAGGAGTGTGCTGTAGGACCATATAAAGAAATGTTCACTGGAGTTTGCCTGCCCTGCTCTGGCCCAGGGCTGGGGATCTTGGGAGCCGGGAGGAGGAACCAGGAGCAGCCTGGATGGACCTTTCTGAAGGTCAACTTTATTCTGCTCCCCCTTCCCTCCCCTCCAAAGCTGTGTTTGGTTGTTCCTATAGCATTTATGATTCTTACTGTTGGGGCTCACGTTGCAACATCAAGAAGAACTATTGATTTGTGGTCCCTTGCATAAAAAGAGGGGAGATGTGAAAGTTTGGTTCTGCTCACCTTATTTAGGAGTCTGCAAAATGAGACTGAGAAGGGATTTCTCTTTTGCTTCTGAGTTGAGAGGAGGCCTGTTTAAGCCTAAAGCTGTTTTGAATTAGTTTGCACACTAGAGCATACTGATGGGCTGCAAGCACATATGCCATAACCGTACTTCACAGGAGGTTTGTTATTTCACAGGTGCATTTTGCATACAAAGTTTGCATAGTGGAAAAAAGAGACCAAGAAAAAGGCAAGTAATGAACTCTTTTCCCTGCTCTTTCAAAAGGCCTATTCTGAGGTAACTCAGGAAGTTCATTATAAGCCTGCCTCTTCTATCCTCCTTAGAGTAGCACTTTACTTTTTGGGTAAGCCAGCTGAGCTTGTCATTTGTGACAGCAAAGCCATCTGCAGCCTTTTCTGTTCCCTCTGGTCTTTCCCCCATCTTCACTAGCTGAGATAGAGTCTAATTTTGTTTCTATTACTAGAGGCACAACTATGATATCAAGTTTTTTCCCCTGATCTTGGGACTCCAAATTGAATAAATTTTGTTTACAATTCCTGGCAAAGTATTCTTCTTGGGGAAGCAGATTATTTTATAGTAAAGTGTGTTGGCATGTATCACACCTTATCTGAGCTGTTGTTTCAGTCTGTCTGCAAGCTCTGGAAGACAATAGTGATTTGTCTCATTATGCTGTCAAGCGTTCCTTGATATCCCTGAAAAGCAGAGGACTACAGAGCAATTAAAACGTAGACCACAGCATAGTCATTTATTTAATTGTTCGTTTGTTTATTTCTTTATTTAAAAAGCAGCTTTACAGCATGCAAACTTTGATGATACCTTGTGACATCTTCAGGTTGTCCAGTTCTTTTGGCGCAGTACCAGCTGTTGGCCAGGTCTCTGTGAAGACCTGCAGTCAGCTAGTACTAAACACTGGAAATGCTGACTCCCAGAAAGACTTGGGAGGAATTTAGGCTCTTGGAATATGGCTACCAGTGCTGATACCATAATCTGGATTTTTCAGGCGTGTACTGTTTTTCAGGCTCTCCTTTTATTGTTTCATGTAGGTCTAGAATATCTAAGTAAATCTCTTTCATCTTTTCTCTTTAACCTCTCAAAAATAAACCCCTTTCTCTGTCATACCTCAGCCTTCTATTATGAAAGAAATCCTCTTAAATATATGTCTGAGTTCAAGATTTGTTTTGTGTGAATTTTGTACCTTAAATGCTGAGTTCAAAAATGTAACCTGCAAACCCATTTTCATGTTTCCTGAGGCATAGAAATGGTCTCCTGCTATGTATGAAACAGCAAATTCTTTTTTAATGTAGAACAGAAACTATAGGGGGAAAAATGGTGATCATTGATTCCTTTTCTGAATGAACATAATATATTAATTCTTATATCCTTTCTGTGCCATGTATACCAATTTTATTTTCACATTACAAATTGTTTAAAAATCACTTTTGACTATTTTTCTTTCTTTTAGTTTGGATATCAGGAAAAATTCCCTCACAGAAGAGGTTATCAGGCATTGGAACAGGCTGCCCTGGGAAGTGGTGGAGTCACCATCCCTGAAGGTATTTAGAAAATATGTAGGTGTGGCACTTAGGGCCATGGTTTAGTGGTGGATTTGGCAGTGTGAGGCTAAGGGTTGGATTTAGAGGTCTTTTCCAATCTTACTGATTTTATAGTAGTATTTAAAGAGCTGGCCTTGCAGCCCTTCTTTTTATTGTAATGGTGCCACAGGTTAAAATTCAGATTACTCTGATTTACTGTTAGGCACATGGAAACTTTTGGATGGTGAACATAGAATTCTGAATTTAATTTGGATTATTTGATTGGTAATGTTTTTTAAATTTTGTTGCTGCAATGAGCTCATTTAAGGTAAATAAAAATACTTTTTTTCCCCCATAACCCAGAATAAGGCTATGAAAAGAATTTAAACCAAGACGTGAAAATTCTGGCCCCAGGCTTACTATTTATTATAGATATCTATTTTATTTTCAGTGAAATACTTGATGGGTTATTAACAACATTCTCTGGAAAGCTGAGTTGGAGTTTGTCTTGTATTCTGTGATTTCAGCTACTTCATTCAGTTGCCAAAGCATACAAATGAGACTAATTTCAAAGGAGTTTTTCATTTAAATATCTCTTAAAAATAAAAGCTAAAATGCAGCCAGAAAATACAGGAGGAGAAATTCCACCTTATATCAGGTTTATGAGCATGGGAAAACTCATCTATTATGGATGTTGCAGTTCTGTGTTTTGGGTCATGTGCTTTCTTTGGCTTGGTGATTTTTATTTTGGAGGGGGGCGGAGGTGGGGGAATTTGTTTTATGGGTTGTTTTAAGGGTTAAATGAACTCTCTGGGGAACAGAAAGAAATAGAAATTCCCCAGTCCTTTTCGTTTTCTCTTTTTTTCAAGATACTATTATATGCCACAGTGAAAAAACACAGGAAGACTGTCTACTTCCAAAGCAAGTTCTGTACAGATGAGGATCTTTCAGCACAGTCATCAAATCAATTTTTTTACTAATATTAAGGGCTATTGGATAAATTGGTTCTTGTTTGACTACATCTGTTTGTAACTTCTCCCCTGGTACTTCTAGTCCATCTCCTAAAGGAAAACAGAGATGGGCATTTACACTGCTGGTCTCCAGTTGTCCTCTTTCCTTCCTTTTCTTCCCCAGTTTGCAACCATTGACAAATTTGCCAAATGTTTGACCTGACAGCACAGGTTCCAGAGGTGCTACATTTTTATAGATATTACGAGGGTGTAGTTAAAAAGGAGAGAGGGCACAAGATAGACATCATTACCATTTTTTCTTAAGACAGTGACTGCTGTGGAAGCTCACCTCAGTAAGACAGGGAAGTAGCCAGGCTCAGAGGATTTTTATTTTTTTGCAGTGAATCATATAGGCCAATGCTCTCTAATGATGACAAAATAGAAGCAGAATTGTGAGTTGGAGATGTAGAGTATGTGCCTGCAACTCACTCAACTCTTCTGGTTATCTTTTCCTAACTCTCTGCCTTATCTTTGGTACCTCTGAGTTTTGGAAATCTGTCATACCAAATTCTAGTAAGAGGTGTTGGAACAGTGCTATTACTGAAATTTTCAAATAATAGAATTTTTTTTTTTTTACAGGTTGACATTTTTCTGGGCAGCACCTTTTTGTAGTTGGTTAAAATAATAGGAGTTGATCAGCTGAATGAGAACCAGTTGGAAATTGAGTTGCTGGGAATCTGATCGTTCATGTTTTCAGTAGACAGCAGCCTGGTTTTACTTCATCAAAGATCTTGATGAGACTGCTAAATTTTAAATATACAAATAGTGCTGTTAAACTTTTCCTCCATTTTTTGATTTTTGGAAATCTTTTAGGGTGACCTACAAGCTCTGAAGCAAGAATCTGAGGGAGAAGTGGTAGTTATTGGTTTTCTTTCTGAGGTGTGGATTCACATCATATATGACCTTTCTTATCCAACACTATTAGAAGATAATTTTAATGATAAAGGATATGAACTGATTTCCTAGGCTGCACAGGGCTATAAACACATGAATTACAATAATGTGTTGCTTGTAGATTTTTCACTTGTGTTTATTGGTACTTTTTTCTTAGCAATTAAATGAATTGTTGTGATATACTGTACAATTACTATATTGCCTACTGTCACTCAGTGTATATCCCGATATTAAGACACCAAATGGTGAATACTGGCAAGATAATTTCAGAAATTCTATAACCTAAAAGAAAGAGACATGGTTTATTTTTTAAATTTCTGTGAAGGCTTTATTTAGGTCTCTCCTTAATGAGTTTACTTATTCCTTCTAATTGTACAACAGACTTTGGGACCACTTTAAAGCATCTGGTCTGACTATCATAGCTTTAGATGTCAGTGTAACAAGCACTTTAATCCGCTGGACATTGAAAATAATAGTTCCATACTACGACTTGAATCATCACAGAAACTCAGCCACTCCAGAATTCAAGTAATGCCTGCAAGTTCTTCAGCCCAGATTGTTCTTTGTGTAAAACAGATCATGTTTAATGCCCCATGAAATAAAATTTTACTATTATGGTTGGCTGTGATGAGATTACAAGGAGAAATAGGGGGTGAAAGGAATGAAATTCAATTTATTTTCCAAGGTGTTGCAATATATTACATCTTCTATCTATTTTGTGTGATCTAGAGGAAAAATAATTTCATTTCAGTCAAACAATTCAGGAGGACTCTGAAAAAGTCTTCGCAACAAACAGTTGAGGAAAAACAACTTAAGTGTTTGAATAACAAGTATCTCCAAATAGCTAATTCCCTTCAGTGTCTGACAGCAGACCCCTGTTGCCCTGGTTTTTGCTAAAGCCTTCTGTTTTAAACTTGGAGTCAGAATTCTTGCTCACACAGTTTCATGTAAATAATAGCCAATGTTTACTTAACGGTATTTTCTGGTTTTCATTCCTTTTGTGATAAGAGAACTTTGATGAGCATCTTTTTTCTCCAGTGGGATTGAGAAGGAAGTGACATGTCCTCCAATCCCTTGTAGAGTTCAAAATTCTGTAAGAATGTGACATATGTAAATAAAGGGTCTTTCGCCTCCTTTCTGCTGAACCTAGCACGTGCAAGAGCGTCTTTAGTGTGTTTTCCCAGACACAGACCCCTAAAAATTTCAGTGCATATTTGGAAATGGGACTGAAGAAAATACTATTCACAAAGTGCATCATGTATTGTCGTGTGAAGCTATTGCAGAAAACTGATAATGTACTGATGATGCTGAGCTTCACAATATGTGCATGTGACAGGAGCCATATCTCTGAAGGATGTGCTGGTAACAAAAAGGAAGGGTTTGTGCAGAGAGGAAAAAGTTTGGACTTAAACTCTGGAGACACCCAAATAATTCATAATGTTGGTAATAGCCTGCGTATTATATTTATCCAGCAGAATAAGTATAATAGGAAGGACAGAAGTTTCAGATTAAGCTGTAAAACAGTTGGGGGACTGCAGAGGCCTTTACATTTGTAATTTAGCTTTTAAACACAAAGATATTTGCATAATTCAGGGTAAAGAAAAGAGTTGTAAAACTGAGGACACATCCAGAAAGAGGTCAAGCTGTGTAACCCGAGTCTTTCTTTCCCTGATGGCTTCTCATAGGCAAGAGTACAAAAAATGTACTGCTAAACTGAGGTGAAAGTGCTTTTATAGGTACCTTTCTTTGCTTGTAAATATTTTTCCCTAATCCTCAGTTAAATATTTGACTTTAAGTTTTGTTGAACACACAGCATTCTTCCTTTACCTTTAAGCCTTGCTGTGTTCTTGCAAAGGTTGGGCTGTGCAAATTCTAGGAAGCAGTAGAACCTCTTGCATCAACTTCAACTTTCAGCTTGAAAAAATCTGTTTATTAAAACTCAGGTAAAAGGAAAACACACACGTATGTGAGCAGATAAAACAAGATCTCAGAGTGAGATCTAAGATAACTCTGGTTTTGGAATTGTTACTCATAGAAATGTAATGTCCCATGAGGAATGATGAATTTTGAATACAGAGTGGGTTGGCAAGAATTTTGAATAACTTGGCTATGTATATTTAATAGCAATATGTTGTCCAAATACAGTGTTATTAAGTTTTTGAAATCAGTCTCTATTACATGCAGGATCGATATATGTGATTATTTTGCATAAGGAGGAATAAAATGTTTTAAAAGTATCTTGCTTATTTTGTAGACACATTGATATGTTTTATGACTCATATATAGACTGGTTCCCTGCACCAAGCTAGGTCATGGCAAGAATAAGAATTTTAGAAATATGGAATATATTGTGTGGAAATAAAGAACAAAGATCCTAAGCCCTTATCTGTATAATATCTTTATGGCACAATGAAAGCTGCATTTCAGTAGTTAACTTTGTTCTGAAACTACTTAACTTATGTGGTCATAGCTACTGGACTGTAGAACTTGGAATTAGCAGTGGACAAATCTTCTACTGCTACGGAAGGAGATAATAGCCCACTATAGCCCCTCTTGGGAAATATAAAATAAACATAACCTGACACAGCTCAGTAAGTAGAAAGCATTTCATGGTCCAGTAAATCTTATAGATCATGATTAAAGGTGTGAGTGCTACTGAAAATAATTTGAAGGAAGAAGTATAATTAGTGTATTATATTCCCAATGTGACTTAAAAAAAAAAAGGAAGTGTACCTGCTGAGACTAAGGCCAGTCCCTGTAAATGTACACTCAAACAAACCATGTAGCACAAGTATTTGTAAATCCTGGCCATAACCCAGGCTTTCAACTCTTCAGTCAATGACTGCTGACTTTATGCTCCTGCTTTTCTACCTGTTGGAAAGTCAGCTTGGGTGTGTGTCATCTTTAGCACCCTGGTTTTCATAAAAGTTCAAGAAATGAATGGGGACTGGTCTTCAGTAACTTTAGACAACTACAGTGCTTCATCTGCATCTGAGCGCAGCTCATCCTTAGCTGTGTGTTCAGTCAGCAACTCCCACATCCTTTAGATAACACAAATCATGTCCTACAGGGTCATCTTTCCCTCCATTGTCATTCTAGACTGCTTTTGGGGGTTAAATCAGGTGCAGATGTCTATATCTTGTCAGTCTCTCTCAAAAGCTGTGTCGGGTTGTCAAGAACAACTGACAACAACTAAACTCTGCCTTGGAGACGACAGCGAAAATCTGCCAGGCTCCAGCTGTGCCCATGGCTGGGTGCATGGGACTTGGGACACTTCTGTTTCACAGGCCCGTGACCTGGTCCTTCTTCATGCTTGGAGGTGCCACTCAAAAAAGGAGTCAGAGCCAAGCTGAGGTCCAGTTCCTGGACTGGCTCATCCTCTGAGCTATGTCCTGAAGTTATGAAAATGAAAAATGAATGTAGCCATGAAGTAGTTAAAGCAGTTTGCTTTTTGGTCGAGCAGATATCAAACCTCCATGCAGAATCTGTTCACCTTTGCTTTCAGTAAAAAAAAACACATCCAGGTAACACACTAATATAATTAACAAGAATTAGGAACTTGCAGAGGGAGCTAGAACAAATTTCCCTGATTTTTCTAATAGTCTTATCCAGGAAGGGAAGCCTTAGAGGTGACAGAGAGCTGAGAGAGAGAGCAGACATGAGGAGAGGGAAAAGGTGAGTATGTGGAAAATCCCAGGCAGGATATGCAGGAATCTGCTCTCATTCCCACTCATTTTCAGGGTGGGATTTTCTCCCCCACTCTCAGAACAGCAGGTTGCACACTTGCATGGGGATTTACTGAATCCAGAATGGTTGACTGGAAGTTTGTATGAGGAGGTGGATGTCAAGGATATCAAGGTACAGGTTTCCTGAGGTTCTGTCTGTTACAGAGCAAGGAGAGATGCATAAGCCCACTTTTCTCACTTCCACAATTTTCCAGGTTCTTGAAAGAGAAGAAAAAATTAATTAAAATATTGTGGTGGTTTTGGGCCAAATTCAGGGAAACGTCCAAAAGGGCTCTCTTGGGCTCAGTTTAAAGGCACAGAAAGGCTCAGGATCGTATCTGGGCATAGAGCGTTGTTAGGGCATACAACATCATAAAGTCACCCCAAGACAAATACATAAACATCTTCAAATGTAATGCAATCAGAAATAAAATATGCTAGATGATGTAATCCATTATAAAAGCACAGTTAAAGGAGACCATGATAATTGTCAGTTTTATGAAGTACCCAGTACACTGCTGTGCATGAGAGACATTTTGAAAGTCTGATGGGCAGAAGTATTCTGTCAAAATTGCTCGTGTTAGAAAACTGGAATAAAGCTGATTTGGTAATTTGAGAATTCATATTTGCAGAATCTAGCAAATCAAGAATTAAATTCTTTGCTTAGCAGAGTGACCCATAGTCACAGCTATTTTAGTGCCTCTCTTACAATGAACGGCTTAAAGGGGATATAGACTGCTCATCACAATTCTTTTCCTGTGCTGTTTCATACTGCTCAAGTTTATAAGCTTTTCTGCTAAAAGAGCTCTAACTTAAATGCCATCCTTTACAAGAGACCTATTCTGTCTTTGGAGGATTACAGTACTTAAAGTTCCCAAGAGACGTCTAAAACTTATTGCCAGACTCACGATCTAGAAAGGTTCTGTAGTGTTCAGAGTTTCTAGGTGTTTCTGTGCTGCTTTGTGGTTGCACGTTTATGGTCTGACCAATCATAAGGGTACAGTCTGGATGGAGTCAAAATAAAGAAAGGATAGTGCTCAAAACTGATGATTTTTCTTGTGAAGGCCTGTACAGCTGCTTCTACAGGCTCTGCAGAAGTCCACAAATAAGTTTCAACTACAACACCTGCAGGGATTTAATCAGTGGCTTAAAGTATTTGTCTTAGTTTGTAAGCACACAAGACATCCTAATGATTATTAAAATAAGTCTCTAAGAGTTTGTTGTGCTCATAATATTTGTTCTTTAATCAGAGATCTAAGTAAACAAATTAAGTCACAGATCTTAATACTGAGGCAATACTTGTGCTCAAAGACCATAGCCTAATGTAAAACTGTACAATATATAATGGTTTGAGTGTACAGTAACAGATGGAAATATATCTTGTAGTACCAAGGAAAGAGCTTCCTTCACTTAAATGTGAGCAGACATGAAGCACTAGTGCAAATAAACTTCTTTCAAAATGTGTTATGGAATTCTTAGAAAGCCCAAAACATTCTGCTGAGTGGTTTATTACCATACAGCTGGTTCCACAGACTCTATTTAAAAAGTAGATTTGGGCTCATTGAGAAACTCAGCATTCTGTTATAATATTGCATCCACAGTACAAATATATTTCTCTACTGGTAGGGCTTTACAGTAAACTATGTACAAAATTGATATGCCAACTGATACTTCAATAGACTTTGGTGAAGTGATACCTGTACATGAGAAATAATCTGCTACCCGCTCTAAAACCCATAATCAGACCCACTGGATGTGTGAAGCTCTAAAGTTCCTAAACTCAGGAAAAGACTTCTAAAACACCTGCAGGTGGTAAATGCAATCAGCTGCTCTGTGTGGATCCAGCACATAATTCCCCCAAGGAAACAGATGAAATCATTACACTGAGTGGCTGTATCCTTGAAAAGTACTGTTCATAATTGTTCTATTCCAAACACTCTGCCACTAAAAATGCACCTTTCAGATGTCAAATCCTGCTCCATCGAGCAGTGTACGTGATCTGCTGGCACAAGTCATGGCAGAGTTTTGATGTGGCTGAACAAGCCGTTTGATCCAACTATTTTTCAGTGGATATTGTGCGAGCATTTATTTATATTTATAGCCAGAAAACACTAACCAAAAGCTTCAGAAAGCCAATATTTCCTTTTACAAGGAACTTTTCACCTTTCTCTTGCCAGTGTAAAGAAAAGAAGTTATAACAGGCCTGGAATGCTGTAACTTTTTAACAGTGAAGGGGGGAAGTCTTGTATTCAGTAAAGACAGCCTCTAATTGAGCCTGGTTACTATTTCCTATAAACAAGCACAAATACTGCTTTGGTTTTCAAAGGATGTTTTGATAAGGCAGGACAGCTGGCTAAAAGGAGGATGTGGAAACAAAAATGATCAACTTGAAAAGAAGCAAAATTCCGAGGTCTATGCATTGCATTTAGTAGGGATATGTCAGGTAACCTCTACCACTGAAAGCTGGGGGAGCTGGCACACAAAGCTGGCAAGAGAGCTTTCAGCAAATCCAAGTCAGAGTGGTGCTGTACTGCTGAAAAACAACAAATGTGGTAGATACTTCTAAGAAAAGGGAAATAAATGTGGCCAAATACCAGACTGTAAATATGGTATCAGTAGTATGCAGCACTTCTGAGAGGGGAAAAAAAAAAATCCCCGAACAAGACCTAAAGAAAGAATTCCTTGGAAATGGGTTAATTGGAATTATGCATTGACCAGAAGTAGGTTTTGTACAACTTATTTCATATTGCCTATGATCCAGCAGTTTCAAACAGTTTGCACTGTATCAGAGACTTCTGTAATTCTGAAAATTTTAACCAGCTTGGACCTACTAGGGATTAAAGAGAAATTAGAGAGTAATTAAGTTATGCTGGGCACAAAAGCAGTAAATTTAGACTAAAGGGCAACTATTTAACTAATGGTAAATAATTTTTAGGTGTCCTTGCTGAGGAAAGGATGGTACAAGACATTGCCTTTACACTGACCATTCATAAGGTCAGTTTGAACATCAGAAATAAGGTTCAAGCCACAGCAAGATTCTGTATGAGGCTTCCAAGAAGAATTTAGGCAGACCAGAAAAAAACCAGGTTTCTTCATGAAGGAGCTGAGAGTTTGTGGAAGGGATTATATTTTAAGGAGTCATACTAACCCCTGCCTAAAGCAATGGGTCTCTGACCACAAAAGTAATTTTCACAATGCTCAAGAATTGGGAATGGAGTGCCTAACAGTGGTTGGTGACGCCTCATTACTTCAAGGGCTCACTTGCTGAAGGGATAATGCTTATCAGCACTGTTGGCTCCCTGCAGATCACCTACCAAGCATTTTCCAGGCTTCCCAGAAGACCCAGTCCTTGTATTTGCCCACAGGCAACCCGGAGTTCTGTCAGCTCGGCCACGGTGTGGCTGCCCTTGGGTCTTGGGCAGTCTGTTTCCATTGACTGGAATGGTGGTATTTTCCCAAAGCAAGTATGTTTTGGTTTTTGAAGCTGAATTACTGAAGGTATAAGTAAACCTAAACCAGTTTTGAAAGCTGAAACTTTTTCTAGTTTCTTTTTTTTTTTTTCCCTTCTAAGGGAAATACCTGGTGTCCTTGCCTATGACAAGAGGACTGGGACTAGATGCTCTTTGAGATGCCTTCCAACCCAAACCATTCTGTGATTCCCCACTGTGACAGTGGGTCTTTGCTCTCCAACAGCAGTCATTACCCTTGACTCTTGGGTTTTTCTCTCAGGAAATATTTCTGTCCTGACAGATTAACCTCTGGCTCCTAATTACTAGGAATATGTGATTTGTGGGATTACATTTCCAGCCCCAATATATACAGGTTTCTTATGGTACATAGGTCAGTCACAGGAAGTTTCTATATGGAAAGGACAGTTTAGAAGGGAAGATAACACTGCTGGTGAGGGGAATTGTGCATTTTGAGGGTGCAAAATGGGAAAACAGAATCTACTGAGCAGTCACAAGGTAAAATGAACTCCACTGAGAGAGCTGGGAAAAAGCTTATACACAGCTGTATTCCATTTGCCTCCAGTTTTTAATTAGCTAAGTTTTCAGGAACTAAATTTAATTTCTAGATTGAGTGAAATGAGATTTTGTGCTGGTCTTGACTGGGACAGAGCTGTTTTTCTTCTTGGTGTCTGATACTGTGCTGTGTTTTGTATTCACTATGAGAATAATGTTGATAACCCAGTGATGTTTCAGTTGTTGCTGAGCAGTGCTTTCCCTAAGTCAAGGACTTCTCAGTGTCCCATGCTGTGCCAGGTACAAGAAGCTGTCAGGGAGCACAGCCAGGACAGGTGACCTGAACTGTCCAGAGGGACATTCCACACCACAGGACATCATGCCCAGTACATGAACTGGGGGGAGCTGGCCATCAGGGGCTGACTATTTGGGCACAGGCTGGGCACTGATCAGTGTGTGCTGAGCAATTGTATTGCGCATCACTTGTTTCTCTTGGGTTTTATTTATCTCTCTTATCTTCCATTAGAGTTATTATTAATATTATTACTGTTATTGTATAATTAGAATTATTGTATTTTACTTTGCTTCAAGTCTTAAACTGTTCTTATCTTTACCCATGAATTTTACTTTTTTTTTTCTTTTCTGATTCCCCTCCTCATCCCACTGCTGGTGGTGAGGGATAGTGAGTGAGTATCTTCATGGTATTTAGTCATTGGCTGGGGTTAAACTGTGACAGATTTCTTTTGATTTTTTTTTTCCAGAATGGTAGCAGTTTATGGTAGACTCTTGAGAAAAGAAGAAGATTCAGAGATGACAAAAGATAGAAGTGAAATTTTAGCAATATATAAAGGAATGAATGTCTCCCATCCTATCCAATAGAGTTAAACTTGCTGTACCAGCAAATGGACAAGGCTGTACAAGGAAAAATGAGTGGAGACCGAGACTGAAGAGCAACCATCTTAAAATAATAATAGATTGGGGTGGGGTGGAGTCGATAAGGAACCACAGATCCCTAACCTTCATCAGAAAATAACTAAAACAAACTCCTCCATATTAGTTCTTAGCAAAAGTAGAAGAAATAGCAATGCCACAGGTAAAACGTGTATCAGAGAGGAATTATTTCTGCTGCTTTTGTGTTTGCTTCTATTAAAGTCAGAAACCATCACAGGCCATGCAGCTCCCCCATGTGTTTATTCCTCTCTCACAAGCTCAGCCTGATCAGAGCATTGAGCAGCACATTTGCAGCATTTGCAGCTTTGAGTTATCCCACATACAGCATTAGATGGTCAAACTGAAATTGCAACTTATTTATTTTTAATAAACAGTGAATATGAGTGGTATTGAACAGCAGGGGAAAAGAGGACTTCTCTTTATGTGAGGGATGAACACTGAGAAGACCATTAGGACCAAGGGTATTTCAGTGGTGCGAACACGGGGTCGATGCCTGCAGGCTCACACTGTTTGCTTTTCTATTGTGATCTTCCTCTGTGACCTTTACCAAAAGATTCCCTTTGTGTGTCTGTTCAGCAAGTGTAAAATGGGAATAAGTGTATTTCCCTACTTCCAGAGGTAAAATAAAAGCCACATGGGTCTTGATTTTTATGGTTTTATGAACTATACAAATTGACAGGATCCAAGGCAATGGCCTGAAGTTGTGTCAGGGGAGGTTTAGGTTGGATATTAGGAAAAGGTTCTTCCCCCAGAGGGTGGCTGGGCACTGGCACAGGCTCCCCAGGGCGGTGGTCACAGCACCAGCCTGACAGAGCTCAAGTGTTGGGATAATGCTCTCAGGCACATGGTGTGACTCTTGGGGATGTTCTGTGCACAGGACCTTGTGGGTCCCTTCCAACTCAGCTTACTCTGGGATTCTGTGATATATATTTAAAAAGAAAGAAAAAATATTAAA
>VYXC01011858.1:11054-127502 GCA_013397175.1 Platysteira castanea | reverse complement strand
TAAACAGTAGTAACAGGCAAACAAATCAAATAGAAATCTACACCTGCAAGTGTAACAAGTCTCTGTCTAGCTTTTACAATAAGCAAAGCAAACATTTCATGCTGGGTGCTGACAGTTTTGGACGTGCGGTGTGGTAGAAAAATCTATTCAATGATTAATAAAGGGTCTGGCAAATTAGGGTCCTACTGAAAAATTAAAGCATGGGGCTGCTTGGCCAGATTTAAAATTATTAAAGAAAAGGGCAACTCAGGAGCCCAGCAGGCCACTTGCCGGTTTGAAATAGCATCAGCTGCTTTTTGCAATGCTTGGTGAGCTTCCAGTGTAAGCTGCCAAGGTGATAATAAATCTGGTTCCCTTTTTAACAAAGCAAACAAAGGGCTCAAATCTGCATTTGAGATTCCTAACAGGACAAACCCAAGTAATTGTCCCCAAAATCTTTTGAGGATCATGTAAAGTACAAATGTTGGTTTGAATTTGTAAAGGCTGAGGAGAAATACTCTGGGTTCTAATTCGCCAGCCAAGGTATTTCCAAGGGGGTTGACACTGAATTTTTTCAGGAGCAACACAAAGTCCTGCTTGGGTTACAGCAGTGCTGGCAAGGGCTAGGGCTTTCTCCGTAACTTCTTCTTTTTCTGCAGGACTTAGAATGTCATCTATATAGTGATATAAAAGAGTGTCAGGCATGTCCCAATGAATGGGGCTGAGGATTTTTGCAACAAACCAGTGACAAATATTGAGGCTATTTTTCATGTCTTAGGGTAGGACAGCCCAGTGGTGTCTTTGCAAGGGTGCCTGCATACTGGTGCTTGGGACAGAAAAGGCAAATTTTGGTGCGTGATGACTGTTAAATGCCAGTCTCGAGGGATCATGGTAGGAGATGGAAGGCCAGGCTGCAGCACTCCCATGTCTTCTATGACAGCATTAATTTTACGGAGGCCATGGAGCAAGCACCACTTGCCAGTTTGTTTTTTAATGACAAACACAGGTGAATTCCAAGGCCTGGTGGCGGAGACTGTGTGTCCCTTTTGAAGCTGTTCCTGGACCAATTTGGTGAGTGCACGCAGTTTAGGTAGGGACCATTGATCCACCCAGATGGGTATATCAGTTTTCCAGGTTAATTTCAGGGTGTTGTGCGCTCCAATGGTCCCTATTAAAAATCAGACTGAAGTCTGAAACCCCATTGAGAGAGTGTATCTTGTCCCCGTAACACTACGGGCACAGGTAAAACAAATGACTTTACAGAGACTGTGTGGTTTTCTGGTCCTGTTACTTGAATCAGATGGTAACTTTGATAACTGCGACTTTGATAACAGTCCCAGTGAGGGTTGAGGGCACATCCATGAGGGTCCAATCCGGGGGCAACTTATCTTGAGAAATGACAGTGACGTCAGTTCCAGTATCTAAAATACTGGTAAACGTTATTTGTTGTCCCCGTAATGACAGGGTGCATTGGCAGGTAGGACGTTTATCTGAAATTGTTTGTGCCCATAATATTTGCATGGTCCCTATAGAACCAAATCCTCCCACCCTGGTGCTATATTTTTCTACAGAAGATGGTGAATCATGTGGAAGAGGGATTAATTTAAATATGCGGGTTCCTTGCGGGATAACACACGGTGAATTAGGGGTCCAAACCATGATCTTAAGTTCGTCATTAGAATCTAAGTCTGTGACTACAGGGAGAACAGAAAGTCCAGAATGGTTAGTTGAGGACCTTCCCAAAAGCAGGGCACTTTTTTGGGGCCCTAATGGTCCAAAAATTCCTGTAGGGAGTAAATGAACAGAAGAATCACGTCATGTTATTGTGGCTGAGGTGTATAAGTCCAATCCTGTACCGTCTGCAGCTGCTGGGTGAAGACTCAAGGCAAGCTTCCACTGGGCATCTGCGGAGCCGGCATCAGCGCAGACAGCTGAGGCATCTGTGTCAGAGAGTGGCACTGCCATCCCGGGCTCTGACTCCAGCTTCCCTGGTATCCCTGGAGCAGGTGACCTTCGGAATCATACTCAGAGCGACACTGGTTAGCAAAATGTGGGCCTCTGCAACACAATGAGCACATAGGAGTGGTTTTGGGTTTACCTCTTTCCAGAGCAGATCTTTTTAAAGTGACCAGATTTGCCGCAGCCGAAACAGACTCCTGAAGTGGCAGGGGGCCCCCTCATGGCTGCAAAGGCTGTAGCCATGGTCACATATTGATGTTCTATTGTGCCAACATGGCTACACTCTTCAACCATTGCAATTAGACTGGGATTTTGGTTTGGCAGGGACTTAAGAAGTTTTTCACAGTCTGCATTTGCATTCTCAACAGCAAGTTTCAAAAGCAAAATTTCACGAGCGTCTGCATTATCAATTTGGTGTTCGAGCGTCTGCTTAAGGTGGTCAATGAACTGCATGTAAGATTCTTGAGGTCCCAGGATGATAGTTGTGAATGATTTCCGAGGTGTTTTTGCATTTGGGACTTTCAGGAAGGCTTAGCGAGCCGCATCTCGGATTCCCTCAAGGCCTTCCCTGGGAACGTCTCAGGCTTGGACGGCAGGATTGGTATATGGTACCATTCCCATAAGCTGTTTACCTGTGAGGCCTGCCAGGGTTCTTGTTAGCATGACCCACACAAGATAGAAGCAGATCCTGTACGCCTTTTTCCCGCTCCTTTTGCGAGCCGCATCTCGGATTCCCTCAAGGCCTTCCCTGGGAACGTCTCAGGCTTGGACGGCAGGATTGGTATATGGTACCATTCCCATAAGCTGTTTACCTGTGAGGCCTGCCAGGGTTCTTGTTAGCATGACCCACATAAGATAGAAGCAGATCCTGTACGCCTTTTTCCCGCTCCTTTTCCATAAAGTGTTTTGAGTGGGGGATAGAAACAGCTGTGCCAGTGTTTTTAAATCATATGGTGTCATGATATGAGTGGCAAACACAGAATCTAGCAGGCTCGCAAAATACGGTGAGCTGATACCGTGCTCTGTGGCTGCCCGCTGAAGTTCCTTAAGCTCTGGGAAAGATAGCTGTTCCCAATGGGCATTTCGCTTTCCTGGTCCCATATATAAGAACAGTGTCACAATTTTGTTTGTGAAGTCTAAATCCCCTTCCTCTAATGCTTGTTCTTTCAAGCAGACCCAGGTACCATGAGGGTCGGGGGGAAATAAATCAGGTTCTTTTTCAGGATTGATGGGTCCAGTGTCAAAAGGATCCTCTCCTTCATCCTTGCTGCTGTCAGCTGGACCATAGCCAGCAGTAAATGCTTTTATAGATCGTGAGGATCCCCTCTCCCTTTTTGTTGCAAGGGGTACTGGAGCCTCTAATAAAAGAGAAGCAGTCTCTTCAGATTGTAATGAGCTCTGAGTCTCTGCTTCTGCCGAGAAGGGGCAAGGGGCATCCTCTTTATCTTTTGCAAGAGAATTTTCCTGAGCTTTTAAAGTTTCAAAAACTAATTTCCAGGAGGGAATAAACTCTGCGGCAGCTTTATCACTGTCAGCTACAGCATTCCAAAGTTCTGNATGCTTGTTGTTTCAAGCAGACCCAGGTACCATGAGGGTCGGGGGGAAATAAATCAGGTTCTTTTTCAGGATTGATGGGTCCAGTGTCAAAAGGATCCTCTCCTTCATCCTTGCTGCTGTCAGCTGGACCATAGCCAGCAGTAAATGCTTTTATAGATCGTGAGGATCCCCTCTCCCTTTTTGTTGCAAGGGGTACTGGAGCCTCTAATAAAAGAGAAGCAGTCTCTTCAGATTGTAATGAGCTCTGAGTCTCTGCTTCTGCCGAGAAGGGGCAAGGGGCATCCTCTTTATCTTTTGCAAGAGAATTTTCCTGAGCTTTTAAAGTTTCAAAAACTAATTTCCAGGAGGGAATAAATTCTGTGGCAGNAACTCTGCGGCAGCTTTATCACTGTCAGCTACAGCATTCCAAAGTTCTGCTCCCACTCTGTCCCACAGATCTTCTGTAGAAATTGTGGACTGAGTCACTCCTTGCAGTTCAGAAGCAGTCCATCGGAGTACAATTTTTAATCATGCGCAGGCAGAGGTTTGCCTTGCTTGTCTAGCAGCTTTGACATAAGGTCAAATACGTCTCTTTCTAGGGTGGTCATTTCTTGACCCTGGCCCATAGCTCCCTGCAGCGACTCACCTCCTTTTCAGAGGATCAATTGCTGACCAGCATGGTTCCTTCTTCCTGCAGCTTAATCACAGTTCTGAAGGCTCCCGCTTCTCCTGCTGCTTAACCTTCAGCGAAGTTCTGAAGTTCTGCAGGGTGTCGCCGACCGTCACTTAAGAGCAGTCCTTCTCCTCACACGGGGCACCAGAGCTCAAGTGACGGTCGGTGACGGAAGAGATGGGGCAGATTGCTTGGGTGCAATAAGCTGTCTTTACTGATACAGAGCTGAGTATTTATACCTTTTCAGCAGTTACTAAAAAGAGATCCTTATATAAGCAGTAATCACTATAACAACCATAGCTATGTTTCTTACTAATATTACAAAACTAGAAGCTAACAGTAACTGGCACAGACACACACCAAACATGCCTTTCCCCTGTGCTGTCTGTTTCGTGGTAGGCCGCACTGCCTGCCGTGGTTTGCGGCCTAGCAGTGTTACTGTGTTCACTCCTGACATGAGTTCAGCAGTGCTCTCACTCCTGCTTTCTAGCTGTATCTCCACAAAGGGCTTCTGAATCCTGTTTTCCTGTGAGCAGAAAAAAATGTCAAAGCTTGTCTTTTCCTTCTGTGTAAATGTGCCTTAAGGATATGCCTTAAACATGACTTAAGGATGAAAACACACCTAAATTTGGAGCACCTGTACAGAAGACAGGGCAAATGGAACTTTCTTCTTGCATGCACAAATTCAAATATTGAAAATATTTTGAAGCTGGTAGTCAAAGATATCTCTCTGCCTGCCTAAACAAAACCTTGCTAGAGAACCACTTGCTTTGAAGAATAGCCCAACCATTAAAAAAAAAAAAAAAAAAAAAAAAAGAGTTACATTCTAAGACCTGAACAGGACCATAAGAACAGCTTATTTTACATGGAAGGGACAATAGCACCTTCATGCAGTGCAGCTTCTAACTTTGCACAGATTTGAATTAAAAAGTGGAAGAGAAGGTCATGGCATCTCCGAAGGAAGGAAGTGAGCAGAGCTGTGGGCTTTTATTTTTCCTCTCATACACGAAACACTAAGAGGCGGATGGCAGGTCCCTGTTTTCCAAGCTAACCCTACTGTAACAAACAGAGGATCTTCTTATCCACAGCCTTAGTTCCAGATACATAAATATGTCCTTGTACTCAGGTTGAATTTATCTCTAGAAATTTTCCTGGTGCCTTGGAAAGAAGCCCTTCCTTTAGCAAAGCCAGAGAGTTTTCCAAGCAGACGAGTCATCTCCCCCATGCTCAGTCCCAACCAAGTCCTCTCAAACCAGGAAAAACTCAGCTTTCCTAATCATCTTTCATCATAAATGCAATTAGCAGAGGATGACAGAGCTTTGAATGTTTCTGCTTACTCTTTTTTAAAATTCCTATTTTGAAACAAAAAACCTGCAGCCTTTATGAATGAACATGTTTATAGGGGACAGTTTTTGCCAGCTGTCAGGATAAAGGCTGCTGCTCTGGAGCACTGAGGGATGATTTATTGCTGGGGCAGAGATATTTATAAATAAGAATTACAGACATCAGGTACATCTACCACTTGCTGGTCTGGACCACTTGGCACTTTAAGCAGAGCAGTTTAGCAACACATTACATTGCTTGAGTTTAATTTTATTCTTTCAGCAGCTTAACAATTTGCAAAAATCACAATTAATTTTGTTCTTGTTCATTTCTGGGTGAAGCAGAATCACTGGCACACCACATTCAAAGACTTCCTTCCCTGTCTGTGGTTTCTAGATCAGGGTCAAATTGGCTGCTGCCAGAGCAGCGGGATCTCCAGCAGCAATTTTTTGCACAGGTGAAAGGCACAGGACTGAACTGGGGCATCAGAGTCTTTGGAAGACAATGACACACAGCACCTTGAGAGAACCAAACCAAATGATGAAATAAAACAGCCATCAGAGATCAGGGCATGGAGCCAAGGCAATGTTGAAGCTCCAGCTTGTGGCTCTGGCACCACTGGGTTTGGGAGTAGAGAATGAGCCTGTGAGTTGTGTCTAAAAATGCCTGTAAAAGAAACTTACACTTATTTTATGTGTTCTGTGAGACTTCACATTACTGCTATGTAAAAGTTGCTGAGATCTTTATCTGGAGTGTGCTGTGTACAGTGAGTTCCAATTACTAATAGTATCATTAAAAAATAATTAGCTGGAATAAAAATGCTGTTTGTTGGCAGACCGCTTGAGTTGTCTGTGGCATCTTCCAGTGACTCCATTTGAATCGTATGAAATTATCTTTCCAGTAAATCTGCCAGTGTTAATTAGAGAGACTGAGAGAAGCCTCATTCTGGGAGCAGAACAGCAGTCTGACCCATGGTGAATGATCTCAACTACAGCCTGAAGTGCCTTGTCCCTGGTTTTTGACACCTGAGGTAAAACTAGAAAAAAAAAAAAAAGTGAACACTAATGGCTAATTAGGGTGCCTTTTTATTTATTGCATCTCTGCTAGCCCTGATACATATTTGCAGAGCTACAACTATGAATAAAGAGCAGTACATAATGGGGGGAAGGGAACTGTGCTAATGGGGTTTGGAAAAAT
The DNA here is from genome assembly GCA_013397175.1 of Platysteira castanea. NCBI lineage: Eukaryota > Metazoa > Chordata > Aves > Passeriformes > Platysteira > Platysteira castanea. Next base: position 120,835 of record VYXC01011858.1, on the reverse strand, counting down.
CCGTGCTAATGAACCCTTCAGAAGGCAAATGGGAAATAAGGAGAAGCATCTGCAGCTGAAGTTGTGTTCTGCACATCACCCAGGAGCAGGTCACAGACTTCCCAGCATGGCTTCTTCCTGGAAGTGTTCACCAGCAAACATCTGGCTTTGGTTCTGGTCTTTATCCAGATGTGAAAAGGGACACACTTTGGACTAGACTGAAGTTACCTGCCACCCCTGACCACATGCTTCCAAGTCCTAACAGGTCAGACTTGGGAAAACTTAGATTTGTTACTTCGTAGGAAAAAAAATCATATGAACACATTTAAAAGTCTCTAAATACTTGGGCGTATGACGATGTGCTGTTAATTCCTGACTAGCAACAGCACAGCAACAAGTGCAGGTGTTTTGAGTGTAAATTAAAAAAGAAAACCACAAACACTTGAAATTTCTTTTAAACATCTACTTGAAACTTACAGTTTCTGAGAGTTACTTTTCAAATTATGCCATGACCTATAGCCTTACTGTGAAAATAATCAATTTGGGGAAAAAATAAAAAGAAAAAAAAGGTGGGTGCATGGTAAAGGTACTTGGAATAAATCCAAGGCTTCTGCAAAAAGTGATTAGGAGGTCAATACACTACAAAGGGCAACAGCTGTGGTTGACCAATTAATTAATTTGGTAAAATATTACACAAGGAAAATACAAAACCGAGTGCAGAGAAACAAACAATCATAATTAGTTTAAAAGTACAATTCAAAATAAAGAAGACAGAGCAGTATTTACTCTGAAAAACACTGCTATGGAAACCACTACTTTTTGTCCTGAGGTGAAAAATGTCAATTTATGCTGCAAACCAGCCATCATTTTACAGGTCTGCTGGTTAGGTTGCTTTCTTAGCCCTTAACAGGAGCAGGGCAAAGAGGCATCAAGTGAGAAAAAAAAGGCCATGAGTCTCATTCTACAGAGAATTCACAGCACTAAAATAATTGTCAATTCAAAGAGTTATGTGATTTCCACACAACTAAGCAGCATCCAAATTTGGGTGATAATGAATATAAAAGTCAATAATTTTAGAGCACTGTTAGGAGAAGACATATAGAAGTAGACACTGAGCAGGGAGTAAATTAACACCAGCTCTTCCCCCAGACTGCAGTTTCCAGAAATGATGGTTTCCCACCACAAATCTCAGTGGGGAGGAGAAAAGAAAAGGGTCACAGAAGAGATTTGTCACGTAACTGGAATTGCAACTCTTCATCTCAACTGAGAGAAGCTCTAGAAACCTGCTTTGCTGTTTGCAGATCACATGAAGTTGATTTGATTTGCATGAAAGTGCAAATTGAGTCATTCAGCTCAATCCCCCCAAATCCTAAATTTGCATGGATGCTGCACAAACCCCACAGGCTGCCAAGAAACACCTGAAAGAAGTGGTTACATCAGTCAGATTGGTGCATTTCTACCTGCTGGAGAAAGGGAAGGAATACAGCTTCTGAACTGCCTGCTGTTACAAGTCCTTGTGCATAAAGGGAGAGAAATAATCTAAACTCAGGGATTTCGTTGTTGGTTTGAATAGTGCATTATTATCCTTCTGTATGTGAATATTATTTAACATTCACATTACTCCAACAATACACCGAGTGCTTTACAAACACCTGTAACAAAGGATGCTCATGGATTAGAAAGAGGAATACAGAAGTGATGACTTGTAACTACACAAACTACCATGATATTTTTATACTAGATTTACACAGCAAACACAGCTCACACCTTTTGCTGAAGTAGATAAAAAGTAGTAATTAGGTACTAATGCCTTGCATACTTTGGTACTACATGTCAAAGACAGGAAACAGGTTGTTTATGATTTGTGGAACAAGTCTTTGCAGCCATCACTGGGCCAGGCTGGCTGATTAATTTTCCTTTCAGAACAACCCAGCCAGCACAATGCACCAGTGACAAAGGGTTCATAAAAGCACGAGTCTGAAACCACTCTGCTGGAGAGGGGTAACAGGAGCTTTTCAGAAGTGCCCATCATCATCAGCTTCAGACTCTGAAACAGCAAAGCATAGGAAAAAGTAATTGTAGCTTCTGAATTGTAGTGGTCATGTTCCAAGTGAAATTCTCTGTTGGAGTAGTGTTAGTAGGGCACCCACCATCCTGTCCTTTTGCTTTTGTCATGAACAAAATACAAACCCTTTCAGTTTACCAAAGTCAAATATGTATTTCCCATAGGAAAAACAATCTGTGTGTGTCTGTTTCTTAAAAGATTTCTCATTATGGCAACAAGGACTCTCTCAAAAGTCATTTTTCCCAGAACATAATTCAGAGCAGCTGCTGATCTAGCAACAAGATTGCTGGAGATTTTATTTAAAAGCAAATCTCAAAAAAACCCCCTTTCTGCTCGAGTGCATTTTCTCAACCACTTCTGTTCTCCCCACTGTTTATTACTGAACTGCCTCAACTGGAGGCTTCAATACTGTTCCTCTGACAGTGACCTGACACAAAGTGGAAAGGCTGACTAGGACAAAAATTATGAAAGGGGAACCAGAGGGGAGAAAATAAAGAAGATATATGTGATATAAAAATTAAGTATTTTACACCAAGCAAATTTAAGTATTCAACCTGAACCTTGGAAAACCATTTGGAGAAGGCCCTTGGGAAGCTTATATTATTGATACTGAGGAAGCCAGTAGGAAACATGGATTAACACAGAGAAACAGAATGAACATAGAGGAAGCTGAAAATAAATCAAAGACATTCTTACTAATCTCAAAGACTTTCTGATGCACGAAGTTTTGTCAGAGGGGACCCTTGTGTCTTATTTTTGCACAAAAATAGACACCAGCCTTCCCATCAAGACCAACCAACCAAGATCCTCAATCAGTACTGGAGGTAATGAGTCTTCTCATGGCTGCAAAAACCAGATCCAAAATGAACCAAGCAAAACTGTGAGGATTTTAGCAACCAGTTCTGAGGCAGCAAGGCCAAGAGGGCCCAGGGGAGATTTGAGTTTCTCTGCATTCTTTGGCAGTGTAAGGGGGAGTCAGGGACAGCAGTGATGGGAGAGACACCTTGGCAGCGCTGCCAGCTGGCCTTGCTTGGGGAGCACTTTAACCTGCACAGCCACTGCAGTTTAACGCGGCATCATTTGCATCCCTAATGCTTCTCTTGAATAGGAATGAACAGAAACACCTACTTAAGTGCTCCATTACATTCAGGCAGGTGCAGGCAGCACCTTTCCCCCTTCCACAACACCCCTCTTGCCATTCTCAGCATTCCCTCTCCAGCTGTGGCTCCACCTCCCTTCCTGGTATCCCCCCAAAAATATTTGATTTATATGAGCAAACTGGACACTAAGCCATACTTGCCTGGATCCTCCTGCCCTCTTCACCACATTGAACGTGTGTTCTCATAACCATTACATCGTGAGCAGAATTCAGGCGTGGCCCTACAATCACCTCACCGAGGAGGGAGCACAGTGCAGCAGCTTTTAACCTTAAACCACCTTGTGTCAAGGTTGCAATGCAAGTAACATTTAAAAGTGATTACTGCAGTCTTATTGATTTACAAGCTTCTACCAAGCTAGATAATGAACAAAACAAAAAGGAAGTGGCTGGTTTAACTACAACCAAACACCAGGATATTAAGCAATGTCCTTTGAATACATTTGGACTTTTTCATTTTAATAATTTCTCTGCAGTGAGAAGATTTCTGCAGCTGTTAACCTTGATATCTAAAACTATCTCAAGCTTTGCTCCATAGAGGGTCTTCTATTTCTGTTCAGTAACCACACATGCGAAATAAAAGATCTTTTTGTTATATTATATTTATTGAATGTCTCTGAACTCAAGGACCAGAAGAAACTATGTAAAATTGAAAAACCCAAATGGTTTATAACTTGAAATGACCTTGCGGGAGATTTCTATATGAAATGCATAATAATCTACTTTTACACACCTGACATACATCAGCTGCTTGGCTTTAAGCTTTAATTCCTAAAGCTCTCAAGACAACCTTTCTCTGTATTTATGGTTAGTCTTCACCATACTGAAATTTATCTTTCAGTATTTCTCCCAAACCCTCAAACTCCAAAAATGGAGCTGATTTGGGCATCAATCAGTGACCACTTGCCTTGGAAATGTTTGATAGTGTTGCTTTTCAAAACTGTCTTTATGAAACACGCTGGTGAAACTGGCCAGGAAGCCTCTTCTCCTAATCTTGATTATTACATTTACTCATCTTCTGATTTAACCACTGAACTCTTACAGTACAGGCATGAATTATATTTAGACTCTTCTTGGTCAGGAAGCCTGAGCAGCCTAGGATGAACTTTAGGAACAGTAAAGTCTTGGGGAAGTTAGGGAGGAAGAATTTAAAAGAAAACCCATTTCTTCATTGAAATTTCATGGAAATTTAACAATGAAGCTCTGGTTTGTCCTTTGAAGAGGAGAAAAAGAAGAGAAAAAAGTTATCAAAAAATTATAGGAGTGGTTCATCTCCTCTTTTTTGGGGATCGTTTTAGAATGAGAGCACCACCAGCAGTTCCCCTTCCCTGGTCAGACTCACTCACTGGAGATGGGCTGGGCTCTCCCTGGGCCATCAGGCAGCTCTGACAGGATCTGACACTGCAGGTGCTCCCCCAGGAGATGTTGCACCAACACTCTGTACATGAACATGAAAAGTTCCACAGCCCCTTGCAACCCTTAGGTTCTGCTCTCTTCCACAGTGCTACATGTAGTTAGAATTTAGCAAAGAGTCTGTAATTGATTTAATGGCTGCTGTTTTTCTCTTCAGGAAAACACCTGAAACCAGGTCATTAACCCTTCAGCTTTCTCCGCTGTCTCACCTTATTCAGTGGCATTTCTCAGAAGTTTTGAAGTTTATTTTCTTGTTTAAATGATGAAGTCTCAAGTACTACTTCTCAAGGTGCTGTGTGCATATCTGCATTGAACAGGGTTCTGTTCAGCAGTGACAGCACCTGAAGTTTTTGAAATGGCTTTTTAAAGACAAAAAAAGAAAGAAAAAACAAAAAAGAAAAGGAAAAAAGATAAACCTCCAACTTCACAGAAGCCCTGCCCCCAGCAGCTGTTTCTCTACTCGTGGACTAACTAGTTGATCCTTCCTCTTCACTCCCTTTTCTCCTCCAGAAATTCCTGCTTTTGGCTTTGTGTTACCTCCAGACTTACTGTGTCAGTGTCCAGATGGACAGTTCTTGTCCAGCACTAATTCCCCACCCAGATATTCCTGCAGAAATTCAAGCTGCCATAGGAAATAATGACTTGGACAATAGAAGGGTAACCCCTCAGCTGAAATTCAATTTCCTCCCCCATTACTCAAGCATCAAAGATTGAATCTTAGAAAATTTCACTAAAAGAGGACAATGAATGCATGCAAACATAACCGAAGGGAACTCATTTAAGACTCTGAATGAATATTCATGGGAAAATATTTCTGCATTGTTTGCCTAGCTCTAATTGCGTTCATTACAGAAAAGCTTCATTAGTGAAGGCAAGAGCATATTGTTGGGCACAGCAGTGAAAAAAATACAATCCCAGAAATAGCATTTACTGGTTTTTTGATCACTGTGCACAGGTTTTTCAGCTACTGGTAACAAAGGAAACATTTCAGAGTTATAATGAGCTCAAATGTTCATATTAACAATTCAAATCCCATAAAAGGGATAGGCACAGTTCAAGCTTCTCGCAAAACAAACAGTAGCACCAAAAATATTGACACTGAATTATGAGGGAAAGGGTTAGATTCTGGGAGCAGCTAATGGATAAATAATAGAACGATAGACATCAGGGTAGATGTGCATCGTTGCCCAGTGATGGATGACTTCTGGGTACTTGTGAATATGTTTCCATCTAATTGCTGAGGCACAAAGGTGCAATTTCTTGTCTTGGTGCCAGCTAACAGAAGAGGGCTCTGTTTTTCAGCAAAAACGCCCTCAGTTCTGCAAGCCATTAGCACACATCAACAGCCCGGCTGCATGCTGGGGTAGGCTTGAAACTGGGTATTTACTGGGCAAAATCAAAGTTTCCTTTCTCTGAGAGATGCTCAACCCTTTCATCGCCATTAGCAGGGTATCAGCATTCCCCCTCTGGGTCACAGTTTGGGGACACTGCTCAGCAGTTCCACACCAAGGTCCTGCCTTCCTCCTGTGCACAGTGAATCATTCCATGAGATCTCCCTCCATCCTGAGGGAGGATCTGGAGCCAAGCCTGGGGTTGTGCCTGATATTGGGCATTGCAGTGCTGGTGTTGAAATAATCAGATTCACTTGTGGGCTGAGTGTTTTAGGGGAACTCAACTCAGGGGACTCTGCAGATCCTTCATCAATAAATAAAGCTGATAACACTTGTCTTCTTCACGGGCCTGGGGAGATTAAACACAACAGGAGGCAGTTTTACAGCCTTAGAACCACTCAGGTACCACAGTGACAGATCACCTTTGATAAACATTTAATGTGATGTCCGGGAATCCAGCCAGGGATTTTATGAAAGGCACAGTAAGTTTTGACTGGAAGCATCTGCCTCAAATGCCCTCAGCCTTTAACCTCAAAGGTTTAAGTCAGGAGTGGCTCACTGTATCCTGCACGTACCTGAGAGAGGCATAATGGTCCTGAATCCAAAGCTGCAACTCTTTTATACAAAATAACTTCGCTACTTCCTTCGCTTTACCAAGAGCATCTCAGGGAGGACCATCTGCTATCATTAGCAGGTTTCAAATAAATGGGATAAGTGCATTGCATTTTTTCCATCTCTCATTTATTTCCTCTAGATTTACGTTCCAGTTTTCATCAACATACAGCTCACTGCAAAAAAAAATAGCCCATTCAAATAGCAGAGTAACATTTTTTGGAGTAGATATTTGCTCACCGTATGTGTGTATCTGTTATATTAATGTGCATTTTCATACTTTTATATCATTTCTGTTAGTAAGAGTGCTCTCTGAAGAATGATTCAATGTTTTTTTGCCCCAAAATGGCTTATTGTCTAGTACAAACACTACCTAATCAAAACTTGCCCCTACCCATGGCAGGGGATTAGAAGAACTTTAAGGTCCCTTCAACTCAAACCATTCTATGGTTTCTTTCCCTTCTTCCTCAGTTTTCCTGCTGAGATTCTAGATTTTCCTCTTCTTCGTACATTTGCCATGTTTTTCAGGATTTGGACACATTACTTTTATTTGCTCACAATATTTCAAGTTATGCCAGTTATGCAGTAATTTGGTAGTCCTAATACCACTTTTGTTTCTCCTCCTTACAATCACCCTAACAGAACACCTCTAAAGCCTCTCAGTGATATAGAATTTACACACAACAGCCCAAAACGTTCCCCTCAAATATTTATTTATTTTTAGAAAAGCTGTGAAACAAATTTGAATAAGGACATTACAAAGTAGCACTACTGTTTCTCCCTTGGTTTCTCTCATTATTTTTCCTCACATACGCAGAAGGTTTGATCTGGAGGAATCAGTATTCCTAAGACATCAGGATTTGCTGGCAGTACCCTAACTCTGCCTGTATCCAACCCCACCACTGACACAGGGCCAGCTTTCCTTCCAGCCCACTTCAACAACAACAGCAAAAAGGATGAAACTTGAACATTTTTGGTAATAGTTTCTTGTACATACTCTGACAGGGAAGAGCATCTCCCCCTACCCCCACCCTTTAAAAAAAACTATATATGAGTGCTTCTGTTCAGTATTTCCCATTCCTGACAAATGGCAAAGTTCCCATTTCAGTTTATTCTGATGTGTGTGTTAAGTCCTGACAGGTATCCATCCTTGCCAACTAGCTCTAGCATGAAAATAAGGAAGCCCAGGAGAGTAACAGCATTTCAAGTAGTAAATAATAGAAATGAAATTGGAAAGAAAAAAAGATAAGCTGTTGTAATGTATTTGAACAGTGATAGTGTGCCCCAGCCAAACCATCTTTAATGCGGTATATATTTAAGATTTTGGTGTGTGTTGTATGGATTTGGGATTTTGACACTGAAAAATGCTTGTACCATATTTGCTATCTTGTCTACAAAAAGCCCTATAGAAAATAGTAAACATTGTGGCAGCACAGGAATGGGCTGTAGGCAATCTTGACCCCGATGAGTTACAGCTGTGTTGAACCAGGTGTTTCTGCTAAGGACCAGGGAGCAGCTGAGCCTCTGGGAGGTAACTCATGAGAGAGAGGAGAGGAGCCGGGGAGGATGACTACTGCTGGGAAAGCAGGCAAGCAGTACAGGGGAGGACTGCTACAGAGAAAGCATACAACAGCACAGAAGAGAGAGAGAGAGACTAAGAGCAGCACTACCCGGAAAACAAGCAGGACTGAAGCAGCTTTAGGTGATAGCCCTGGACAGAGAATTGGGTCCTTTGTTTAGCCACAATAAGCCTATAGTTTCTGTTTAAAAATACCTACCTGGAAGAAAACATTCTGTCAGATGCAACACAGGCTGAATTAGAGCTCTTCTAGTTGTAAGAGCCAATCAGCTACTAATAATGAGAAAAAACTCCAGTGTGGTAGATAGAACGGAATTAATTAATTTGATAATGCCATTATATTGACTTCCAGAAGTAAAGTCAGAACTACTGTGTGTCCCCATAGGAACTCAACTCACCTGTTCCCCACAAACCTCCGAGCACTGACCAGGTTCACAAGGAAAAGATAAACTGGGACATGGCTCTTGCCCACTAGTGGCTTTTGCTCTGCATCCATCAGATGCAAACAACACAACTGAGGAATAAACCCACCACTGTTACAGGAGAACAAAATGTAGAGGAAATCCTGCTGTTTCCTGCCTGCCTGGACAAGTTGAAGCCAGAATCAGAAATTTGGTGAAAGCCTGAGGAAAAGTCTCTTGAAAGTAAATGACAATTTGGGGGGGGTTAATCTACCCCTTGGATGCTTCAGGCACTCTCAGATGCCATCTGACTCCACCAAATGTGAGGAAATCACTAAGGATATCTATAAAATCATCTTATGAGGGGGATTTGGCTTTCTGATACCCATTCCAGGATGTTCCACTCATCTAGGAATTAGTGTTTTATGGGTATTAATGCACCTGGCTCCCATTAATCACTCGGGGGTCACACATGTGGAAAGAGCACATAAACTCACCAATAAGACTCAGGCTCTGGAGCACACAGGACTATTTGAGCCCTCCAAGGTAATGAAGGGAAGGGAACCTAAACTCACCGCACAGTACATAAATACACTGACTGCAGATAAGGAGTTTATAATTATTTTTGCCAGGGCTATATGTAACACCACTTTAAGTTGGATTAGGTGTCTCTTCCTGACAGAAATATCACCAGATAAAAATCAATAAAGCTATTAAAGACCTCAGCAGATTTATCACCTAAGTATTACACCTGATATTTTCTCATGGCCCCCTCTAAAGTGCAACCCTTTGTCTACTGGCATTTCCCAAATGTGAGAAGCTAAAAAGATTTGGAAGCCAGTGCTGAGGAAAAGGGAGGCTTTGTGGCTAAATCAAATTAGACTAACATTACCTGATACAACAGAAATGTCTTCCAACAATTACTTTTTGACATACTAATCTATGAATTGAACATTCAATTGCAACAATTTTAAGTGCCCGTTTTAGATGTCTGCATGTGTTGAAAAAAATAATTAGCTATGGTTGGGTGGGTATCTGCATGGGTAGTGAGAACTTCCACCTTCAAGACAACTTCTAAAAATCATATCAGAAAGAAAACAGTCAAAAATTTGTAGGAGCCATTTTGTTTTTATAGGTTTTTGCCACTGGATCTAACCTATCAACACTATGGAGCAGTTCACTCCAGACAAGACCAGGTACAGGCAGCCCCAGCCTTGTCCCAACATAATGCTCTGATGAGAAAATCCATCAATATTGACAATATATATCCACTAATAACAAGTGGCAATACTAAATGCCATAATAATACAAACACTGGAATGAACACCTGGATTCCAGAATGCTAAATTAAAGCGCACCCACTGTGAAACCCAACCTAAAAATTATTAAAGACTTAGAACAAGATGATGTACATAGGAAAAAGGAAAGACGGCTTTTCCAGCTGGACAACAAAGACATGATGAGGTGGGAACTGAATGAAGGTCCCTCAAGTCCCAAATATTACCTCAATCTACAGAATATTTTTCCTGACAGAATTTTCAGATTAATTTTCTTCTAGCAATTCTGTCCTTCACTTCTTAGCCCTATGTTCTATATGGTACATTGATTTTTGAATGTCTATTCCAAGTGCTTTCTTTGTTTAAAGAATTTTATTAAGCAGGAGAAAGGAGTCATAAGCATTAGCCAGACCATCAGAAAGAAAAAAAAGTTAAAAGTAGTAAAGAATCAAGTGAAATAAATAACGAGGGGCAAAAATCAGATTAAAATGAAGCTCAAATATACAGTCCTCTAATCTGCAGAATTTAATATAATTTATACTCTTAATGATTTCTTATTCCTTCCTTATTGAATTTCCTCTATTTAACTGATACTGATGTTGCCCCAAATATAATTGCCCTACATTGGTGCCAAGAGAAGGAAGTCCAGCTTCAGTAGTTTTCCAGAAAAAACTTCCTATTATCATCCTTCCAGCTTCAATAGTGCAGGGCTCCCTGAAATGAACAGAGCTAAGGCCTTTATTGAAATTCAGCTCTATATTAAAGAAATCAGCTGGGAGGGGGGCCCAATGGAGTGCATTCACCCTTCCATAGCTCCCACTAGCAATCTAGAGAAGGAAGAGGCATGTATGTTTATCACTAGAGTGCAGTGGGGCAGCAATCACACTCTTACCACCACAGGAGCCTCAAAAACCTGCCTTTGGGTTGGGCTTCTCAGGGTCCACACACTAGCCCAGTTCCCTGTAGGTCAGGGTGACAGGGCCAAAAAGCCCAAGTCAGGATTAGAAGATGTGTCTACCTTTTCCCCAGCCTGGGGTGTCATTTAAGCCTTTAGATTGTGTGACGGCTCGTTGTCCGAGGGGTTTTTTCTTCTCCAAATAGTCCCATGGTGCTGAGGGTCTCTCTCTTTTGCATACGCCCACCTCCTCTCGGGTACCATTTCGGGAGGCAGTGAAGACAAAGGTGAAACCCGATGGAAAAGGGAGTACAATCAGGGTAATTTACAACAGTTATGGAGATAAGGATAGGACAATTAACACGTGATTGACTCTTTTAACATTCTAATTTGGCAGTGCAGAGGCTTATGCTGGGAACTAGTTCCCTACAGTGGGGTTGGAACTAAATGATCTTTAAGGTCCCTTCCTTGTTTCCAAGGTTTAATTCCATGTTTCTGTAATAAGGATTTGAGATCTCTCGGTGCTGGGCACTGGTGAGGCCCCTCGAGGGCTGTGTCCAGGCTTGGGTCCCTCATGGCAGGAGACCTGGAGGGGCTGGAGCCCCAGGCGCGGCTGAGGGAGCTGGGAAACGGGCTTGTTTTGAATGATCCCGGCCCCCCCAGGCCAGCTATGCAATGCAAAGCTATCAAGTTCAATAACCCAACAACCCCACATCACACCACTGGCCCAAGAAAGCCAAAATCACCCACAACATCCCCATAACACGATATGGATGGGTTCTCATCTCTATGCGCAGCACCTCTGTTGTAGGAGCAGTCCAGGATGACATCCAAATGTCTTATGGGCTTTTTATAGCTACAGTACATTTGATTTACTGCTACTCCAGCAAACTGTTGTGCTTATTACCATTGTAAGCCAAGGCACTTTTATCCTTTTGCTTTTAATGTCCCTTGTACTATTGCAATTTTAAGAGGCTCCAGTGAAATATCATTGATGAAAAAAAATCACTCATCTTATATTTTCAGCTTATAATTATGTCATTTGAAGACAGAGAGTATTTCCTGGCCACGATGTAGCCACAGCACTGTTTTTAGCAGTGATACTAAAATTTGTGCAAAACACTCCTTTTTCCAAGAAAAAAACAAAACAAAAGAACACTAAAACAAACTAAAACAAACAAAAACAAACAAACAAAACCCCAACCCACCATGAAATATTTGAGTCATTGAGTAACAGTTCCTTAAATGCTTAATACTGTGGCATATTGGTATTCCAAACTAAATTTCAGAAACTTGAACTGCACTTGAATTGCATTAATTTTTGTCTTAGATTTACTGGAACATCTGCACCCACAAGGGAAATTATTTTGGTAATTAGAAGACAGGCATACTTTTTTTTTGATTAGCTTACAGATTCAAGGATTTCAAAGTAACATGTCCTGACACAAAGATTTCAATAATAAAAGACCCAAGCAAATCCGTGGAACACCTTTGCACACCTATACTGACTCAGTTTTTAATTAGCATGCTTTGACTTCATTATTACATCTACTCTAATTTATGGCTTCTTGTCAAGAAGCCAAGAAAGGAAACTGTAGAACAGATTAACCAACAGTATCAATAGTCCATGTATTTGGATGCAAAAAGGTTTATTCTAGTAAAAGTTTTCCAGGTAGTAAATGCAAAGAGAGATAATTAAAATAAAAAGTTTTCAGAGCAAGCTGTTTTACTTTTTCTCCTCTCTCAGTCATAAGAGAGTCATAGATCCAGCCAACAATCAGGGAGATCATGAACGCCGAGCTGCCAGAAAAGGCACAACGATTTTAAAGGAAAGCCTTCACTCCGAGGTGATTACAAGACAATGGCCCCAAATGAAGACCTGAGGGATGCTTAAGAGGGTTTGACACATCCTCCCTTTCCCCCTTCAAGTGCAAGGAATGCTATTCTCACACAAGCACTGATTACATATTCAAAGCTGCTAAAATGGTTAGCAGTTAACCAATCCCTCTTCGCAGATTTTCATTTGTCTTCAATTCATAGGCAGAACCCACGGCCTATGGATAGCAAGATACACACTTCAAGGTTATTTTCAGAGCCCTCATAATTTCACCTCAGATTTTGACCAAAAATTGCCTCCTATTTTTTCAGAAGAAAAAACCCCCAAAATTATTCACCTTTGGAATCACTGGTATCCTTGAAGAAATCCTTACTTTAGAAAAATAATTATTATAACAAGGTCTACACCTCAGTATTTAAGAATAATTAGGATCTGTAGGGATTCCAAATGATATTAAGAGGCATATTTATCATAGCCAAGTTAATTAACACTCTTCATTAAGGACAAAATAATTAAACTAGTCATGTTTAATGAAATTTCAGTGATAGTTGATGTCTTCAAGTAGGAAAGCTAAAATACATTAGTTGGACTGATTTGTTACTAGTCAGATTTTTACTAATTAAATGTCATTTCTCAATTTATGAAATCCCCTTTTCCATTTCTACTGCTATAAAACAAAGGCCTCATAATCTCCCAGCCACTTTTTTTGGTGTTTGCAAAACTACCTGAAATTTCACACCTATTTCTAGAGAAGCATTTATTTTTACATGCATATTTTTTGCATTAATTTTAATTATTCCTAGACATTCAAAAGCTTCTCCAGGCTGTACCAAACTCATCTTCCTCCCTCTCTCCCCATTTTATCTGATGTTTCCTGAGCTTGTTATAAACGAAGTCAGAAACCTTTATGAAAAAGGTTAACTTTAAACCTTTATGAAAAAGGTTAACTCATTTATTAAAAACAGCAGCTGAAGACGGAGAACTGGGGTAGGCCCAGGTCCCGCACGACAATCCAGAGAATACAAAAGAAATAAACCCACCATGCAGCACCAAATTCCCTCCTGCTCGTGTGGCCACCCAAAAAAGGGTGGCCTCCCCTCTCCCAAAATGCCGTCCTTTTTATATCTGCCGAGGGATTTTGAATCCATCAGTCCAGATGCTTGCTCCTGATGATCTTTGATTGAATCATTTTCGGCACTTTTGACTGTGCTGCTGAAGACTTGATTTAATCATCAGCAGTGAGGAGCATTCCCATTGTTGGGTAGTTGTCCTGGGCGTTGGCTTGGGATGCTTTTGGAACTTCTTATCAACTCAAGGAGTCTCTGTTGTTTCATTATCTGAAAATAAGAAACCCTCGCCTCGCTTCCCCTACATTTAAACACTTTTAATAACTTAATAACTTTACATTACATTACTGGCCTATGAAAGCCAAGTTATTCATAACAAGCTCTCCTTGCTGTGGCAGCATCCCAGCTGTTGAATGCTCCCATTCATATCCTTATCAGAGCACGGAACTGTGCAAGTGGGGACCACAAAATTACCTAGACAAATTGCCTCTGTCCCATATGGTATTTATTCAAATTAGGTATCAGTGTTAAAAACAGACTCAAAGTCAACACTGCTTTAATTTCCACCAGCTCTGCACCATTTCAGGTGTGGAATTGCATGGACAGATCCCATGATTTCAGCCCAGGCATTTCCTAATGAGCTCCAGCAATCAGCAAGTGCTATGAAGTCCTCTGCCTCCTTGGATACCTTCTAGATATGGAAAGAAAAGATCCAATTTGGAGAATGTGTAACAATTAAGTCAGAGTTGAAGAACTCGACCCTCCCCTCTGTTTTCTCTTGTTTAGAGACAGAATTAAAAAGTGATTTTAGTCATGAGCTGACACCTTCTCTGCACAGCACTTCTGCACCATATGGTGTGGCTCCTGCTCAGCACAGCCAAAGCCAGGGCAGACCAGGGTCACTGGAAGCATGGTTTGGATCCAAGGTCATTTGAGATGTATAATTTCTCCATTCAGACAGCCTGGCTGGCCTCCTATAAATAAGCTCTGGACTCAGATCAAGATCCCTGATAATTAGGAGATAGATCTGTTCTGATTGTTTCTTCATCCTCAGCCATAAAAAGCAGTGGCCCAGCAACTGGTTATGACATGACTCTGCTTTACTGGAAAATCATCCCTTCAGAAAACAATGACTGGTGCAAAAAATAAAATTCAATACTGCTGCAAGACAACCATTTCAGACAGGCTTATTGATCTGCTGATTATCTTTTTGTACTATACAGATATTTTGGGTTGTCACACAATGTTCATGTATCTGTTGGCTTTTAAAATCATGTTTATCTCTGTATCAGTACAAGATAGAAATTACTGAATAAAGGAGCACAGCATTGATTTAGTGGCTTTTACTTCTATGTAACAGATTTGTTTTCAAGAGCTTTATACATTTCAACAAAATTTTTCTCCATGGTTTAGAAATATGCTATTTCTGCCTCTCTGTTGCATGGCACTAATAAGTGGGCTGTGAGTACATGATACAAAGCAAATGTTATCCCAAGAATCCTTCTACATGCTCTTCACAGAGGAGAGAATTGTGGTTAAAGCTCAAACACTGACATAATAGATTAAAACTCAAAAAATATATAAATCATTGTGCGCATTACTCCTGCCCAATCATTTTTGTATCTCATAATGAAGAAGGTCCCCTTGATACTGAGATGTGTGACCATTACTGTGGTGGCTTCCTTTGAAGGCTCCTAAGTATCCAGCAACATGATATGGTCCCTTCCTCTAAATTACAAAGTCTGAAGGATCATCTGTGCCACAGAAGTTGCCCAAGCAAGAGAACAAAGCAGCTGAAAGTACCTTCAGTGAGCCCAGGACAGAAAGCCTACAAAGGGCACCATCAGTTTCTCTAAGAG
The DNA here is from genome assembly GCA_013397175.1 of Platysteira castanea. Lineage (NCBI taxonomy): Eukaryota > Metazoa > Chordata > Aves > Passeriformes > Platysteira > Platysteira castanea. The sequence goes on along the minus strand of VYXC01011858.1, from coordinate 105,304 downwards.
AGAGGAGTTGGGGGCTCAAGTGCCAGAGAAACAGAACTGGGACCTCCAACTGGGGACTGTCACCCTGACCAGGACAGCAGCAGCACAGAGCCCCTTCTGACCCCGCAGCTGCTAAACACACAGCAGCATGCACACGGATTTGCTGATGGGAACATTTCCATGTCCCCTTTATTTATTGGGCTGTGTCTCTGACCCTCCCATCAGGCTGAGCACTCCCTGCCTCCTCCTTACACTGCTGTCACTCAGTTTATTACCTTGATTTATTCTTTCATACACTTATATATATAACCAAACAACCCAGCAGGTTGGCAGTACTTTAGTGACATGGAAACCAGAGCGAAACATTAATACATGAAGATCACATATCCTGGTATTTAGGCTGAGGACTCACAAGTTCTACTGAAGCATGATATGAAAATAATAAATGCCCTTACAAGGGTGATCAGGAAGGGAGAAGCTGATTAAGTCAGTGCTTTGGAGACCAGACAGCTCTGACTCCTGATGCACCTGAGAACTTCCTTTTCATTTGTTTTTCTCTATCGACAAAGCACTTCCACTGGGCATTAGAATCATTCTCCAAGCATAGGCTTGGAAAAGAAGAAATGTCTTCTCCTTTCCACCCATGCTTAAACCTAAAGTCTGAAAATCTGCTTCTGGGGTTGACTTTATTTCAGTCACCAAAACCCAGTTATGTTGCCAAGTGTTACCAATAAGTGAAATTTTAATTATTGCCATAACCACAACAAAAACAAGGTCACAAAGGCTCTGAACAACATGACACACACCTCCATTCAGCAGGACCCACTCTGCCAGGGAGAAAAGACTGTCACCTTAAAAGAGTCCTGTCAAAGGGGGATTGAAAGAGCTGCTGCAACTGGGAAGAGTTTTTCTTCTTCTCCCTGTTCAGCACAGAACTGCACTCTGATTCTCCTCACTCAGGTTCAGGAAATATTAATTGGCTGCTGGTGACTGGGCTGGTAAAGGGACAGTCACACCACTTTGTTTATCTCCTCCAGTGCTTTGGTTGGCACCTGCACCTCTGTGGCCCTGAGCGGAGCTGCTGGAGGGGTTACCTGCCTGCTCTGAGTGCAGTACATAAAACTAAACAGCATGAACAGCCCCTCTCCAGGTGCCCTTCATGAAAAGGGACATATTAGATAGAGATTTATTAAAGAAATACAGTCTTGTCAAAGCAGTAGAACATGATTTTTGATTTCATTTCCCCAGGTTAAAAGCAGTGACTGAAAATCTCTTTACTTAGGATTTGATATCCAGGAACTGCACAAAGACACATTTCTTACATAGGAGAAAACCTCACCCCAATAAAACAACAGCAAAAACCCCATGTTGGTTATGAAATTGGACACTGATAAATCTGAAGGTGATACACAATCTAGAAAGGATTAGCCTTTTCTAGCCTTGGGATAGACAATTCAGTGTAGCACAGACCTTTAACAAAATGTAACAAGGTGGAGAAGGAGCCTGACAACCAAAAGCAGGATGAAATGACGGTGGCTCTCTCTCTCAACCTATCCTTTAGTCCTCACAAGCATGAAAGTAACCCTGTTGAGCACACAAACACCGCACAGCAGAAACAGGCATCACCAGAGAAACAGCCCCAGCCAAAACTGAGGGGCCCTGTCCTGGCAGGACAGTCCTACAGAATTAAACTAAAAATATAGTATGGAAAGGCAGTGATGTACCTGTGAGGAACAGGTGTCTTTTTAAGAAACACTTTATGCCTCACCTTCATCCCTTAGGCCTAGGTCTGAGCTCTACCCATCCAGGCTCTGCTTCCATGTACATTTTAATTTTGGGATTATCACCTCCCCTCCCTCAGTTCAGGTCCTGGGTATCTTAAGCTGCCCCAGCCCTTTCTTGCTGCAGCTTTTTTCAATTCTCCCCAGCTGGCAGGGTCCAGGTGAGGTTAATGGGGGGGTGGGTATTTGTCACCCATGTGGCACAGCTGCTTCTCCTCAAGGATTCACCCCCACAGCACCCAGGGCACAGAGCACAGGCTCAGTTCCTTTCACATGCAGCTCTTTTTGATGATATTTGGGAGCTAAGAGCTCAGTAAACATATTTGGGCTTTAAATAGCATTTGTGTGTTGGAGTAGAATGGCTGCACAGAGTCAGCCTGCTGAGAGTGCTACAACACTCAAGGCATCCTTGAGTTTGTGTCACTCATGGTTTCTTTGTGTCATTCATGACATCTTTTAGTTCATGTCTCTGCTGTTCAGGGGGTGTAGAGGCCAGAGGACCATCCTCAGTTTCCCCCAGAGCCAACCCTGTGGGACCAGGGGCCTCTGCTAGGCCCAGGGTGTGCCCATGCTGGAGGAACATCCCTTCTCTTCCCAGCCCCTTGGGTAGCAGGGGTTTTATAGCAACCTGCAACCCCCCAGTAACTGGCAGGAAGGTTTGATTTACCATCCTACTCTCTGGAGAAGCGGCTCCCAGACCTTTGGGTGAACCCTCTGTGGGGGGCGGATCCTGTGCAGAGGTGAAAGGAGACCAGCTCTGCTAAATCCACAGTGATCTCACCTCCACCATCCAAAAACTGCCTGGAGTGGCTGTGAGTGACTCCAGAAGTGCATGAGAGCCTCCCTCTATGAAGTGCCCATCCTTCTGGGACCTTGGCAAGGAGGCTGAGGAGTGGCAGCCCAGGCTCTGGGTTGTTTGGGGTAGTTACAGGTTAAATCCTGGCCCTGTGTTAATATTGTCACATCACCTGGGGCTTTATTTCTTTATGCCATAGCCTTCTCTTGGGTGTTTCACCTTAAAATTTCACAAATCTAGTAAACCCCAAAGATCTCTGCTGGTTGGCAGTTTCCCCGATCACGTAATTTCTAACATAGACACAGGAGCAAACTAATTCTTCTCTAGACAGAATCTTTTTCTCCCATGCAGCACTTTTATTTTTGTAGCTTAAGTGCTGTATGTCCTTCCCAAATCCCACCACATGGCACTGCAGCATCCTCTGTCACTCCCTAAGCCAACAGTCTTCCCAGCAAGCCAGCCAGCCCAAAGAATGAATTCATATGCAAAAATTACATTATTCCTATAAGCAACCTGTGTCGTGAGTAAAGCCTGAAGACAGAACCTAATTCTCCATGCAAAGCCAATGTGCAAACTCCTAAATTAAAAAGAAATCTCAGGCAGGTGGAAGTGCTGTTTTGGGACCTTTCTGGTGTTGCAGTTGCCAAGGAAACTGCTTCCTTTGTGCCCAGTCAAAGGCTCTGGCTGTTTGGAGCCTCATCCCAGCTCTGGCTGAGTGTGCTGCAGCATCAGGCTTGAAGGGAAACTGCTAGAAATACTCTGATAAAAGAAAATATTAAAAATAAGGGTTTCCTCGTGAAAACATCTCTCCCTAAAGAAAAAAAAAAGGGGGAAGGAGTAGTTGTTCTTGTGAAGCTTGGGGGCTGTGGTTGCACACTCGCATGGCAGGTGAGGGCCTCACCTTCAAAGGGAAAGGGAGAGGCTCACAGGGACAGCTCTTTGTGTGAAATGCACTCCAGCAGTTAAAGGTAGTGCATAATAAACAGCAAAAATTTAAAGGATATTTCTGACTTAAAAGTCACACTCCTCCCCATAGCGTTGACCTGCACCAGTAGTTAAAAGAACTGTCAGGGAAGAAATAAAATTAGTTCTTTTAATTAATTGTTTCATTACTACTTTTCTTCTTGTACATAACTACCTAGTCCAGGGGTTTTCTACGACTTCTGCGCAGACATCAGGGGAGTCTCAAATGGAGTTGGCTTTTTTATGTCTAGAACTGACTTATTTCCAGTGCTACTGCTTAATTTTTTATGAGGAATAAGAAAAACAATTGCAAACCCACTAGAATGATGAGGACATCTCTCAAACCTTGGCTTGATCTTGGTAAAACTGCTTAGTTGCTGCTAGTATATTTACTTTTCTGACATTGATTTACATTAGAATCATAGCAAAACAATCCTGGTTTAATGGATTAGCCTTCATTCCTTGATGCATTCTTGGTCTAAAATTAATAGCACCCTCAGGTTACTTTGGCTTTTTTGTAAGCAGTTTGTATTAGCTACAACATATTGATGTGGCTTCAGTGCATTTAGCTTGCCCTTATTTTAGTATAGGCTGATGTAATGGTCACCCTACATCCACCTAAAGTCAAAGCCAGGACAGGAGATTTACAGAGACAGGGGACATAAGCAAAATAGGAATGAAAAGTGATACCCAAGAATCTAAGATTTCTTTTCAAAATTAAAGGAGAGTAGAAATTAACAGTTTAGAGTAACTCATACCACACTCTTTGGACCCAAATGACCACTTAAATCTCTTAAACATAAAGGTGTGCAACAAAAAAAGTGTAACATGGAGCAGAAGAGTGTTTGAATCCATGGTGCTGCTGTGAGATGAACTGTGCCACAGAACAGGATTCCATGGATGTCAATAGTTACTCTATTTTACCACAAATTATTAATTCTGGTGTACAGGACTGAGTACCATCACAAAAATCCAAAAAGAAAACCGTGTGATTTGATAATTTCCTACATAGCCCAGGAAGGGCTATTTAAAATGAATGTAAAACTGATCAGTGCTGGGGCTCCCCCCAACCTTTCCCTGGGAAGAATGGGCCCTGGAGAAAAAGCATGGTCTAGGTAGGGGTTGCCCTGCTCCCTGATGCTCTCCTGTTCTTTACTGGCTATTCCTGTTCCCCTGCCCCGAGAACACTCTGGTTTTCCCATGGGTCATCAGTCTGTGCTTGAGCCCCCTGCCATGCGGCTGGGAGAGTAAAGATCTCTGAACACCCACGCAAATATCATTCCCTGATCCTTCCCATGGGCCAAACTGTCTTCAGAAGGTTGCTGGAGAACACCACAGCAACAGATCAGGAAAATGCATTTTCAGAATGCAATATCAGAAATCTCCAGTGGACATTATTTCCATGTATTTTAGGAAAGGAAAGAGGAAGCAAAACATTCATCATTCTAAATGCCATTTGGCCTTTGAGAGTAAAAGCACTAGAACAACAAGGAAAAACCACCCAGAATAGAGCAATCATTTCAACTTTTATTGTGGAAAAGGTTCCAAAGCATTTTTAACTTCACTGGCAAGATGCAACTGCAGACAGAAATGGTTCTTGTCTCTTCCAAAGGGCACGAGCTATGCTTTTATTGCAGCAGTTTCAGAACGTCTGAGAAAATTTTAGGGATTATTTGTAACAGCAAACAAAAGACCAGACAGCTAGTGCTAGATTAATAAAATGGAGAGGTAGAAATATTTTCCAGAAGGAGTTCTTCAACTTTTGTTTATTCCTTAAGAGAAAAGCCCTATAAAAGGAAAAAATTGTTGGAAGTGGTCCTGTGGATGACGGAGAAAGCCAAGCTGGCAAGCACTCCAGTTTATGTAACAATAATGTGACTGGAGAAGCTGCTTCCCACCAGCGGATGGGAATCCTGTGCTTTCTCCCTCCTGTGCCAGTTGCTGATAAAGCACCTTCCCTTTGCACCTGTCCCCCTGGAAATCTCCTGAAACTCCCCACTCATCCAAATGGATTTTCATCTTCCCATACCATGTGAGAGAGACAGGAATTTCTGAAACCACTCTAAAGCAGCCCTGGCTCCCCCAGCACTCTCCCCTTTAGTACCTTTCTGACCCCAGCTCCGTGTACCATAGACTGGGGTAAATCACCCTGAGCTCAGGGATCTCTGCTCCAGTTCTGTGTGTGTTAAGAGAGCTCCGACACAAACCCTGCTCCAAATGACAGGACTCCTGGAAGATCTTGTTGGGACAGATGCAGGAGTCGTCCACAGGCAGCTGTTTTTCCATTCTGGTTGGGCCACACCAGAGCCTGGTGCACATGTCCAGTCCTTGGCAGGAGCTCGCCCAGGTCCATCTGCTGCCTGCAACAAAAAGCCAGCTCCCATGGCAGATACAGGCTTCAGACTGACACAGAACACAACAAAATCAGATCTATAAAAAGGGTCTGAGCAAAAAAAAAGTGAGAAACACGGAAAATAAACCCCTGAGAAATACACTCAGTAAGTTTTCAGGGTTTTTTTCTTTAAAGGAAATAAATAACTCTGTATAATCACTGCAGTGATCAGGTGCATCTCATGGGAAGGAAGGAAGAACTACAGGAGGAGTCATCAAATCACTAAACTATTTTTTACTGTCTGCCACAGGGAAAGTACATAGTGGTAAGGGAGCCATTAGCTTCTAGGGAAAAAAAAATTAAAATCATGCATACCATTCTCCTGTGCTGTCTTTTCATTTCCAGGGCATCTCTTGTCTTTTCAAGGAAGCAGTGTTGTTTCCAGGAAATCTGATTTCAGAGAAATATGATGTCATATCTCTTATTTTCTTTCTGTTAATTTCCTGTAATGAACTTTTTGTAAGACATTTACAGCAAACGCCCATTGCTTTTAAAATTACTGTCCTTGATGGAAATCCTTTGCATGGATATGTTTCCTTTCAGCTGCCTGTCATCTAACCTGTGTTAAGGAAACAGTGATACCATTCATGAAGACTCACATTCTGATTTTTAAAAGTAAGATTGATGCTGGTTTTATTTTTGCTATTTAAAAACATTTTGTGAGACGCTCAATTTAAGTAAATAAGAAGAGGAACTTCAAAGCTGGCACTTAGGACACTTAAAATGTCACTGACGTTTTACATGTGACAAGACTGAGGCAGAGATACCCTGAAAAGACAATTGTAAAGTGCCATTTGATTTTGCTACAATTTTGTCATCATCCCCCAGGACTGACAGGGAAAGAAGTAGGAGATCAATATAGCTCATGGATCTCTTTACCCACTATATTGCTTTCACTTAGTTAAAGCTGATAAATACTGCAGCTGAAGTGCCAAGGAGGAAAAATGAGAATCTGCAAGACTCACTGCAAATTAAAATGAAGAACAGCAAGCAAAACAGACAAAAAGATGGCTTAGGACATGTTTTAATGTGTGTTCAGATATCACTACTATCATCCACTATGGATGAACAGTCAGCAAAGATACGAATGTGCATTTGTACATCAGAAAATTTTTGAAAGTTATCGCTTATGTATCATCAGTGAAGAGTGGGCAGAATAGAAAATGAATTGTTATCCCCTTTCTTCTTCTTTGTCATGAAACACACCAAACCGAAGATAGATCTGATTATCTGTCTCGGAACCTCAGTTTCCTTCTTAACATAGAATTAGCAATAGGTACAGAAACAACTGCTCCGTCACACCCAGGGGAGTGCCCAGGACCAGCACCACAAACACCCAGGCCATGGGGTGCTCTTGCTATTCCTGCTAAAGAAAAGTTTCCTCCAAGAAATCACCTCAGGGTTTGAATTGTGACAGGAGAGAAAAGTGGCAGAAATCAGAGATCTGTGTATGGCAACACCATGGCAGGGGCTTAATGATCCCTCCACTTACTTCAGCTGCCACATAGAGAAACACCATCAAGTGTCAGGAGTTCAAATGAGTTATGATTTCTTTCTTTGCTTATACAGGCGAGTTATATTCTCTTCTCCTGAGCAAACAATTCCCAGGGATTTTGCTCTAGTAAGAGTCCAGTCCCAGACTCCAGGAGCTATGGGACCCTCCAGTCTAACTCATGGTCAGAGGAAATCAAAGAAAGAAGAAAGTCAGAATGATGTTTCTCTCACTATGTAATTTGCTTTCCCTTGAGGTCCACATATTTATAGAAAAACTACTTTGGCCTGTGCTGTAGAAATTAAAATTTCCCCATACCTTTTCATAGTGTTGAAATATAAAAAACTGATTGAAGCTGGATGGTAAGACCTGAAATAGTCCCCAGCCCCATCCAGTCAAAGTAGACAGAGCATTTCTAGGTCAAGATTTATCTCATCTTCCGTAAACACTGAAGGTAAGTAAGATGAATCTCTCCTTCCAAGTGCCAACTATAAAAGGACCATGAGGCTGCAACTCACTGAGCAACAGACATCTGCTGGTGGAGGGTTCCTGTCAAGGGAACCTATTCCCCATTTTCCTGAGTCATTCCAAGTGTAGTCCTATCAGGGAGACTTCTTAGCAGGACACTTTTCTGCTGACACCTCCTACATGCCACTGCAAACGTCCACCAGCTGCAGCAGCACCTCCCAGAAAGCCTAAACTGGAGTCCTTTCAGTTGCTATGAGCTCACTGAGCTTGACTCAAGCCTCATTTCAGAGGGACATTTCTCCTCTTTGCAGGATTGGCCACCTTGCCATTTAATGGTGTCTCTAGTTTTCTGTCAGAGACTTAAAATAGTTCATGCCTCAAACATTGATATAAAGTTTTAAAGAAGCTACAGCCACAGAAACCTCCTTGAAGAACTTTGGATTGTGAGTCGAACTGCTGAGATTAGATAAAGGGAAAACCCATTCTTTCATCAACCTCAGGCCTGGGGGAGAAACAAACAAAGAAAAGAATGTCAGCCAAACCCAGCAGCCGTGCTAGGATTCATCCCTGGCTGAGCGTGGGGTGGGGGAGACCACAGGCCACAAAAGCCAGGTTTACACAGACTGCCCCCTGAAATGAGGCGGGGGGAAGGATGTTCTGGGTGTAACCTCTGCTCAGAGGCAGTGAACACCCATCCTCTCTTTCACTCAAACTGGCCGAGCTGTGTAACCCCCAACCCCACAGGGCACATCCATGGGACATTCACGGGAGAGGCTTGCACCACAGGACTGCACACGATGTGACAGATCCAGGGTCTGCTGTAGGAGATTGCCCCCCTCCCCCGGGGGGACACGTCTGGGCATTGCCACCTGGCTCGAGGATATGTAAGTCCATCGGATTCTATGTTTTCAGGGAGGCCTTCACCACCAAGAAGACCAGCTGGAGAGAATCAGTGGAACATCACTGGGATCCATGGAGTGTTGATATTCTCCTTATTCTGTCCCTGTCACTCTCTCTCTGTCCCCCCCCCACCTATTTTCTAACTCTTTCTTTCTTTCTCTCTCTCTCTCTCTCATATCTACCATCAAACAAAACCCTTACTATTGACTGGCATATGGTCTTGTTTGCACCTTAATTTCAAAGAACCTTAATAACAATTGGATCTTAACATTGTCCGACTGCTTTAGTTCTATCCACCCAGTTTGGTATATGGAATTACACGAGGAGTCACCTGGTATTTGATCTGTGGTGGTGGTGACGTCTCTGCTGAGCATCAAGGGGTTTAATGTCAGCAGGAATTCTGCAGCAGCCATGGAAGGATATTGTCAAAATGCTCCAAACCAGCTGCTCTGCCCTTCTAGCCAGCAGCAATTTAATGTTTAAACCATGTTTCAATTTAATCAAATGGACAACCCTCCTGTAATGTATTGCTTTCTGAAAATAGCTGATTGACCATTATGTTTAATGTTAACTGTTAAAACATTATGGATGCCTTATACAGATAGAGTCCAGTAAATAAGGATTTCCACATGTGTTTATCTAATTGAGCTCATCTTGAAAATTAAAAGGTGGAAATACTTTCAGTTTGACAAACAGGAAAAGAAGAATCATAAATGCATTAGGACTGACATTTTCAAAAGTCCAGAACAAGTGTGATGCCCAGGGCTGGGAGCCAGGCACTAACATTTGTATGAGTTGTTGAAAATCCCAAGCTCTTTTTCTCTCAAACCACTGGGGATCAGTGATCCCCTCTTTCCAAGTAATATCCTCTAACAAAGTGAGGTTTTACCACTTTGGGTAAAATGAGAGCTATAACAAAAAGGAGCTTTATAGGAATGGGCATCCATCTGTGGCAATCTGGTTTTTAGGGAACTGACTGATGGACATGGTACAGACACTAGTACAGTGACACAGCTTTTGGTTTTCAGACAGGGACACGTGATGTGTGATTTGGCGTGAGATGTGCTTCCGAAAAATTTTGGACAGAATCCCTCTATTTTGCCTCTATCCTTTGTGAGGCCAGATTCACACTGGTACAATACAAAATCAGTTTGAGCCAAATAGTCACACTTTTTTGTGGTCTACTCCTTTGTATTCAGGCCAGCCATGCTCCCAAGGCCTGACTTTATGATTTCAGGGAACAGACACACACAGAGCCCCTGTGAAAGGCTGCACGAGTTCCACAGTGCTGAAAAACCCTTTATTATGTGGATTGTGACCAGAATCAATCACTGGGATATTCATCTGATGCTATTCAAAGGCCTCAAAAAGTATGTGAGTAACTTTCATTTCAGGATTTTAATGAAGGTATTTATTGAAAACTATGTTGTATCTTCTGGTTTTAAAACTTTTTAAAGGGATAGAGTGGGGCTATAAACCAACCTAGTCCCCAAAATGGAAAAAGGTGCACTGATAATGAAAGTGCACTAAAAAAAGAGAAAAAAAGGAAAAAAACTGTAGTCTAAAAACCTCAGAAATTCACACATGAGAAATTTTAATTTATTGAGGTACTTCAAATATCAGATTTCACCTTAAGAGAAGCAAATAGCCAATAGAAGGCATGGCTTAAGGTATTTAAAGCTAGAGTAAACATAGAGACTAAGATTTTTCAAATGAAGCTAAACTCAGTAAGAGGCAAATTCCTTCAGGATTTCTTTCACTTTAATCTGATCCAGACAAAAAACATCTGATAGTTGCTTAAAATTTAAAAGCAGTAGTGGTTTGATTATCAGTTGTACTGGGGGACCAGGGCTGTCAGTGAAGCCCAAAAGAGCTTGATTGATAAAGACCTTTCAAAACCAGATTATAAGGACCTCAACTGGTCCTTTTATTTCTTTTTAATATACTCTTATTTCTCCATTTTAATTTTCATTCCTAATAGTACACTTAATTATAACTTGCAGAAGACATCTATTATTTGAATTATATTTAGTAAAATAATCCTTTTTCCCTTACTTTTCCCATTGAAAGAATAAATTAGGTTTGTACTGTTTTTTGCTTGAGATTGGTCTCGAATGAAGAATCGGGTGTGTGGTTCAAAAGTGGTCAAGATTCTGGTTTGCCTTAAAAAGCAGGAAATACTGCAGAAAATCAAACCTGTTTTCAGAATGGAAGCTCCTCTTTGGGTATCTAGAAAGTGGCCACGGATCAGGCAAAAGAGAATAGAGCAGGTCTAATTCTAAGTAGAAGTATGATTATTTGAGCTTTTCATGGTAGGAGAAAGAAAAGTCACTAAAAGTTGCCCAGAGTTAAAATAAGAGTGATTTCATGCCAAGATATGACCCAAGGCCCCACTCATCTTGACTATCCTTTGTGAGAATAAATTGATGTTTCTGTAAGGCTTTGGAGAAAAATAGTGTAACTGCTGGCACAATTATCCCCGGAGAACAGGCTGTACCCTACTTCCCTTTCAGCTGCTGATCTGTCTGTCTGCAATAAAAACTCCCCCTCCACAATCTGGGAGAGGTCCATGCCTCCACACAGGACTGAACTGAGGCATGAATTCAGTGAGGACTGACTTCCTAATCCAAGTTCTTAAATCCAGATGCCTAAAATCAAACATCTCATCCAAGACCTAACTCCAGGCCTAAGATGTAGTTTTAACCTAAAGGTAAAGGACAGACAACAAATCCAACCACGTCTGTCTTATCCAACTCATGTTGAATGTTTGAAATGGGAAAACAACATGATAGATTCCATACATTACCCATTATTCTCTTAAAATCTCAATACTTCCCAGAATTATTCCCCCACCCCCCACTCCAGCAGTAATCAGAACAGCAGTGCAGCCCAGAGTTTGAGGAAGATGCAGATGTTGTAGTTAAAACACCCAAATTCAGAGAAGCAGAAACATCAAGGGAAGAGACATCAAGAAGGGCTTTGCATCATTCCATCTAATTTTCATTGTAAAAATGTAAACTTAGGTCTCAAGTGTCTTATTAGGCAAGCTCAGCAAATGGGAAGCTTAAACAAATGGGTTTCACTTTTGCTGGCTGAGATTGTTTTGGCATCTGGAAATATGATTTGGATGATTGGAACATGGTTGGGAATTTGAATGCTTTTTTTTCCCCCCCAGTCTTGTAATAGCCTCCTTGAGAAATATCTTCAGACTGTTGCATTTATATTACTGGCTTCAGATCATTTACATCTAATCTTCCAGTGCTGTTAACAAAAGCTGGGGGAGCCTGTGCAAATGCAAATAACATTTTTTTTAATGTGATATCCCAGTTTAACTACATAACAGACTTCAAAACAGGTTTAACATCAGCAACGTCTTCCACACTGGTTATTAAACTGCTTTCCGTAAGAGTTATGGCTTTAATTTATTCATCTGTTTTGGCTGTGGCAAAGCCCTGTTTCCCCCCTTCATGCTCTGAAATACTTTTTGAAAGAAACTATTTAAAAAATGAGGTGTAAGGCAGCAGAAAGAGGATTGGGTAGAAGAAAGTATCAGTGGATGTCTTTGTGCCTCACACGTGGTTCCTGTGATCTCGGAGGGGCTGGGTTCAGGCGTCCTGTTCCCTCTCTGACAAAGGAGGTTTCCTGCACACTGTTCAGCTCAGCACCTCCTGTCAGAGAGTCCTGTGGCAAAGCAGCTCAGGAAAAGTCATCTGAGTGCAGGAGGGGATGGAATTCCACCGAGGGAGTCCTTTACACAGCTCCCAAAATAGGCTGTGGGGCTGTGAAATATCCACAGGACGCCAGAACACGAGAACCACCAGGGTGTCTTCCAAAGACTGGCTCACTCAGGCAGTTGCAGACAAAAAATGAGCAGTGGGGAGGGAAGTGAGGGAAAGAGAAAGAAGAAAAATGTGCTCCCATTGTTTCAATCTTTATTATATTCTTTTGATAAGCGCCCCTTGCCCTCCAGAAGTTGGATTTTCCATTACATGAAGTGGAAGGGAAAGAAAGAGAATTATGTGAAATTCACTAGATTTTTTTTCAATAAGAGAGGAAAAAGAACATGAGGACAAATCCAAAACAACTCGTGTTCATATTTCTCAAATTGAAAATTTCAATTTTGTATTTTTTAATATTTAATTATATATCATCTCATGGGAAATCAAAATAAAAACCAAAATTATTTCTTGCTGTCCATGAGAAACAGATCTACATACTTTAAAATATTTTTCAGGCTTTTCCTTCACAGAAAAATCTGGAATTTGGACAGAAAAGAGGATTCAAAGGAAGCTAATGCTTTGTGGATGGGAGTTCCCATTCTCCACACAAACTGAGTGGTCAGAACAATCCTCCTCAAATCAATCAGAAATATTAAGAAACCCTACTTAGAACAGATAATTTCAGAAAAAAAGCACTGGATGATACATTGCTGGTACTCACTGCAAAGCTTCCCTGCCCTTTGGAATGTGGGGGTTTATTGTAACACGTAGGTTTCCATGGCAAACATCTTATTTCAGTATAAACAGGATAGACTAAAAATGTACCTGCTGGCAGCAGTTAATGCCCAAGGGCTGTGGAGATCACCTTCCTTGTTTCAAAGTAGTCACAGCTATTTATTATAAACAGATGTTATAATGGATGCAGAACTGTGACCTCCTTAAATGAATATCTCATCTACATTCAGTGGGAAACAAAAGCTGAAAAACTCACAGCATTATGCAAATATGCACTTCCCCCCCCAAATGTATTCCACCTTCTTCTGAATAATTCCCATGAGTGTTTACTTAACGTGGCAAACTGCATGAGCAGAGGCAACTTAATTATATTATTTTGTACAGATCCCCGACTTGTTAGTATCTGCATCGGCCTTGCTGTCATAATATTGGCACAGGGTAACTGAGCAACAACAAAAAATGTGGGGTGCTCCATAGGAAGTGGACAGTGAGGATGGAGCAAGAATTTTCCTGTTTAACACAGATGACTTGATTGAAAGGGAAGAAAAAGCCCCAGAAGGTCATGAGTGAGGTTCAAGCAGTGCCTTGTCTTTCACTTATTTTGGAAAATACAAATAATTATAAGATTAATTTAGCTTCATGTAAATCCAAAAAAATTATTTACAGTTCTCTTTCCCTATTCTTGTGTATGGGGCAACCACAGTTTGCACAAGCCAACACAGCAAATGGGTTGTGCTGCAATTATTAAAATACAGACCTTCCCATTATTAGATCAGCATTACACCAATTGAATCATGTCACACCCCACAGGTAACAACACTTCATTTTATCTCTCTTTGTACAATACCAGAGAAATTAGGATCTGCTCAATTTAGGGCAATTAATTTAATTTCTCTCTCAGAGATTTTCACTTACAGCTCCAGAAATCACAGAAAACACTTTTAATTTGCACTTTTGCACACAAAAAAATCCACAACAAGCAAAGTGATTACCTGCAGATTTCCAAACAAACAAAAAACAAAACCAAAAACCACCAAAACAAACAAACAAACAACAAAAAAAAACCTACAAAAAGGAGCTTCCATAACTCTCCTAGGCATAAACAGCAATGAACTCCTTTTAGCTTCATGGATGAATGACTAAACTGGTTTGGGAAGTCAGCAGTTCAAGACTTAATTGAGGATAGTTTCCAGTTTACTCTTCAAAACTTGTCTGCCTTTTTAATCACCACAGCCCTTATAGATTTTTTTTTCCTTGCCACTTTCTTCAGCAATCTGGAAAATTTTGCTCGTTGATAAAGAGCCACATTCTGCTTCTCTCCAGCTGAAATACTGGCATTTCTGAGCAGAGCAGAACCATCCTGGGGAGCTGAGCAAGAGACAGATGAGACAGCACAAACTAAAAAGGTTTGCTCCACTTCCAGTCCTGGGGCATCATTCTGCTCATTGCTGGAAACAACAGACACCAGTGGTGGAAAAGGACCAAGAAATCAGGCAGAATAATTAATAAAGGAGCCATTTTCAAGCAACATATTTATCCCAGCAATCAAGACTGCAGGATGGAAATATGATAATGAAGGAAATACTTGAAGAGATGAGACAGCCAAAGTAGCCTGAGAAAAGGCTCCCAGTGAGATGTGTTATTTTGTTAGTGCATTTCATCATCAAAGAGGCAAAAAAGTGGAATTAGCTCATAATCATCATTGGCCTTTACACACAATAAGATATAGTGGGCATGTAAGTGCATTGTTGATCACTTTTATTTTTTAACCTGCTGTTACTACTGTCAACATTTCAGCTTGTTTGTGCTCCTGTCAGACAGCAGTACTAGAGCTGGTCAAACGCTGCCAAACTCTGTTTATAGAACGGGATCGTGAATTCTGAGCAGCTGTTTGGTTCAGCCGTATTTGTGCCCCGTGTTGTTCATGAATATTCAAGAAAACATGTTTTGTTCACACAAATGGCTCGGGAGTGGCTGTTCCTGTATGAATATATTCTCATGCAAACCAAGATATTCCTGGGGGAGCCAGAGTGTTTGCTAATTCACCACTAACTCCTTGTTCAAAAAGTTTGGGGCATTTAGTTGGAAATCAGAAACCCTGTGATCTGACTCAAGTAACCAGCTGGATGCCACCACAAACAAGCAGCAAACAGTAAAAAGGGGACAGAACTCAGGTATGGCAAGTATAGATTTGAGCAAAAAAGTTCATGGAAACAAAAAATCAAAGTGTTTTGTGAACAGAGTAAGAGAGTTGAACAGTGACTACTGGTCCAAATGGATGAACAGCCTGGTATCATGATGCATCTCAATTTGAAATCAGGTAACCATTGTTGTTAGCATATTTAAGAAAGGAGGAAAAAACCCAAGCTGGGCTAGCAGATGTTCTCCTTAAAACTTCTATCTTAAACTAAGCTATTTCTGGGTTACATATGGCACAGGAATCTCTTTTTTCTTTAAAGTTTCTTCCAGCAGAAAAGGCAGATAAATGATGTATCAGTGAATCTCACTTAAAGATGAATCAGCTGTAACAAGTGCCACGACTGCCAAACACGGAGCAGACAGGGCGTGGTGTGGGATTGGGATGTCCTGCCTGGCCCGTGCTGTGTTTACCAAGTCCCACACACTTTCTCGCTGTTCTGAGAGTTAAAACCTGTTGCCCTGGATTCTGTAAGCCTTCTGTTTTTAACCTTGGAGTCAGATTCTTTTCACATAGATTCATGTAAATAATAGCCAATGTTTACTTAACGGTATTTTCTGTTTTTCATTCCTTTTGTGATAAGAGAACTTTGATGAGCACCTTTCTTCTCCAGTGGGATTGAGAAGGAAGTGACATGCTCTCCAATCCCTTGTGGAGTTGAGACGTGTATAAGAATGAGATAATGTAAATAAATCCATTCCATTTTCCTCCTTTCTGCTGAACCTGGCAGGTGTAAGAGCGTCTTTATTGTGTCTCCACAGACACAAAAACCCTTAGCCAAGAGGAACATATTGGGAGTTCTGTTTGGGGAGGATCCCGTGGAGCTTCAGACTAGAATCTCAGAAGTTCAAAAACAGAGGTTATGAAGTGCCTGAATTTGTAGGATTCCTCCACGAAATTTTTCTATGTGGGAAGCTGGACTCAGGAAAGAGACAAAACACACACTGGGGCTATTAATTATGTAGATGTACTGCTCATTAGCAAATGAGTAAGTTGTATATTCTTATAAATACAAAGGAAGTGGCACAGCAATACGGGTCAAATATCAGAGAGCAATAACCTGGCTGGGGTGGCTCCTTTCTATAGGTAAAAGCTGTAGGTTTTATTTCCTGTGATTTCAGGAAACCCTTCCAAAACTGACTTTAGCATGTTAAGCTGTAGCTAAGAAGCAAATGAGTGCACATAGTCATGTCCACTGTTCTCCTTGCTGTTCTCCATAGTGTGCAAAGTTTCTGGAGATTTTGGGTAATGACAGAAAGGAGCAAAATCCACATTACGTAATTTTTAGAACAGCACCCATTTATCATAACATAAACATTATTATCTCAGTGTTGCTGAACTTGTAATGATTTTGAAAATGACTGCTTTTAAGATACTAATCAGATTGTTAGGGAAGTAGAATTAACTCCACAGAACATATCTGGTACAGTAATATAAAACCCTTTTCTATTTCTCCTCCTTTATGGCAGCAGCTGTACATTGGGATATCCTCCTGGCCAGAGGGAAACTTCAAAGAGCATTACACAGCTCTGCAGAAAACCCTCCTGCTGGCACATATGATACTTGTAATACACCCAGCTAAAAATTATCTGACAGAATTAAATTAATATTCTAGCTTCTGCAATTAGATAATGTTATTCACACCTAGGGACTCCAAAGCACATACATATTGAGCAGAAATTAATATTTATACCTATAAGCATAATTATTCTGAAACATGAAAAAAAAGATATGAAGATATTATTTGATTATTGACCTAACAAGACCCAATTCAAAAGGTAATGACTTCACATATTTCAGGGCATGGGCTTAATTTGTGAGGAGGATGGGATTTACCATCTCATATTGTAAACCAGACAATTTAGCTTAAGTGCTGTTCAAAATGCCCCATCCTTTAAAGCATGAAAAGCATTTCAGCCTCAGAAATTATAAGTATTCTTCCTCAGGGTAGACACTTTTATTAGTTTATTCATTCCCAGGCTCCCATCTTGGAGAATTTTACCCATTTACAACAGACGTATTTCATTTTTGGCTTGGGGAATAACTGGACAAGATTTTCCAGCTTTTTATCCATCTCTTTCTGGAGGGATTGAGCCCCTTCAGCTTCCATGCAGTGGAGAGCAGGGCAGTGAGTGGTGTTAATTTCACGCTACTGCAGTGGGAAGCAAAGCTATTCTCATTCCCCTTTTGCTACTGCCAGGACAGGAGAACAGAGCTGTCCTGGGTTACAGGGTATTCTGTTACCATCTTCATGAGCTGTTGGAACCAGGTGTGTAGCAATGTTCCCTGCCTCCTCCCTCCTGGACTATCTCCTGTTAATGGGCCCAACAAGGCCTTGCCCCATGACTCACAGATAACTCCCTCCTGGACTATCTCCTGTGAATGGCCCATCAAGGCCTTGCCCCATGACTCACCATCCCACTGTGAGGTGCTCTGCCCAGGGGGAAGGAGCCAAGCATTCCCACCTGGATATAGCCTGGGATTTGGAACAGCACAAGCAGCCTTACCCACTGGATTGCCAGAGGACAAGAGCTACACAACCATCACTGGACTTCCCGAGAAGGACCAGACCTTTTCTACAAGATCACTGCTTCAGCAGAACCACTTCCAAGAGAACTGCAGCTCTCACCTGACCGGACTGCTACCACCCCCCTGCCCGGCAGGGTGCCAGGTCGTACCCTGACTCTGTCAGCTTAAACCAGTGTTTCTGTATTATTGCTGTGTTATATATATATATACATTAGTAAAAGAACTGTTATTCCTGTTCCTCATATCTTTGCTTGAAAGCCCCTCAATTTCAAATTTATAATAATCCTGAGGCAAGGGGGTTGCATCTTCCATTCCAAGGGAGGCTCCTGCCTTTCTTAGCAGACACCTGTCTTTCAAACCAAGACAAGAGCCATTCCTGCCAGGAAGTCCTGAACACTCCCAAATTCAACTCTGGCTGACCAAAAACCCTGCCTAGTGGGGCTATTGGTGCTCTTAGCAAATTTTCTATTGTAGGAAACACTGTCAAAGGACCACAAAACAATTTTGAGGAGTTGAGGAGGCCACCTGTGAGTTAGTCCCAATTGGGTTTCTCCTCTTTCAGCCAGCCTCCCTCTATTCCACTGCAACAATTGGATGCTACATCTGTGTCAACATCCTCTTTTAAAATCCTGCCTGGAATTTTTGTTAGCAACCTGCCCAAAACAAGGCTGACAGAAAGGGACATCAAGAAACTTTGTGAACAGTGAAAACAGCAATTACCTGCACAGCCCTGGCTACAGAGGCTGCCCTCAAGCAGTGATGGATGGCTGGAGAGCCTTGGCCCTGCACCTGCACCTTGTGGGTGCCTGTCCTCAGGTCTGAGAAGAAGCCAGATCCAATTGCAAGCTCTCACTGCAGCTGAATTCTTCCTAACACCTCTGTCTGTGCTGATTATTTGACAGTAGAAAATGGTCTGAGCTCTCCATAAAGCCCCTTCCTGAAAAGAGTGCTCTCAGTGACTTCACCCAGCCACTTCCTCCTGTGACATCCCCAGCAGTTGATTGCCTCTGAGACCCTTCTGCCAGCTGGGCTGGACTCACTCAATGTACTCAAATCATGGAGGAGAGGAGTGGGAGATGAAGGGAGAGACAAGTATTGGTCCTTTAGGAAATAAGGCTAAAAACAGAACTCTTGCCATTATAGGAAGAGAGAGATTTTCTACTCTTGTAGTAAATAAAGTCTCACAGGACGAAGAACAGCAGTATCAATTTCTATTTTAACAAATTCAGTTCCAGGAAATTAATTTTTTTATCGAAAGACACATCAGAGAAAATTAAAAGTCATTGATCTTGTTCACCTATCTCCCTTTCTTTTCCCTCTCTCCCTCCCAGTTTCACATTTCAAGCGCTTACCAGGAGAACTAAACAGAGTCATTAAGGCAGCACAGGAAACCACTGGTCTGGCAGCATCTTATTTCCTAAAAGGAAGCCCATCAAAGAAACCTTTGATAGGCAACAGAGCAACTACCTCCCATCCCCCAAAGCTTTCATTTTTTGGGGGGAAGTTGTGGCCCTCCCTCCTTCTCAGCTCTCTTTAACTCCAGGATTCATACATTTGCTGACCTGAATTTATTCCCCAAGGCCTCCTGTGTCATATTGTTTAGTTTTACCTTGTTACCTGCTTATGGCAGTTAAGAGAGTTGAGGATTTCTTTTTAGTCTTTCTCTCTCAACTGACTCATTCCAAAGAAAAACAATTAATTGTTTCTGTCACCTTTTTTCATGAGTAGCTCGAAAGAAGGATGGTTTTCAGCTTTTTAAAGTTAAAAAGTAGCAGAAAACAGGAAGAATGTCCCACTTTTCCAATCAAAAATCAGACTTATTTAAGCACTAATACGAATTTAGAGAAGCCAACCCTATAAGAGAACTATTTTCAGTTCCATCTCTTGAATTGCACAAGAATGCAGTTTTAATAGTTTCTTTCTAAAATTACTTTATCAAAAAGAAGTGTTGTTGTCATGGAATATCTGCTCATTTAGGTAACTGCTTTGTGTACATTTCTTTTTTTGGTTGCTTTTCCCCTGTCCCTAACAGAAACCTCAATTACAGCACAGAACATTTGGGCAAGATCTCAAATTAACTGGATACGTATCCTTAGAGAAATCAGCTGTGCATAATGAAGTTCATGACAATACTGGAAAAACATCATCCGGCTGAGTAAGTTTTTGCAGTTTGTTGTAATTTTTATCTCCCCCTATGTTCCTATGAACATGTCAAGATGTTCCTTTATCAGGTAAGGGGGAAAATGGGCCAGGTTGCTGATAAATGCCTTACACAGCAAGTTGGTGATAAAAATGGAACAAGAAAAGCCTGAGGATCAGATTTTTTTTCTTGGAAATTGAGCTGGATCATATTAGACCCAGATGATCCCATATGAACCTGAGACACTCGTGTGATGCCATCAAATCAAATTATTCCAGCTTCTGGCAATAACAACCAAAAAAAGAAGTCTTATATACAGTTAAAGTGAAGAAGAGGATAATGGGCAGTGTCTGTTCTGCCTTTTACAGTTGGATTTTTGTTGAGGGCAGTTCACTGGGAGATCCTGTGATACAAACAGCAGAGAGTTTTTAAACTCTCAGCTAAAAGAGGAGAATTCCAGTTGCACATTTGCCCCAGAAAGCTTTAGGCATTCTTGTAACCAGCCTAAAATTATTTTATTTTTCATTACTCTGAATTATTATTTTGATTTTTTTCTACTGCAAAGGTGAAATGTTTCATTTTGCAGCTAGATAGTAGGAAAAGTATCATGTTAATTCATTGCTAAAAGTGAATATAAAATTCTAGTTGAGTTTAAAAAATACATTTTTTTTCTACTAAATTATATTGCCAGAATATGGCTGGAAAGTATTTGCATATTCAGTAGAAGGCAATGTAAGGCCACAGCTACTCACTGAAATAACAAATATGTCAGATGAAAATCCAAAGAATATGTTATAAACCTTAAAAGTCGTACCAGGAGCTTAGAAATCACTAGTTTGTAACCAAATAGATGATTGAGGAAACCCAAAACTTAATTCTTTTGCTTGAGAAGCAATGCTGAGAAGTGGTTTAAAGTTGTGAAAAGTATTAGGTAGAAATCCACAAGGCTGAGCAAATATCCAGGGCTGTTTCAATAAACAAAATGGGTAAAATATTAGCAAGTTTTTTCCACCTACAGTTTATCTGCAAAGGGAAGTTAAGGCTCCACATTTATTACAGCCAAAAGTGTAAAAGTTGCAAATAGCATAGCACCACATAAATCCAGTAAGAATGGTCGGGTGCAACTAAAGGTTAAAACATCCAGTCTGCCCTCTTGGAGACTCTGTGAGAAGGAGGGATATTAAGCAGGAAAATTCTCTGTGTGATTATGGAGTCACACAACCTAGAATTAATTATTTACAATATTAAAAAATAAAATTTTGCCTCTTATTTCACCATGTTACGAGGCAGCAGCTTCTGTCTTTTGTCTCAGCGATGTGCTCTCATGGAGAGGCAGCCTCCCAAAGATCTTTTTGATACATTGACTTCATTGGGAGTTGGGTTCTTAAATTCAGCTGTATCCAGGCCTGAGCCAGGAAGGAATTCCTACTCTTTGGACAGAGGCATGTGCTGGCTCGTTGGACAGAGCAGCACAGAGCACACCGTCCAGTGAAGCTCAAAATGCTGCTTTGCATGCAGGAGTCATATGGAAGAACTGCGAAAGAAACTCTGTAAAAAATTTATCAAAAGTGTTGAAAAATCCCTCTCTCAAGTGAGGCTGGGCGGCTTGCCTCTCTCCTTACCAAGGACGAGTTGGTAGAGAAATGAACAAATATCATCTATTTTATCTCTGGGTTGTCTTTCCCCTTCCCCAGCAGTGCAGTGTTTTACTGAAAAAAAAAACCCAAATCAAAGAGAAAAGAGTCATCCACGCAGCCCTAGCTTAAAGCCAGGCTTGATAGCCCTCAGAGGAGTTAACAGCCCATTTTTTTCTCCACCCAAAAATGAGTATTCTGATATTTTTGTGACAGTCTCTCTGTGGCACATTCCCCACTGCTCATCCACAGCCGAGCAGGGGATGACCATGGGGCACTGGCAGGACCTTGTGCATGAAGGAGAACCTTCCTTGGAGAAACCTCCTGAGGGCTGATCGTTCTGCTGGCCCCACTGCTGCCCCAATCCAAGCCCTTGCCAGGCTCGGCGTGCTCTTGGGTGGCTCAAGTGTTTCAGGGGACTTTTTAGGTCCACTCAGTTCTTTCAGGGTTGCCTGACTGAAGCACCAGTGGGAAGAAGCACCTCACCTACAAGTGAGGGCTTGGCAATGGAGAAGCCTGAATGAGCCTCCCCAAACCTTTTGGCTGATTCTTTTTGGCAGTGGAAGGAAATGAGAACAGCCTGTGTGATATGCAACCCTTTGCAATGTGGTTTAGTGGGTGCCGGTTGGATTGGGCCAAAGGTTGGGCTCAATGGTCTTGAAGATCTTTTCCTAGTGTAACGATTCTGTGATTCTGTTCTTTTCCAGCCTTAATGATTCTGCAATTCTATTCTTCTCCAGCCATAATGATTCTATGATTCTGTTCAATGTCTGGTGACACCTCCTGTGTCAGCCTCATGCCAGCTTCTCCTGTTTAGGTCCATGGTGCCCTCAGCCATGGCACTGAATATGGGCAGGTCAGGCCACCTGTAGCACTGAAAATTACTTTCCACACCATTTTTGGATGTGCTGCTCAGCACAGTCCTCACTGCAAAACCCATTCAAGAAACAGCAAATTAGAGCAGGACCAAACCCATGTCCCACACGACTCTGCACATGTGAGTCAGTGCAGGAACCAACCAGCAAAGCAAAATGACCTGGAACATCACTGGGAAACTGCACTGCTGTTAAACAGGGATTTGTGCTGATTTTGAAATTAGCCCCAATTCCTCTCACTGGATAACAGAGAATGAACATGGGAGCAGTACAGTTTTGTTGTAATACCTGGCTTTTACTGGTCTCATATTCAGAATTATTCCTTTGGAGTAAAAAGGCCTCTAAACACGTAACTGTTCAGCTTTATTAACTAACAGATAATTATGTATTAAAATGCACTGAAAATGCATTGTAATTCTTACATAAACTACAACATAATTACAGCCTTTGTAGTGTAGAGTATGACTGTAACACAAAAATGAATTAAAGACAAGAAATAAGCATATAGACCAGTTTGTGTTCAGAGCAGACCTTCCACAATATTCCCCTTGTGAGTCCACTTTCAGGAATATGGTCTAACATTCATTTATACCTGCTGGGCCCAGAGTGGCAGGTTTGGGAACCACTGATCTACAAATGAGGAATAGAGCGAGCCTGTTGTTCTGTGCAGCCAAACACGATGTGCCTGTATTATTACCAATTTCCTGAATAGCCCTAAGAGGGGTAATTTCTCCCTGCTCTGCACTTCCCCTTTCGAAACAGCTTCCTGGATAATTTGAGACTGGCAGTTTTCTCCACCACAGTGCAAACATGAATAGGACCTGCTGGTGTAACAGTGCTGCTTGTTAGGCATATGTGTAAAATTATACTTTTTTAAGTGGAAGAGGGACTATAAAAAATGTTGGGCTTTTTTCTCCCTCATTTGGTACAAATATTCCAGTGTATCCCAACCAACTCTTCAGCTACAAATTCAAAATTGTGCTTTGCCAAGAATTTTAACTGGTTGTGCAAATCTTTGCCATCTGTTGTACTGCCTAACTGCGGAGACAAACCCAGCATAATTTGCCACTGTAGCGTAATAACATAAGATGGATGATTTATGGGGCCCTGAATGTGCTTTTCTCAGGGCTGTGAGCTTTTGTTGGCCTTTGCACAAATATCAAATACAAACTCAAACATGGGGCTGCTCCCTCCCTCCACTGCAATCTCCTCATGTCAAACACAAATCCTAATATCAGATACCATATCAATGCATGCAATCCCCAGCTTACAGGGTAACAAATCCAGGGGAAGGATGCAATTATACCCTGCTACCTTGGAACACATATAAATAATTCACACCTTTCCTATAAATATTTATCCCTGTAACTGCAATATTCATTCAAATAAAGGTTTTGTCTTCATCCATGTCTGTTTTCCATATACAAGCCTAATAATCAGAATTTTCCACCTGTTTCCTCCACTTAATTTATATCTTCTTAAAATTCAGATGTAAAACTTTTCTCATAAAAAAAGTCTCCTAATTTTGCTTTGTCTTCTTCCTTTTAGCTAATTCTTTGGCTTCAATGGAACTGCCCTGGGTTTACATGAAAATGATAGAGAAGTCTGGGATTGCATCCTTCTGTTAGTACCCGGTGTCTTGGGGTGATTTTATGATAATAGTTTATTCCCTAACTATCTGCTTTATGCCCAGAAAATGCTGCTGTGGCTTTAGGATGGCCCCAGGGTGGGGCGGGGAGCCCAGGGCTCCTGCACAGTTTGGTTCAATCTCTCTCTGGCTTGGTTGGTGGCTACATGGTTTGTTATTTGACTGCCTCTGCTGGATTAATTTTAGCCAGTTTAGACAAGAAACTTCGGGGGGGAGGGGGGGGTTGGGTTTTTTTCCTTCCCTTGGCCTGGAGGCTTTTCACCGGTGTGGTAAACAAGAACCAGAAAATATTCAGTTGANCCCTGACTATAGAGAACTGACTTCAGACTACGACCCTAGACTTCAAGCCAGCAACAGGTCTTCCTACAGACTCTCGTGGGGACAGAAGCCCCAGCTCTGCCACTCTACGTGACAAACCTGCACTCCTTCTTCTCCTCCGCGTCAATCCTAGGAGCAGCGGTGGTGTGTGTGACCCCTCGGGCCACCACCAGAGCTGACCTTTTAATAAAGGCTTTCAAAGGACCTGCAGTCCTACCCTATTCCTTTCAACTGGCAAATCCTTTGGGAAATTTTTTCTGGCTTTTTCTTCTCTCTGGCCTGGGGAACCTGCAGGGTAGCCCCGGCCAGTCCAAACCCCTGGGAAAGACCAAGCCAGTGAAAGAAGGGACATCAAAATCCACCAGTTTCGCCTGCTGTGAGGAGGAAAACCAATGCCAGAGGATCAACAGGTTTCCCATCTGCTCTGCCCCACACTGCTCTGTGAACTCCACTTCCCCTTTCCAGGGACAAAAGGGACCAGTCGACATTTTGTTTTCTGGGCCATGTGGTCAGCCTGCATATTTTTCTTCCATGGGCATTTTTGAGGTTTTTTTTTGTTCTGCTGTGAGTAGTTGTGTGTGTGTGGAGGTAAAGTTTCTGGGAGTTCATATCTAGCATTCATTCAATCCTTTTCTGTGCCTCGTGNGGACAGAAGCCCCAGCTCTGCCACTCTACGTGACAAACCTGCACTCCTTCTTCTCCTCCGCGTCAATCCTAGGAGCAGCGGTGGTGTGTGTGACCCCTCGGGCCACCACCCGAGCTGACCTTTTAATAAAGGCTTTCAAAGGACCTGCAGTCCTGCCCTATTCATTTCAACTGGCAAATCCTTTGGGAAATTTTTTCTGGCTTTTTCTTCTCTCTGGCGTGGGGAACCTGCGGGGTAGCCCCAGCCAGTCCAAACCCCTGGGAAAGACCAAGCCAGTGAAAGAAGGGACATCAAAATNAAATGCTCATTCCAGGGTGTTTACTCCTGAAAGTTGTCTCCAAACCGAGACACCCATGATTTTAAATAAAATCATCATGATATTATAAGCACAGCTGTATGGTGGAAACATATCTGAACTGTAACCCAGGAGACAGAAAATTTCCACGAACTTTCCACACCTCTAAATGCTAAATTTTCCAACTTTTTCTCAGAATTTTTTTTTCTTTTTTCACTTGCAGTCTCTTCAATTATCCCTGAAAAGGGGAACACCCACAAAAAAACCCCCCAAACAAACCAACCAACCAAACCATCCTGAAATGTGGCAGCTTCAAAAGCCAAAATTAGACATTTATCTCTTATTTACCTCGGGAAGAAGGAAGGGGAAACAGGAGAGAGAAGCATTGGAAGCTATGAATGCTCATAAGCAAGAACAGAACAGTCAGTCAGTTACAAAATCACTCCCTCCAGGCTGCAGCAGTTAGGTTTTGCCAAAAAGTCATCACCAAAAAAGCATCGTGGGAGAAGAAAATTCCTCTAAGTGGCCAGCTTTTTCCTGAGGAGAGATATTATGAACCATAAAAAATTATGTGCTGCTTCTGTTTCATAAACATTACATAATTTCTAGACTAAATAGCCAGAATAAACAGAGAACAGCCATTTTTACTGGACTTTGGAAGAATAAAGCCATAAAGAAAATAACTCCATGAAATTTGCAGGAGAGACCCATTTCAGACCATATGCTGGGAAGGACCTACACCCAAATGTATGAGTCAATGTGTTAGCAAAGTGTTGCATGTGGAGTTTGTGAGCTTGGGACTGCTGGAGGCTTGGGTTTCTCAGCACTTTCATGCTGGTCTGCTTTTATCTTCCAAAACATGACACATCTACTTGACTTTCTGCAGGAATTTCCCCCCCACTCTTCACTGTGAATCTGAGCAGAGAAATCAAAAATGCTTGACTTGCCCATGGTGTGGACACTTCAGCATCTGTGTAATTCTTTTTTAAGCTCCAGAGCCTTAATTGATTGGTTTAGCCTTGACAAGTTGAGAAAGCTGGAGCTGATCAGCCTGGAAAAGAGAAGGTTGTGTGGAGACCTCAGAGCACCTTCCAGTATCTGAAGAGGCTGCAGGGAACTGGAGAGGGACTCTTCATTAGGAGCTGTAGTGACAGAAGAAGAGGGAATGGCTTCAAACTAAAAGAGGGGAAATTCAGATTCGATTTACAGAAGAAAATCTTCATTGTGAAGGTGGGGAGGCCCTGGCACAGGGTGCCCAGAGAATCTGTGGCTGCCCCATCCCTGGAAGTGTCCGAGGCCAGACTGGACAGGGCTTGGAGCAACCTGGGATAGTGGAAGGTGTCCCTGCCCATGGCAGGGGGGTTGGAACCAGGTAAACTTTAAGGTCCCTTCCAATCCCTTCCAACCCAAACCATTCTATGATTCTATTTTGGAATCATGTGAGTACATAGCCCAGTTATAGTCAGCACTGACTATATTCTCTCCAGATCCCCAGCTTTTTTTTCCTCTGTTGTCTTCAGACTAGACTCTTGTCTCTTCATTTATTTTTATGGTGCGATTTATACAGCTTATAAAAATATTATTTCAAACCTGCCTGCAAGCAACAGCTGTATGACTGCGTAATTACCACTAAAAGATGGCAGTGCTAGGAGAAGATACTCTCACACAAAAAAACCTCATCTGGCATAATCACTCATTTTTTTGTTTAATAGCTGAAATTAGTGAGACAACAGAACAGGGATGATAATGAGTGTGTTACAGACAAGCTTTTCTCCCTCACTCTGCCAGGGTCTACCCACAAGCTCAGTATTCCCCAACTTGAACAGAGACTGCCAAGTACAGCTGGCCCAAAAATGATTGCTCTGTTTTTCAAGCTAAAATTTGTTTTTCTTCCATACTGAATAGTGGAACTTTTCAAATATATTTTCTTGTTTTTTGTGAAACAAACTGTGCAGGAATATTCACTAGGTATGGAAAAAGAAATAACCATGAGGGGGATTATTTGGGAAGTGCTTCTTTTAGCAGTCAAAAATCCAGGATGAACCTCAAAAGCTCATCATTAAATTGGGAGCTGGAGAGTAAAGGATGAGCTCCCTTGGCCTGTGTAGGGGCCATACGTAGCAGTCACATAAGTGCCACAACTGGGTGCTCATGCCCTGCCACCAAAGTGTCGGTGTCCCTGTGGCAGCTGTGAGCCCAAATGCTGGTGCTCAGAGCCAGACAAGGCTGAGGGCCAGAGGGACCAGCTGGCCAAAGCTGACTGGGAGGCAGGAAGCTCTGTCCCTCCTCTGAATGCACCCAACATTGTTAAAGGCAGGACAAGACGCTGAGAAACTTCCCAGCACCCCAAGCAGGAATTTAGGTTTATTTCCCTTTTTCAACCTTTCCAGCAGGACATGACGCTGACAACATTTCTACCACCCCAGCAAGCTATATGGATTTATTTCCCCTTTTCTACCTTTTCCAGCATCCTACAGGATATTTAAATGTCATTTCCAGCTGCCCTCCACTCCTTAAGTTCGGCTGATTCTGTTGCTGGAAAACTGGGCTCTATTTTTCCTCTTAGAAAAAAAAAAAAAAAAAAAAATCATGTTTTTAATAATTAGTAATGCAAAAATGTGTGCTCATGTTCTACAGCTTCTGTGACTCAATGCTGAGGATGACAAACATAAACAGAGTACTTGACTTGTCTAATTTGGGCATTAAGCCTTTTATCTCAAAACTGAGTATCAGAAGAAAGAGAAAACATTCAGTCTTGCTTTCTAACATGAAGCCATTTCACTGACAAGCAACTCCAGCTTTGTCTGTATCTCTGTTACAACTCTTTGAAATCCTAACATTCGGTCTGGATTAAGGGAATTTTATTTGCAAAACTACAAATACTACTTGAAGCAGCATAACATGCTTTCCATCTGTATTTACCAGCAGAAGGCACAGTAAAACCTTCCTTACACCTGAACAAAGGCTTCCCAAAGCCACTGCATATTAGGTGGCCATGGTAACTAACCAATACAGGCTTATCCAAATTATTTTGGCTGTTGCAAATATTCACAGCATCAATGACAAAAATACCCTAAAGTGTTACTTAGAAGCCAGGCTTTTACTGACAAGGCAGAGCCCAGGATCTGGCACATATGCTGAGCAGGAAAACATGCCAGAATCATGTTCCCCTCCCTCCTGTGTGGTTCCAAGTCCTGGCACAGGGCTCACTCCATTAGCATCACACTCCATCCTGTTAATTACTTCTCGGATTAACACACCAGGTACTGAGCTGGGAGAGACAGCGACAACTTCCAGCCCCTGAATTAGAAACACAAGTGTTTGCCCGCCTCAAACTTGCTCAGATGGATAGGAAAAAATTATTCAGGGCTGACACTACATGGAGGGGGAGAGGCTGTGGGATACCAAGTGCAGAGGAAGTGATGGGAGGGGATGAACAGAGCCCTTCTCAGCAAAGAGCTCCTGCAGTGGTCCTGTGGCTTAACTGATAAGCAACCCAGGGTCTGGTGACAAGGGAATTTTTTAATTCTAACACAAAAATAAAGGAAAGATTCACTTGCTAAAAAGAATAGTGAAAATCAACATTTTCTGCCTCGAGGCAGCACAGAAGAGAAGGATGGGCACAGGTCAGTCATTTAGGCTTCAAACCAGCTTTTCAAACTCTGCTCAGAATTAATGAGTTAGCAGCCAATACACACCACATGGCCCACACCAAAATGCTGCCACCCTCTCCATGTGGGACATTGCTTATTTGGCCTCCAGTGTAGCTCCTCTGATTCTACTCCCTTCAAAAACCAAAATCAGCCCCATCCAGACCCAAAACTCAACTTTTTCATCCACTCAGATGCTTGTGTTACTGCTCTAAAGGATTAGTTCTTGCAATAATGACTTCCGAGGTGCCAGGTGGGGTTGTACCTGGGGAACAGGTGCTCTCTTATTTCCTCCTAAAAAACAGTGCTTGGTGGCAATTCATCCCAATCAAGATAAAATCTTATGCCTGGAGGGTGCTGTTGGATCAGTCATTACTGAAGGACATCTAGAAATGACAATAAATCATGTCAGAGGAAGTGCCCTTTCCCAAATGGGTGGGAAAGTGTCTGTTCAGAAATAAGAAGAATATTTGCTCTTTAAACTTGCATTTCAAAATTTGCCAGAATTCATGGGTATTTTTTCTTAGAAAGGGTATTGCTTATCTTGTCTTTCTTGTTTTTAAGATTTTGCTTCAGCAGGCTTTATGGCAAAAAAAGGGGGGAAAGGTAATGGAAATAGTTCTGCAACAATTAACATGGATAAATAATTACACCCTCAAAGAAGAACATGTGAGTTTTATCTAACCTGAATACTGAGTCAACCTCAAGCCTCGCAGCTGAAAGAAAATATAAGAAGTAGAAGGGAAAACCAAGCAGGAGAAAATAAGAAATATATTTTGGACACTTAGTCCCCAATGTCAGATGTGTGACATGGTTGTGTTTTATTCCAGGGAAAATTTCATATCTATGAAGTTTTAGAGTGACAGAAAGTGCTGTGGAAAGCAGAGTAAACTCATTTTCTTCCTGCCCTTGCCTCCTCATGGCTGCAGAGCTGAGTGGGATCAATGCTCTGCTCTCCACTGAGGCACAAAACAAAGAAAAAATTCCCGGATCCCCAGCAGAGCCAGGAGCCAGTGAAGCTGCAGGAGACAGGCATCTGCCTATGGAACCTTCTTATTCTGCCAGGTAGCAGAGGGACCCTCTGACTTCCAAAAGAAACACCTGAACTCAGGATCTGTCCTTGGACGTGTGAGCGTGAAACACTGCAGGTGTTTTCTGGGATGGCACCCATGGAAGTGAAGGCACACGTGTTTGTCTGCCAGAGGAAGTTCCTGAACTACAAGTCAGGGGCTGGGGCAGTTGTCTGCTGTGTTGTGATCCCAGTAATGCCTGCTGTCACAAGGACCCAGTCACTGAAAAGGTTCCAGCCTGAGGCAGGTCTCACACGCTCTGATTGACTGGAACAGGTTGCTCTTCTTGTATAGCACGCATAATGCCACAGTCGTGCTGTATTTTGCAACTTTTGCCCATTTTGAGATACTTTTTAACATTTCACTGAAAAAAATCACACAGTGATACAGTGAATGCAGAGTGACTTACCGCACTTTGCATGTGGCACAGTGGGAAATAAAAGGGTTGCTTGTTTCTAGCTTGCCTTAATCCTATTTACGGGCAATAACAGGCAGATAAATATTCTGCTAAATACATCTTCATCTATGCAAATGCTAGACTTATGAATGTGACAAAATAAAAGCAATTTCTAAATTTGCAGAATTGCGGTAATTTTTTTTATTAACCAATTTAGCACAATCATTATCACATTTGATACACGGCTACAGCTTGTGGGATTTCTCTTTCATTTTTAATGCTGAGGGAAGCTCATGAAGGCCCTGGGTTTATATTCCTGGATGGCTTGAAATGTCTCAGTGTTTTCAGAATCTCAACTGGCCAGGAAAAAAATAAAGTCTTCAGTATTTTTGTGCTACTTCCTATAGAGCAGAACACTGAGGGCAGAAAGACAGGGAGTGCACTCAGTTAACTCCATGCATGATTGAGAGAGGAGCACAAACTTGGACAACAGTGACCAAAGAAAACAAATTCAGTGGCTGCAACGTACATAGCAAACGATTGGAGAGACAGAAAACCTTTCCTTCCTCCCTCAGGCAACTGTAAATTAAGACTGGGTGGAAAACATGGCAAGAAGACAAATTGCCCATTTCCAAGGCACTCGCCAGGCTGGGTCCATGGTCCAGAGCAACAAACCCTGAAGTCAGCAGGCACAAATTATTTTCCCAGCAATCCTGACACACAATCTATCCATCCTCCTTGTTTTTCAGGGAAAGCTACTGGTGAAGAAACCCACCTTTAAGTAAGGAGAAAGGGCAGAATTAATTGCTGCTGTTGTAAAACCTTTTTTTACAGCGTTTGTTCTGCAGCCTTGGGATTTGGGTCACAGGACAGGACCTTGGATCATGGGACAGGACCTTGGATCGCGGGACACCTCAGCTTCATGAATTCCAATTTTCAACATACTATCTCTACACCATTCTCACCAGTCAGCTACTACTCCACATCAGATTTTGGTCTGATTTCACTGGGGAAAACAGCAAGGCTCTCATGGTATCAGAAACTCCAAAATTTTGACAAAAATTATGAGAAAAAACAGTCAGGAATGCTGTTTGCAGTCTGTGACCAAATAACTATTTCCGTAGATGGAGTATTTGCTGTGTGGAATTGGGTAAGAGTTTTGGTTTTTTTTTCTTTGAGTCAATAATTAAGGCCTTTTTCAGGTGTTTTTTCTTACCTTCTTACCTCCTCTCCCTCATTATCATCTGTCCTCTGAATCTAATTGATATTTTCAAGAGAAAAGAGTGGATTTTGGATCTGATACTTCATGGCAGATGGTGTAAAGGACTACCAGCAAGGAGCACTCCTTACTTAGAGGTCAGAGGATACCTTCCCATCGCTTTAAATGGCTTAACAGCTCTGCAAGAATAACAAATCCATTTAAAATAGGAAACCAGAAAGAAATAAAGCTGTGTCAGGCAATATTAACACTCCCATGTGCAATTTGACCTTGGACAGCTTGTCAGATCTCTTGTTCAGCTCATTCATCATTATTCTGAGCTGTCACCATCCTTTCTCATTAATTATACATTAACCTCATTCATGACTTTTAATCCATAATGGGTCAGGATGTTTAAAAATAATTAAAAGAGAATGTGCAAAGGTAATAAGGATAATACATGTACTGGAGCTGAGGACATCTGCCTGCAAATCAAAAATAGGTGATGCTGAACAATTAAGTGGGAAACAAAAGCAAGAAAGGAGAGGTCTCCAAATCTCCAACCTTGCCTTTAAAACAGCACTAGCTTTAAAAGGTTCCCAAAATATCCAGCTTGTAGACTTCTGACAGTTTTTTTAAACTTAACTTTCAAAGTAAGGGAAATGTGATCTGCTGTAAGCAGATGAGGGGATCCAACTGTTAGGAGCCAGCTCAGATAAAACAAGGATGGGTTCTTAACAATGTCCAGGCTCTCTCCTGGTGTTGAACTGCCCACGTTCCTGGGTGGGAGGGTCTCCACTGGGTGGGATGGTGTTTGACAGTGTTTTCAGAGCACACTGTGTCCCTACAGCTTGATGCATCCATCTCCTGGAGGTCACACCAGTTCTCAGGGGGTCCTCTAACCTATGCAGTGGCCTCATTTCCCAGCAACCTGGGCTTAGAGCAATCCTCTGGATCTGTCGGTCACTCCTCTGCCCTGAATACTGGATTCAGCTGAGGATTTACCTCTGTGCTTCCAGCACTGATAATGTTTTAATTCTGAAACTAACATATATTGTTCCTTTCTGTAATTGAGTTTTCACGTCACAGAGCACTGAGGCACCTTGCTTTTCCAACATCACAAAGGACTTTCAATACTGTGGCAGTTGACTGCAGTAAGCTGAAAGTGCCAAGGTTTCCAAAACAGGCTTGAAGCAGAAATAAAATTTTATACTCCAGGAAGAATTACTACATGCCACGCAACACAACATTTCAAGCTAAAATAATGTTTCATCAAAGATTTAGGGAACAAGGATTAGTTTTTTAAACCCAGCTAAGTCAATG
The DNA here is from genome assembly GCA_013397175.1 of Platysteira castanea. NCBI lineage: Eukaryota > Metazoa > Chordata > Aves > Passeriformes > Platysteira > Platysteira castanea. The sequence goes on along the minus strand of VYXC01011858.1, from coordinate 72,159 downwards.
AATCTTGTATCCCATATACTGCTAGACATTATGTCCTGGATGGATTTCGCAATGCAGCTTGAAGCTGTTCTAGAGAGGTTGATTCAAAGAAAAAGAAAACTCTGCAGAGGACATTTCACTGACCTACTTTAAAATAACTCGCCAAGCCCACCAGCAAAAGGGTACTCAGGAAGGTGGTCAAAGAATATTGCCCTGCCTGGGAAGCACTCAGTGAATTTTAGAATGGTAATTTATGGAGCTCACAAATGATAAATTATAGAGCATGAGATATATACAGAAGGATTTACCTGAAAGAGAAAAAGCAGAAGAATCTGTCCCAGCTGTAAGTGGATCCCATTTGAAGTATCCAGACAATGCTTTATTATTTCCTAAGAATCAAAAAACCTTTGTAAATCAGTTTTTACCAGATCCAGGATTTTCAGAGGACTGCAAGGAAGTTAGGGCTAGCATCTGGTGAGCTTCAGTAGAAGCTGGGTGCCCAGCTACCTTGGGGAGCTTGGAAAATTCCTGTTTCTTTGAATAGCTGGATTCTGCTCAGCTCTAGAAAAACACATGTATTTCAACTATTTTTTCATAGGATTTTAACCTCAAAAATATCAGAATCCAAGGGTAGGTGCTTACTCTGCTTACCTGCTGAGGATTCTGTAGGACTCTGCCTGTGGCATTGAATAACAAGTTTGGGTAATTCACTGGTTACAGGTTCCTGTTGTGTGACATCCATGGGTGTGTGTGGAAGGTGTTAACACCCAGCCCTACTTTTCCCTCTCCACTGCAGCAGCTCAGGCTTTAACTTCAGCCACCCTTGAGGCAGGTGAGCCACGGCAGTCATCATCACATATTTACCTTTTTCTAATGATCTCCAAGCACTCACAACTACTAATTAAACTCTAAGGGCTTGGTAATAGGTTGAGAGGAATGTTTTCTGCCATATGTCAAATAAAAGAGCTCTTTCACTTAAACATGAGCAGCAATTTGCTTTAAACCTAAAGAAACTGTTTCTATGAGTAATCACAGATCTGTGTGTAGTAAAAAGTGTAGTTAGGTGGGCCAGACTCAGTTTGTGTTGAAATGGGAAAGGAGATTACTTTTTAATTCAAAACACTTTTACACTAAAGTATTTCTTTCTTAAACTGAAGTGGAAATATTGGGCTGTTTATTCCCACACAGAATTCCAGAAATTGGTGTCACTGATGATTTAGTTCCTGAAATTTATTTTTTCCTTAAATCTCTTTCAGAAAATCCTATTCCATGTATTATCAGAATCATAACTAAAGGGCTTGTCGGTATTTGTAATACTCCCAAGCTGACACATCTAACCTGTATTTGGGCAACGTAAAATCAACTCAATATCAGTAAAGCAACAGTTGTTTGGGTTTTTTTAAAGGGATGTTAGTTTACACCTTATAAACCAGCTCTAACTTCCATTGCCAAGGAATATTGTCTTTTACTTGGAATTCCAACTTGAGGTGTGGGACCAATGAATAGAAACTCATGAAGGTAGAACTTCTCTTCTGAGGGAGGTATCGGTGTTTTAAAAAAGGAAGAAGCTGCATCTATAAAGAGAAGGAGTATTTCCAAACGTTCTTTCTGTGATGTAAACTACTGTCCTGGACTACAAGGTATTCTATTATCATCTTCATGAGCTGCTGAAACCAGGTGTAGCAATGTTCCCTGCCTCCTCCCTCCGGACTGTCTCCTGTTCATGGCCCATCAAGGCCCTGCCCCATGACTCACAGATAACTCCCTCCTGCACTATTTCCTGTGAATGGCCCATCAAGGCCTTGCCCCATGACTCACCATCCCACTGTGAGATGCTCTGCCCAGGGGGAAGGAGCCAAGCATTCCCACCTGGATATAGCCTGGGGTTTGGGAACAGCACAAGCAGCTTTACCCACTGGATTCCCAGAGGACAAGAGCTACACAACCATCACTGGACTTCCCAAGGAGGACCAGACCTTTTCTACAAGATCACTGCTTCAGCAGAACCACTTCCAAGAGAACTGCAGCTCTCACCTGACCGGACTGCTACCACCCCCCTGCCCGGCAGGGTGCCAGGTCATACCCTGACTCTGTCAGCTTAAACCAGTGTTTCTGTATTATTCCTGTGTTATATATATATATTAGTAAAAGAACTGTTATTCCTATTCCTCATATCTTTGCCTGAAAGCCCCTCAATTTCAAATTTATAATAATCCTGAGGCAAGGGGGTTGCATCTTCCATTCCAAGGGGGGGCTCTGCCTTCCTTTGGTAGACACCTGTCTTCCAAACCAAGACAACTATATAATAAACAAATAACAGAAATATTATTAAATAAATATTAAAAATAAACACCCCCTTGTGACAGCATAATTAAAGGGTTAACATGTTCCAAGCCCCCAAATGTCATCCCTTCTCTAAAACTCCTACCATCACAGCAGTTGCCTGTCTGGTGAAACACTTCCACAGCACCTGGGAAAAAGCCTCACTCAGAAATTTACTGCTGAAAGTGAACAGGAGGAATTATTCCAGATAAAATGTTGTCCACAGAATCACTACATCCTTCCAGGCTGATTCCTGAAACACCAAGGAGAGATTCCCTTCCCATCCCAAGCCCAGACTCAGACCAACTGTGACCTGTTCTCTGAGTGTTTCTTCTGTTTGAATGCAGAACATTTTTCTTAATTATTTCTGACTTTTCATCCAGCGTGCTATAAGCTTCTTATGAAGAAAAGGAAATGAATAATTCAACTTCCACTTATTCCAGGAGGAGACTGGCTGCTCTAATCTATCCTCTGAGAACTAAAGAGCTGGCTGTTCACATACAGCTTGTTGGAGCACAACAAATAAACATAGGCATGATATTGCAGTGGCAAGTAAGGATGGGGAATACCAGAAGCGCATTTTGGGCTGGAATCTGATGCTGGGACCATTTCCAGTTCCTTCCCTGGGGCTTGGAAGTTTGATTACACTTTTGCCTGTAGCTGCAAGGCAGAGACTGGTAACAACTGTCAGTGCACTGCGGAGTGAGGCGGGAAGGATGGAGCCAGGGAGAGTGTCAGAGTGTGGATTAATTCCCCATCACCAGTGTGCTCTAGGCTGCTGTGTGCAGTGCTTGGAGAGAGCCCTCCAATGAGCTACAAATCTGACTGACAAATGTGTTTCCTTGGCCACCCAGCAGTGAGACTGTCTGGCTGGAGTTTAGGGAAGTCTGTTGGAAATACTAATGTGTCAGGGCAGCAGGCTGGGAAAGCTGCACCTGCTTCAGAGGAGCCTTTCAAAATGCATATTACTAGTTGCCTCCAGGAATGCTCCTGTTCTACTTGGAACAAATGGGGGATGAAACACCTGACACAGTTTTGGACCAAAATCTAAGTTTTACCCTTTCCCATGGATGGAGTCTCTGAATTTCTCTCTGTCTGGCATAATGAATCCAGAATTTCCTTACTGAAGGATGATCAGGGCCTCACCCTGGAGGAGCCCACAAGTTGATGGATCAGGTGAAAGACATGAAACAAGCTTGCATCCCTCGAGTCCTAAGTAAGAAGACTGATATCTAGGCCCTGGCACACTGATTATAGTGGAACAACAGAGAAAAACTTCTGACAGTCTCCCTGAAACTTCCCTACATCAGTACCTGGCTGCTGGCCTGGAGCCCTGCATAGCTGTGGAGCATCAGCCTTGCAAGGAGGGTGGGTTTCGGACTGGAGGCTGCAGCCCATTTACAACACCACCAGAACAGGGCCCATTGTCCTCATTTGAAAATGGTTCAGCAAAATGTAAAAACTTCGTATTCTTTCCTCTGAAACAGTAAAATATGCTGTTGGGTTGGAATTGGCTTCACGCACAGGAGATATCTGACTTGCTGAGAGAGTTGCATGTGTCACCAGACAGAAAGATGGAGTGTCTGGAGAAGAGGAAACCATCCATCTCGCCACCCTGACCTTTCTGCTAGCCAGCTAGTGGTATGGGCTGAGCTCATCTGATCACTTCAGACTTTATTGCTCTGTTAGTCCTTTTTGACTGACAGAGCACCTAATGGATAATAAATTACTGCCCTCCACTTGGACTGGGGGCTGCCTGTTGTGTTGCTAGTGCTGAGTTTTCAGAACCTACTGTCACTCACTCCTAGCTTTTGCCATTTAGAGGGATGCAATTTCAGAGACAATAAATAAATACAGAGGACTTGAATCTCAAGGGGATGTGTGGGGAATTAACAGCACGGTGCCCTGTGAATTTCAGTATGACACAGACTCCCACATCCCTTGGGTCTTTTCAAAAACCTTTGCAGCTTTTCTTTTGTGCCTGCTGCAAACCCAGAGTCCTCTCCCTCAGGCATCTGGGGGTGGGAGAGCAGAGCCATTTTCCTTGGCCCCTCCACAGATCCTTGTAGCCACCACCAGGTGTCTTAGTTCTTTACCCAGGGAACCATCAATTTTTGAACAGGCATCTTTGAGTGCTTTTGTGAAAAAAAAAAAAAAAAGAAAATAAGTAAATCTGTCCCTCTGGGGTTTGGTGCCTGTCTGCATCTCCAGCCTCTTCAACACTGCACAGATGCAGCTTTCATTACACACTCTCCTTTTCCCTCTCCACTGAGGGAACAGTGAGATTTCCAGAACCTGTTTATTTATGAAGTCTGTGTTACTCGTTCCTATAACATTTATTTTTCTCTCTCTTTGGAAAGCACAGGAGTTCAACACAGGCCTTTAGAAATGCAGCTACTGTTACCTTTCAGCTGGGTGCAGCTCTGTGAGGAGATCTTAAAAGGGAGACTGGAGTGTAGGAAATTAGAAGGAAGTTTACATCACTGTGCAGAACAATATATGAAAGGCTGTAGATTTTAATCCAAAAATTTTAATATGAATATTTCATCCTGCAACCTTTACAGCTGAATGGATGTTTGGAGAAGTCTGTATATGTACAGATCCAAGGAGAAGTAGACAGTATTTACTCTTAGGGTGGAAAGCCTGGTGGGTTACACAACAGCCCAACTTTATATCCCCAGTTTAGGAATGTGCTATGGCTGTTGAAGACAACATTTATGTACCCCAGTGAACTCTAAGTGTGAGCTGAATGTTTAGCACATATTTCAGTGCTATTTTCACAACACGGTCAATAAGCAATGTGTTCCCTTTACCCATCCTTCTTACATTCCCACATCCTTATATTACAGCTTATTGCTTAAAAAGGAGGGAACCATGTTGCTTCCCTTACCAGTACCAAATATTTTTACTGAGAGTAATTGCTTATCCAGCGTTTGCTTATATAAGAATTAAACACAGTATTGAATTAAAATTTCTCTATCTTTGGTCTCTCCGCTTCTCTTCTAATGTTCAGAATCACATAAAATAGTAACAAGCATACATAGCCTTCTGCTGTTTTCATAGACAAGGCAGTAAAAGAGACAGTTGCTGTTCCCTTGAGTGCAAGCCCACGAATCAGAAAGTCTCATCAGCCACAGAGTCTGATATACTCAATAGTCCCTGTATTTCATTACTGCTATATTATACCTTTCCTATTTGAATTCTGTATTCTCTATTAAAAGAAGCAAGAAATAACAGATACTGAAATGAGGGCAATAAGAGAGGAGTTAAAGTAACTCTCTTAACTCCCCAAGCCTGATGCTTTGGAATTCTCTTTCCAGTGCAAGAGCTGCTCTGAAAATACCTGGAGCTGGTACCTTGCATAGTGCAGCCCTCACACTCTCCTGGGGCTGGCTTGGAAGGGTTCAGCTTTGCTGGCCTGGGCAAGAACCAGCCCTGGTTTGTGGTTCTGCCTTGCAGCAGATGCTCAGTAAAATCCATGGGCAGGGTTCACTGCTTGCCCTCCCCACTCACCTCCTGTGCCTGCAATATTGAGGTTCCCCTGGTTCAGTATGGGGATGGCAGAGGGCAGATGTTCTGCAGCTGCACTGTGGGGCAGTACAAAGGCAGATTTCCTGGGAGAATCCTCGGCTGGATGCTGCCAGCCTCTGTCTGCCTCCAGGAGGGTGATGCAGCGTGGCTGGTGTGACATCAAAACAACATCTGCTGGCACTCTGAAACGGGAGACACCTCTGGTGTGCATCAGCCCAGACTGAGCTGTAAATTAGGCTGTGACAAAACAAGTTAGGTTTGATTTTGCATAGCTGTCCAATGGCATTACTACATCTGCCATTACCTAATTCTTTGAATCAATAATTTGACTTTGCATGCTTGTACCTCATGAAATTGAGATAGTTCAATACCTGTATGCAGTTGCTAAGAGTGGCACAGATATATATAATATCAAACAATAGATGTCACTGTTATGCCAATAAAAATGGGTTATATTTATAGTTATTGGTAGTTTCAACCTCCATTGCACAAAGCTGCTAAGTCAAAAGAGTAAAGCCAGAGCACTCACTGACACACAATGCTTTTCTAAACATGAATCCTGTACCTCCTCGTGGTTTTTCATCTATAAAATTACACACAGAAATACTAAAATAAAATAAAAGCCTGTTTAAATAAAATAAAAAAATCTATTTTGCTACGGCTTTATGCAAATTGGTCACACAAGAATAGCACCACTGCCCATAACTAGAAGAAAAAGCAAAAGGGATGTGGAAAGTTTAACAGAGGAAATACCAGAGATGGAAACAGTTCTGCTTAGACTTCTTTCCTTCCAAGAGATCAGCAGTGTATTTATACTTCTCTCCTTGGTATGATTACGTAGAGGATGGGCCATAGGAACTGACCAAAAGGAAAGGACATGGTTATAAGCATGGAGAGAAAAGAAATGAGGTAGAGGCATTATAGGCAACATCCCACAGCAGTGAAAGATGGGGACAGTCTGCTGGAGGATGGAATTAAGTATCCAAGCAAAATTTGGGCTCTAAAGTTTTAATTCAAAATTCTTAACACTGCTTGAAATGATGCAAAAATATGAAAACTAGACCGTGAACAATATATGAAGCTTTAGAGCAGCTTTTGCTCAGCTGCAAGCAAGACCTGTGCAGAGCCAACTTTTGGGTGATGAACAAAACCAGTGAAGTCTAACAAATGAGAATGAATTTAAACATCAATTTCAGGGTGAGACACAGAGGAAACCAGACAGGTTATTACACAGCAGCTGTTCACCAGCTACCACTCTACTCCTTAATATCAAGAACACAGTTCACGCAGAGAAAACCTCTGTGCTCAGTGGTCGTAGGAGCCCATTTGTAGCCATAACACAAGACACAAAATGCTTCTTTGTGACTAGCTGATTCAGTCAGAAAAGGTGGACAAGCATTTTGATGCATGGTACTGTCACCAGTCAGTGCCCAGGAGGAGCAGGAGGTTCCTGATATTTTGCATCTTACCATGAGTTCGGGAAACATGAATTGCTTCAAGCAAAACCTAAGTCTATAAAAAAAAATGAAAGCCATATGGTAGATTTTCATCAAACCTCTTTCCTCCAAAATGTGAAGGAGACCAATTATCATTTTGTGATAGAGAACACCTGAACTGCACACACAAATAGGGTTTATTGCAAACAAACCCACCAATGCTCTGGAAAAGATGGTAAACTTACACCATGCAGATTTGATCAGACCTACTCAGTAAAACCCCACTATTACAGTGAGGAGGGCAGCTCCCACCTCCAGTCCAATGCCTGAGGGAATCACCAGGAATTTCCTATTTTGCAGGCAGAGCTGTGCTTGATTTGGAGAACATTGTGATGCAGATTTAAACATTTCTGTGCTTATTTAGCCAAGAACTGCAAGTTTTTCATGTAACCAGGATCCTTAAATCTAAGATTTCCTCTTCACTTAAGTCAGCTCTCCTAATGTCACCTTCCAGCCTCTGGCTGAAGAAATGATTAGGAGGTCACAAGAAGAATAACTCAATAAAAAAGTAGAAACAAGAGAAAACTTGAATGAACAATCTGAGGAATAACAACATTGATTAATCACATATTCCTTCTAGCATTAAAGGAGTGAGTGAGGCAGAATACTAGGTGAATTGTTTAAAAATGTAAAGTCTTTCAACATGCCCTATGAGGCATTACCTGCTTCTGTAGAAAAATAAAAGGAAAATTATACAAATATCTCATAAATCATAGCTGAGGTGTATATTTCAAAGATTCATGGGAATCTGGTACCAGCTAGGAAATGGGATGGTTTGCATTGTGGTACTTCCTGATAGCTCAGAGGAATTTCAGCCACTGGGAAATGTAGATATAAAAATCCAGTGTTTTACATGTACTTTTAAAGCACTGAGATAAAGGATGATCATGGACATGACGACTTTGAAAATGCAAAATCTTAGCCTCTGTGAAAACACAAATATTGATGTGCATCATTAAACATATGTTGCTGACTAAAGCTATTACTAGCAACTGTAGTGGTTTGTTCACATCCATTACTTGCTTATTTTCCTTCTGTGAGATAAGGATTAGGAGAAAGCAAAACCGGCCCAAAACTTTAAAGAATATAAAGAAAGCTTTATTAACAGAACGAAAAGAAAAAATAATAAGAGTCAGAATAAACCTTCAGAACACTTCTCCTCCCCCCACCTCTTCTTTCTTTTCACGCTGACAACGTAAAGAGACAAAACTCGGGATTTTTCAGTCAGTTTACCACCTCTACGTTAGTCTTTCTTCAGTTCACTTCGGAAGAGGAGCCTCTCTTGCTCATGCTATGGAGACATCTCCACAAGAAACAGTTCTCTCATGGCTTCAATGTCACAGCAAAGCAGCTGCCTGGGAAATGGTTCTCTGCTCGATGTGAAAGTCCCTCCCCTCGACATAAAGGTTTCCCCAAAACTGTTTTTGAGGGTTCAATTTTTAGCTAATGGCGTACCATTTTAAGGATGTTCAGAAGCAAAGGTTCTCTTCATCTATCTCTGGGATCATCTTCATCTCTGGGAACAGAGGTCTTCTTCCCTGGGGCCAAGAGTCTTCATCATTAATTTCTCTCTGTTCAAGCTTCTCATTAGATCACAGCTACTTCAACATTTGCTTGTTTCAGCTCAGGTACCTTTGCTCATGGTTGCAGTTTGAACATCCACCCCCACCATGCCTTTCATGAATTACAGGGATATTCTGATGTATCATAGTCCATCACCAAAGCTTTACAAAAGAATTTCAGCTTCTAGGTTTGAAGCATCTCCTCTTTCTCCTCTCTCTGGGCTTTGGCTCTTCCTTCTTCACTGACTTTGGTGTCTCTATGGTGCTTTCTTCATGTGCCTTTACCTTTCCCTTTCCATTGACTCGGGAGAGGATTGATGTCTGCAAGTTTCTTCTGTTCTGGGGAATCTTACAGCGCTGAGAGAGTTACTTTTACCCTGGCCTTGCAGCTGGAATTTGTCTCTCGCTGTTGGTCCCATGCTCTCTGCCAGGGCAGCGGCTGGAGCTCATCTCAGTGTAGAATTTAATTTCAGTGGCCGCACTGGGGGCTGCTCTAACGGAGCAGGAACCCTGAGATTTTTATCTGAGCTGTGCCACGGGCCAGCCCGCACGGAGCAGAGCCCAGCCCAGTCCCGCCGGGCCACGCGGGCACCCCAGTTTCCTGTGCAAAAGCTGGAAGTAAGAGAGTGGTTTCCCAGGATTTGTTCGTACTTAAATGTGGTTCACAGAGGCATGTTCAGTTTTCTTCAGTGGCTTAACAGAGTTGTCAATATTCAAATTAGCCAGCTGATTGGTTTTGTTGGGTCTGGAGGAAGTTAGAGCAGCCCCTTGTGTTTGGGAAAACACAATAAAGAGGCTCTCACACCTTCTAGGTTCAGCAGAAAGGAGGGNCTTATCACAAAAGGAATGAAAACCAGAAAATACCGTTAAGTAAACATTGGCTATTATTTACATGAAACTGTGTGAGAAAGAATTTCTGACTCCAAGGTTAAAACAGAAGACTTTAGCAAAAACCAGGGCAACAGGCCCTTGCAAAAATATCACTTCCATGGCTGGTGGATTTCTCCTTAACTAAAAACCAAGCTATGCTAAACCACAACAGTGACAAGTCATTCTCTCCTCTGGAAAATTCCAGTTGCCTTGGGCTTTGTCTGAGCAGATAGCAAGGAAAAATCTGAATAAAACTTTGTGAGTTAGCCTCATGTTAACAGGCTGAGCTATAACTCTCAGATAATAAGAGAGCCAAAAATACAGGGCTAAATTCAGCCATACTTGATGCTGAATGGAGCAAGTTGCACAGTGCTGTCACAGAGGCAGGACCAGAAGATGTCTTGTTCTCCCAGACTGTCTTCACAGGGTGCAGATTATTTTGATCCATTCTTCACAGCTCCCATTCTGACTGCTACCTCAGAACTGAGCTAGAAACTCCAGATGCTGCGTTTTGGGAAGCTGGTGGTTGCTGGTATAGTTGAACCTCACTTATTTCACTGCCAGTTCTACCCTTGAACCCTCCTAGAGCAACTTGGGGCCACCTCCTATCAGAGCTGCTGTATGCTCCAGGTGAGCTCTTGCACCACATCAAGATACGGCTTTTCTGGGTCCCAAGAAAAGATATTGCTCCCCTGGGCTGGCACAGAAACAAAGCCAAGTAATGATGCTTTCAAATGGTCAACAAAGTCTCTGGTTATCAAAGGTACTGAGGAGAGCCCTGCACAGGCTTGATCACAAGTGCCTGAACCAAGAAGGTTTAAGCAGGTTTTGGTGTATTGCCAAAGTCAAGTTTTTAAATATTTTATTTCTGGTGCCAAAACTCACAAGACTGACTTTCTGTAAATATTTTTTCAGCATTTAAATGCTATTATAAGCATTCATATTGTAGCTTTCCAAGTTTTTTCTGCTACCAAGAGGTCTAAAAGATTAATCACTTTAAGTATAATTCTGACAGTTGAATAGTTCTGGAAGGTACAAGGGGAATGAAAAAACCTGCATTTTGTGAGAGATGAGAGCTGGTACTGCTGGCAGAAATTTTGAAATGAAAGATTCTAAGATACACACAACAATATTGCTGCTGATTGTCTGGTGTGGAGTATCACAGCCAGAAAGGCAGTTTGAGTAGGAGTGGGAGATGGGAAGGCAAATGGGGGTGTGAGCAGAGAGCAAAGCGATTAAATGCTTCAAAATTGTTGTGGATGAATCAATTTTATTTTTTCAGCTGTCACACATGTGATGGGTTGAACTGTCCTTTCTGTTCAAGGGAGTATATGGGCATTCCTCAGCTGAGGAAATTCAAGACTTTGAGGACTGCATGGGGAGAACATGCAAGAGGTGGAACCAGCAATGAGGAAACCCAACCAGGAGTTCAGCAGAGACTCAGTCAAGCTATGGAGGCACTGCACTGCTGCTCTGGCAAAATTAAGTGGCAAACACTAGAGAAGTGTGGAAAATATGAGTATATTTTACAGTCAAAGCTGTTCCCAGGTCAGAACTAGGAAGGCAGCAGCTGGAAAATTAGACCAACGTTGATGTGTCTGTCTTTGCAATGGGAACTGCTCTGACTTGTTGAGTCTGTGTTCAGTCCTTATAAAACGCTGAAGTCAAGCAGAGGTATCTGAACTGTGGGTGTGTAAATCTCCTAAGTAAAATACCTCACCAGCAATGAAATCTCCCCTAGGAATGACACAGGTAGGAAGAGAACAGATTTAAGTCCTTGAAGCATAACAGAATAGCAGTATTTATGGTTAATTATCAGGCACTAAATGATTAGATTAACCAGGTCCTATTTATAAAGCCGTTGCTTCTCTAATTCATTCAGCTACAGTCAGTTATAAACAAAACCACATCCCATAAAAGGGTTTCAGTTGTTTAACGGGCTAAGTGAATGGCTGACTTCACTATAATTAATCCGGGATCTTTACTTAATTGAACATTTATGGTCACCAGAGCGATGCAAACCTATACCCCAGCATTCTTTGATGCTGATTTCATTCCAAAGGCCAGTAAATATTAGAAGGAATTTTGATTGAATCTCTGCAACTTTATGAGTTGGGCTCTGTGGTCACATGTAAACATGGTTGAACTGCATTTTCAAACCCAAAATACAGACAGCTGTTTATTCTGTGGTTACAAACTCAAGGACACCAGGCAGAAGTCATGTAAGTCCAGGCAATGGGACGAAGGGGTTCTGCACTCTCTACATACACAGGATTTATCTTCAGAAAGTGTTGTGAGGAATTCGGCTTTCGTAGGCCAGTTATGCAATAAGCTACAGTTAATGCAACATGAAGTTAAGATGGTTATTGTGGCAGCCCAGAGTATGCCTCTGACTGTCCAGGAGGGTTTGGAGCCCCACCAGACAGTCTCGGAACTTGAGATGAAAGCCCAGAATTCTATGTTCATGCCGTGTCCTTGGAGAAAGCTACCCACATCAAGGGAAGAGATACAAAAAGGAAAGAAAATGTGTAATTAGCTTATCTTATCACTGGGTGAATGTAGGTTTTAGATTTATGGAGGTAGGAGAGAAAAAAGAGCAAACATGGAGGGCAAAGGGTGGTGCCCCTTCCCCTTCTTCTTTCTGCTCTCTCCTCCATCTCCTGCTGTGACGATGGTGATGGGTATTGGTGGAGGCAGCACTGTCATGTTAAGAAAAGGTAGAAATTAATTGGGAAAAATTGATAAACAATAATACGTTGTAGAACTTGGTTGGTTTTCCTAAAAGAGATAAAAAGGAGAAGATGTCCCTCCTGGGCGTCACTCCTGCGGTGTATCACGGTGGAGCAGGTTGCTGTCGGCCAGCTCCAGACACTATGAGATAAGAAAAAATAAACAACCTGAACACGAACTCACAGGCATCTCCAGTCTTCCTTGGCTCTGGCATGGGACTTTCTAAGATCAAGAAACAGCCATAAAACATCTTAAAAACTCTCCGCTGCCACAGTTATAAGTTAACAGAGCATTTGAGTGTAGGGGAAGCGACACGCGGCTTTGATCACTGGGTGGTGGCACAACAGAGACCCCACGGATTAGGGAGAGGAACCTTCCAGAAAAGTCACATCAGAAGCAGAGTCGGCACCCTGAGCTGTAACTGGACAGCTCATCATCAATGAGATGAGCCCCCCGGGAATGTTTGGTCAGGAACGCTCCTCGTTGCAGGCCAGTCAGAGTGCTGGGAACGCTCCAGTCAGAACCCTAAAAAGCGAGTGCCCTGACTGGTACATTTCTGATCCCCTCCATGGTTACAAAAGGACTCCTCTGGGCGGGGGTAGAGGGCTTCCTGCGGTTTCCAGCCAAGGGAGTGCCTGGTACCACGTGTGGTGCTGTTATTCTTTCATTCTCTGGCTTGTCGTGCGGGGCCTGGGCTTACCCTAGGTCCCCGTCCCCAGCTGCTAATCTTAATAAACGCGTTAACCTTCTTCAAGGTTTCTGGCCGCGTTCATAACAGAAGGCAAAGGAAAATACATAAATTAAGTTCATCACAGAAAGAAAAGAGGTTAATCAACACTACACATAAAAATTGTGGGGAAAAGCTGGTTTAGTTAATTCCTTTTGCATGTGCTGTGGGAAGCAGTAGGATCTGCTCAAGAGTCACTGCAAACAGCCGCCTGAACGTGTGAGTATCAACAGGAAGAGAACAAAAGTAATTTTCCTACTCCCTGCAAACCATCCCACCCTGGTATGACTTTGTTCCAGGTCATTAACACTGTGCTTCTAGAACTGTGCCCAACTAAATTAATCCACAGCCCTTTTGCCAAAGCAGTTCTGCCCACAAATTACAGATAAGGGCACAGCAGGAGAATAGCAGGAACTCAGACCTGCAGGAAGGACCAGAGCACAGGAAGCCAAACGAGTGAATCCGTCTCATGCTTTGCGTGGAAAATACTTCGTACACCCAGAGAAAAGGGAGCCTGCTTGGTAGTCCCAGGCAAGGGGCTAAGACCCTCTGCTTGCATATGCCCCTGTGGTGCCCTGTTACATCCAGCACTTAATACACCAGAATCCAAGACAAACTCTGAGGAACCTCAAGGAAGCTTCTTTTCAGAAAGGAGAAAACCCTCTCATGGTAAATCCCCTCTGGAAACAACGTATTTTTATCTCAATCTGGCAAGTAGCACCTATGTCTCATTGTTTCTCTGAACACCACAAGCTGCTGAAGCTGGGACTACCAAAGCAGATAAGATGCCAATGAATAAATGCTTGTAGAGTGCACTGGAGCTGAAAAGCATGGTGCATGATTACTAGGAGATGACCAGCATTTAAACAATATTTGCTGTTTCATAATTTCATCACTGAAAGCAAATCTCTGGTTTGGTTCAAAGACTGGTGAAGTCCTTTTGTTGTTATCATTAGACTTCAGACGAGATATTTAAATATTTTCTGGCACAAACCGGTGGATGGGACCAACAGTCGGAGCATGAGGAAATAGAGGATGATTATAATCAGTTAATTAGATATGATTTACACAGTTTAACTTCATCCACTTCTTTGGTACCCTTTCAGTATTTTATGCTAATTAATTTCCAAATGGAATAGTAATCATAGATATGTGCCTGATGCTTTGACCTCCCTGCAAAGAGCAGTTTTTGCAGGATTTCCCCTCAGGAATGATGCCCCAGTCTGGGCCATGCACTGATAAGCACTATCAGATGGTGCTTTTATGGATTCAGCTTTTCTGACCCTTTCATCTGGCAAATCTCCTCTCATCAGGCCTCTGATACAGGGCACTGACTCCCCTGCTTCCCTCTGCAAAGCAGGCACATCCTCTCCCCTTCGGCCAGGCAATTGCCATCATCTTTAGTCTCATTTTTCTGAAGACAGGTTCCAGCATCCTTTAATGTCTCATGAGAACATAGTTAAGAAAGAAAGAGAGAAGGAGGGAGGGAATAACGTGAGCTGATGCTGTAATAAAGCCATTGCTTATGCCATGACAAAATAACCCTCATTTCCCAAATGTATCTTGCTCAGAGATGACAGTGCTTTGCACTCCAATGCCTTTTAAAATCACTCCAAATGCCTCCTGCCCTGGAAAAACTACTTTGATTTTGGTGCAGTTTGACACAACCCTGGAGCAGGCCCCATCTAGGGAGTTGTTGAGGTGTTTGTGCGTGTGCATTTTACAGACATGAGGGGCAAACCTGCCTAGATAAATTGAGATACATTTTCTGTAAATTCTTGCCTTTTCCTGCAGTTTGATCCTCACAACTGCCCAGTGTTATTTTCTACAGTGAAAAATAACTGGAAACAACACTGTAAAATTTTCCTACATGTCTAACCCCCTACTTTCAAGTGCCAAGAAGCTTTTATTAATATCAGTCCCCTCCAGCCTGGTTTGCCTGTCTGCAGTGGAGATGTCCATGCCTCATTCATTCCCAGCCAAATCAGTCAGGGAAAACTTGGCATACAAAATTTTCTCTCTTCTTGAGAATAGTCTGGAAGATGGCCTGGATCTGGGAGGACTGAGTGTTGGCAGAGGTCTTGCCTGACATGTGACACTTGCCACCTATTTCAATTTGCTTCATGACATTTTCCACACTGGTGACTCCTTCCTCTGACAGCCCCATCATTTGGATCATCTTCCCACACTCTCCTCCTTTTCTTCCATTTCACAGGGTCATACAATTCACTCCCAAAGATCTTGATAATCAAAGTTGTGGCCAAAGTGGAAGACCTGGTTGTCCACGTACCGTGGGAGGTCCAGCTTCTGCCAAGCTTCACACACATCATCGTGCCCTGGCAGGGCACTGCCACTAGACCCAAGTGGCCTTGATGTTGGTCATGGATGTGCTTTTGGGACTAGAGGAGGGTTGAGGGCAAAGACAAGGTAGAGATCCAACTGCTTGCACTTGCTGGCCCCTTTCTCAATCCCCTCCAAGTGGTGCTGGAAGAGCTTTCCTGGAGCTCCATCACCAGTGCCAGGCAGATGTGCCCATCCCCAGGCTGGGTCTCTGTGTAGGTGCACAGCTGGATGCACCCAGACTGCCCAGCTGTGCCCACAGCTCTGGGGTGGAGGTGAGGGCTGGAGCTGTGAACATCCCACGGGGCTCAGCACTGCCTGCACCCAGCTCTGTGTCACTGTCATCTCTCAGGGGGCTGTGGAAAGCGTTTGGCTTCCAGACTGAAAAGAGATGCATTTTTAATCGTGGGTGGAAGGAACACATAAAGTTGCCATCACCTGAAAAGGCCTCTCCCAGCCTCCAAGCTGGTGTGTAGCTGCTGGGACACATCGTGTCTAATTAGATCAGTCACGCTGTGTTAAGGTAATGCCACTGACATAAGAATTTATAGCAGTGACACAAGCACAGAGACTCAAGAGAGCCTTTTTGTCCTGCAGTAACCACACAAAAATGCTGAACACACCACACTGTTTTCACATGCCTCAAATGTAAACTTTGAATTCTTATAAAAGGCTTTGAATGCCTTGAAATCCCACTTAGCTTAAGAAAAAATGGAGTTGCGGTGGGTGTTTCTGCATCCACAAGGAAGAACATAATATCATCTTGGTAACTGGAACAGCTAATGATGTTTTTAATCCATTTCTGTAATGCTCTTCAGTCATCTGGTTCTCTGAATAGAGAATTTCAAAGTACTGGCTGCAGGAAATTTTTTTAACATCTTGGCTTACGTAAGATTTTTAGTTCATTTTGGTGGGCAGATTCAGACCTTCAGTGACAAGGGCTGCTATTTACAAAACTATTCAAGTGCTACAAAAGCTCTAAGAAGAATGCTAGCAGAAATAGTGGTGAATTTACATAAAATTGAAGCAGAGAAAACCAGTTCAGAAGGTTTATTTTAGAAGGTAATTATTTATCTCCATTTGCCTTTTGACTGCTAACTTGAAGCAGGAAGTCTGAGATTACCAAAACTTAAAAATACAGAGAATCTTGGATGTCCTTGTTTACCACCCTCCTGTGAACCCGAACCACTAAGTAAGTGTGTAAAAATTTCTTGAAGGTGAGCAATTAATATTCACATTTTCTGCCTGGAGGTGGAGGCACCACGACTACAATTGCTTTCAACTCCTTGTGCTTGAGTAAGGCCTCACGCCTTTGAATGAGCATTAAATGTAATTCCAAACAGTTTCACATGGAGAAAATATGTGAGTAGAGAGGTAGAGAAATCCAGTTCCTGGGTCCCCATCAGAAAACACCAGTCTGGATGCGGAGCAGTAAATCTTGTTGTAAATCTAGGGAGCATCTTGTTTGATAGATTTTGGAGCTAGACCCTGCGGTGTACACAGCCAGATAAGCCTGGGAAAATAGAAAACGCCAGGGATATAGGGCAGAGTAAAGCTTGTTCAGCTTCCATGGCAACGTTGTCTCTTTCAGCAGAGATCCTTGCTTGAATTCTTTTGTAAGATCCAGAGGTCAGAACACCTCGGCGGAGCCAGCGGGGGCCATATCCCGTGAGTGGGCTGGAGGGGTGGAATGAAATCAATCCTCGAGGCAAGCTGCCTGCTCTGTTTAATGTTTGGAGACCTTTTTACAATCTCAGATGGGCATCAGAGTTCAGTCAAGCCCTTGCTGGAGGAGTCTGACACTCGCTCTTGGGCAGCTTAGCAACATTTATCGGTCTGGTGTTCCTGGAGGATACATATGCTGCAACATGTGCTCAAGTAAGGCAGCTCTCCTACCCACCAGGCTGCGGAAGCAGCTGCTCATCCTGGGTTGAATTAGTGATATCCTTGTAAAGAGAAGATGACTAAATTCCAATAAAAGCGTTGAAATAGCCCCAAATAAGCATAACAGAAATCTAATTTGGGAAGTGTTCGGGGAAGGGTGGCTCCTTAAAGGAGCTGAATGGATCGGGGACTACCTCTGAATTTCAGCTGGATCAAGATTCATCTTTCAGTGCTCTGAGAATAAACATTTTCAGCCCAAATAAATACTGAGGGAAAACAGGGGACTTCCAAGTACTCTTAGTTGTTCATTTCTTATACAGAATCATAAAATGGCTTGGGTTGGAAGGGACCTTAAATATCATCCAGTTCTACTCCCCTGCCATGGGCAGGGACACCTTCCACTAGACCACATTGCTCAGAGCTCCATCTGACCTGAAACACTTCCAGGGCTGGGGCATCCACAACTTCTCTGGGCAACCTGTGCCTGGTAATAAACCTCAGTGTGGGGCCAGGATCATTTTGGATCTATGATGATATACTTAGCAAATTAAGACAACCACACTTCAAACCCTCTGATCCAAAAAAAGGAGCCAAAGATGCCAGTATTTCTCGTGGCTGGACAATATGCTACAGAAACTAAAAGATAAAATTGTTGCATATTGTTTTATTTACAAAATCTGCAAGTTGCCAGTGGTGTAACTTGCCAAAAAATAAACAGAAAAGGGGTGCAGGTTTTTTTAACTTCTTGACAGAAACGGTCTGGAGAACATAAACATCCAAATATGTGTTTTAAATATGAATTTCCCATGAGACAAAACATCAAATTAGCTTTTTTATAGCATTGTTGCAAACTGACACCTAGCAGCTGTTGAGCTCATTAGATCACACCAGGCTGCTCCACTTCCCTGGTACAACCTGAAAGTTGATTTAGTTCTTGGTGAGCTCAGCCTGCACCCCAGACCCTCTTTCCCAGGAAACCCTCATCAATTCTCCTCTCTTAAACAAACCACTCTTTTCTAAGACCCCATCTGTTGAATTTGGGTGTTTTTATAACAAAAAAGAATGTACTTGGATCTATCAGCATGTTTGTTTTTAGAGGGGATGGCTGCGATTTCCAGGTCCTACGTGTACTGATAATGGCTGAGCTGCCATGAGCCCACAGATTTAGCATTTTAACTGGAAATGGAGAGGTCTGATTTTCAGAGGCTACGGAGAATTGCAGACCTCAGTGGGTTCTGCTTCTGGTACAGATATAAACTCATCACCATGAGCATTAACACCAGATACTCAAAACTAGAGCGTACCTTACAAAATGGGAATACTGTGCATCTGCTTCAGTCATTTATCGAATGGATTAATCCTTGTAAGAAAGCTCCTAAAACATGGATGATCAAAAGCCCGATTTTTATAGAGATTTTGGCTGCCTCTGCACTGGACAGAGATGTCTCTAGGAGAAAACTGAACAGGGGCCTTCCACAGAGACAGTGACAACCGCATGCAGTGGCTAACTGACAAAGCAACCAGGAATAAACATTTGAAATGCATTCATATTTAAGTATTTTAACCAATTTTAAATAACCCATTTCCCCCCTTTATTTTTCTAATGTAATATTTTGTTGCCATTCAAGACTTCTGGACCTTTAGTTGTGGTGTGGCCTCAGCTATGTCTGATTACCTGCCCTTGCATCTTTAAATAATATTTGCATAGGGCTATTATATAATTCTAGTAAGACACCTGAGCCTGTGAGTTGTAGTGCAGCAGTTCCCACTTGCTGCATTTGACAGCTCTCAGCCTTCAGCCTTGCTCCAGCAGCATCAGCTCATGAAGGATTTAACTCTAAGCCACTTCCAGTAGTGCTTTGCTGCTCACTCTTCGTGTGGGCATCTGCAGTGAACGTGTATGATTCTGTACACAGAATTAGTATTTATGTCAGTGCTTCCTTTATAAAGAACATGGTTTTAAAAAGGGAAAAGACTGTACTCAGTTTGAATTAAGTGTTTTAAACTCTGACAGTGTTAATAGTTTTGATGGCTGTGCATTTACAAGCAGCTTCTATCACGGATCAGGAAAATGAGATGTTAAATCAGCGCTGTGATCAACTAACCTGTAATTTAAAACAGAAGTGTAAAGTCCTCTTCTTAAAGGACAAAGGTTCCTTCATGCACCCCTAGGGAGGTGCTTAAATCCTTGGCAACTGCAGAGTGGCTCTGGCCTAACCCTAATTTGAGCCAAGGGGACCCATGTGCTCTCAGCATCACCCTGCAAGACCAGAGCAGCTTCCCATGCCAGCCCAAATTCATGCAGAGACCAAAGCCCCTTCCAGTTTTCAGCAAGCATCATTTTAAACCCAGACCAAGAGGATGTTTTGACACCAATTTCATCTGGGTTTCAGGCCCCAAGTAGAAAATTAAGATGAAATTACTGCCCCAGTTCTCTACCTTCCCTGCAGTGCCCTGGAGTGAGCTGGACAGGGCAGGCTGAGTCGTTATGGTGGTAGCAGGGAGTTCTTCTGTAATATGTCACAGAGTTTATGCTAGATTACAGCTGAAGAATTGTCAAAAGGAAATTTTGATGCAGACCCAGAGACTGTGTTTAATCTAGATTCATGTCCATGGGTATTTTTAGGGATGGTTATTTACTGATCCGCATAAAGGTGGCGTCTAAAGACTTTAGGTTAAAAACAGGAGTCTGTTGTGCTGAACAGCATGTAAATATTTCTAGAACAAGACAATTTTTTCTTGGGTGAGTTTTCTGTTTGGGTGATAGACAGCAATTAGAGAGTGGAGAGGAAAAGACAGTGTCTCCAGAGAAGGAAGACAGCTAACCTTTTTCTGGAGCCTTTAAAGCTTTTGTTTATCTACAAAGAAACTCTGAAACAAATGCTAACATATACTGTGCAACAGCTTAACACCTGGTAACTTATTCAAGTAATTTGAAAACTTACATGAGATTATTTTTTTTGCACTTTTAAAAATACCACCATATTAAGGAAGAAATCTGGGATTTGCCATCATGCTATGAGTCATCAGAGAATAAATGCAATGTGCAGCAGCAAAGATGTAACACATGGTCTGTTAAAAGAAGATGCTTTACTATCACAGGATGTAAAAAAGAAGTAAAATTCTCACATTTTTTCTGTTGCTTTTCCACTGCCACCCAGCCAACTGTCAGCTTGTTCTCCGTGCAGAAAGCTGTGATTGCAACCCACAACATTAATACAACTAGTCCTTCCTGCCAAAAGCCAGCACTGGGATGGGACATGACGAGGCAAACAGCAGTTTGCATTTCACACTTCAGGGGAGCTGAAGGGATGCACAGCTCTGCCCACACACAATCCTTGAAAGACCAGGATCCTAAACACAATTTGTGAAAATAAAAAAACAACCAAGCAAACAAAAAACCAACGAAAACCAAACCCAACAATATGAAACCACCAGAACCCCAAACCAACAAAAAACCCACCAAAAAACCAAACAACAACNAAACAAACTAGAAAAGGAACTAAAAAAAAAAAAAAAAAAAAAAAAAAACAAACAAAAAACAAAAAAAACCCAAAGGAAAACAGACCCTAAACCCCCCAAACAAACCACATGCCTTGCTAAGGGAAACAACTTCTGTTCTGGAATTAGGAAAGCACAGATAAGTTCTCCCATCTGAGGGGCTGAGAGGAGTTGTGTAATGTTGTGTAGAGAAGTGGGACCATTGCCAATTTCACCTCTTAGAGCTAAGCTGTGCTTCTCTAAGCAATGGAAACAACTTCCATTAATATTATGAAGCAATAAAAAACAAAGCAAATAAATTGTTAGTGTTGTTATAAAAGAGGATAAATGCCAGCAATCTCAATGAAAGTCAGGGATTATGAGTTGCCAAATTTTTTTTTTTAAATGCAAGCAGTATATTCTTTTCTCAAGGTTTTAATGAAGCACAGTCAATTTTTAGTATTGTGTTTTTACCAGTCTCTTCCTGGTAGAAAGCACTATTTAAAATTAATGTAACTAATCTCAAAAATCAGAGAGTGAATAGTGCTAATTCCTACAAGTTTAGTTAGGTCTAGTTCATTTCATAGTTAGAAATATTCTGTTAATGTTTAATACATGGAGAAACTTTTAGTAACAAACTCTAATTATGGAGTCTTTCTGACTATCCTTGTCTGATTGAACATGTAAACAGAGCTGTTCTTAACTGCTCCAAGATCCCTCTTACAAGACCTTGATTGTCAAAATTGCGGAGCTGTGCAGTCACATAATTGTTTTAAATCTTAACATTTCAAAGCACTTAATTAAAATCTGACCCTACTCTGTAGGGCCATGCAGACATAACTGGTTTTTATGTATAACCAGGATCCACAACTCTGAACCCTCTCTTTGCAGTCGGATATCAACAACTGGCATTGAGCTTCGGCTCCCCCCTTTTCCAGGCCTTTCTACCTGCAGTGCTGGATAACCCCACGCTCCCTGAAGCTGTGGAAGGAACACAAGGTTTGTGCAGTTCTGAAAGCCATGCTGGCTTTCTGAGTGCTCACACTCAGGGATTTTAAGTGACTTGCTTTAGATTTTGAAGTTTGAAACCTGAGACAGGGAATAATAAAAAAAACAAAAAAACCACCAAACTTTTTGAAGGCTGTTTTCCTCTCCTGGTCTGCACAAGCAGAAGCTAGCTTCCCAGTTATCTGCCTGCCACTATGATGATTGATTTCAGTGCTTTATGAACAGGTGTCTTGGTTTGAAAGACAGGTGTCTGCTAAGGAAGGCAGCAGCCTCCCTTGGAATGGAAAAATGCAACTCCCCTTCCTCCAAATTATTATAATTTTGAAATTAAGGGGCTTTCAGGCAAAGATACGGGGAATAGGAATAACAGTTCNGAGGAGGCAGGGAACACCACCCCACCTGGTTTCAACAGCTCATGAAGATGGTAATAGAATACTTTTTTGGGCACAATTTACACTGTAATCTAGGACAATAGCATATGCAGCTCTTCTATGTTTAGATAAGAGATTACAAGGACTATCAATCCTCATACTCTTGCATTCAATATTAACACTGTCTAGAATTAAGCTGCTTCTTCCATGGACTGTTATTTTGTAAGTATATTAGTAGTAATTCCAACACACAGAAGGGAGGGATCCAACCTGCCAGGTATAGTTTAGAAATGATTTTGGCTGGTTAAGTTTATTTCTTCTGCCAGGTTGAGGACGTAACATTTGAGGATAGTCTCAAAAGCCTACGAGGATCTGAATTAGAGCTCACCCAAGAGACTGTTGATTGCTCTTTTTTTATTTCTTTCTTAGTAGGGACAGCATGGTCTAGAAATTTTGGGAAGATGCATGGGAAAGGAGTAATATTTTGAGTTTAAGGTTTAATCCACATGGATTTGCTGACAAAGCAAATCCATGAGCTCAGGATAGGTAGTTCATATCTCTACCCACCTTATGCAAATCATACAAAAAACATCTTGGCATCTGTCGTGACCTTCAAAAGACTTAATTTCTAAAAAAGGGCTATATTTGTGCTCAATATTAAAACAGTCTCATGTGAAGTAGTACACTGTAAGTATTCACAGAATTCACAGAATGTCTGGGTTGGAAGAGACCTCCAAGATCATCAAGTCCAACCTGTGCCCTAACACTAGATCATGGCATCGAGTTCCATATCCAGTCTTTTTTTAAACATATCCAGGGACAGTGATTCCAGTGATTCCATCACCTCCCCAGGCAGTCCATTCCAGTATTTTATCACCCTTACTGTAAAAAATTTTTTCCTAATATCCAACCTATTAGGTGATGCTGAAAAAAAAACTGACTCTAAAACTATTGTAGATATTTAGAATATGTTGTGTTCTACAAGGGCAGTATGTCTGGAGAAGCAGCTTTGGTATCTCACGTTGTGCTGGCTGTCAGGTCCCTTTCATTCCATGAGATGTGTCCCTGGCTCCTATACCCTGCAAGTTAGCTTGTTCCAGAACTAACAACAATTCATATCCTGACAATACAGTGTTCATACAGCCTCCCTGAGAAATCACAGGTTCTGCCATTGCATTTCAGTCAGAGACAAAATGTCCAAGTGTTACCTCTGGTTTGCAATGTGCTGTCTCTCCTTTTGCTCTCTAGGACAGCTCATCCAGGAAAACTGTAACAACTTTCAGTTCTGCACAGCATTTAGGAGATTAGGAGATTTAAAGGAATAGGAGTGAACCCCTCCAAGTTAGGTGTTACTCTGAAAGCCAAGTAACTGCCCTGACAAAATGTCAGTGTCTTGTAGTCAGCACAAGTGGTGATTCGCAGCTACATGGATGCCAAGTTTCAAGCCAGTTACCTAACAACTGATAAAGAGCCAAATTCTGACACTCTTCTTGGCTTGAAGTGGTGATTTATTCTGGTTAGTCCTATTGCAGTGCCAGACCGAAGGGTTGTGCTCTCCCATGGGTGAGCAATGACTGTCACCAGCCTCACCCTTCCCTTGACACCTTCAAGGGGCTGTGCTGACTGAAACTGGCCCCACTGGCCCAGCTGGAACCCCTCTGGACCAGCTGAGTGCTGATCAGAAAAGAATTTACAGCCAGCCTGGGAAAATCCAGCAACGCAAGGGCCTCGCATCTCCTGTGACTGATCCCAGCGAGAATAGCACAGGGATTTGACTACCTACAGGGTAGCACAGTAGGATTTACCAATAAATCCCTAAGCAGAGCATTTCCTAATGCCTGTTGGAAATCAGTGCTTGATAAGTGCTTGGAAATCACTTGGTGTGTGCTTTTTAGACATTCGGCATTTCTTACTTGGTACACACTTACACAATCTTAGCAGTTTGAACAGCAGGTTTACAAATGGACTTAGCACCTGAAATCCTCTTAAAGCAATGAGAAATGAAAGAGCACAGCTCTTTTTCTAGGATGTGACCTCACATTTTCGGGGCAGGCTGTTGGAATTGCAGGTGTCCTGTAACAGCAGTGCAGTAGCTATAAGATAATTCCAACAGAAGGAAGAGTGGTTTCATGGTAAAGGCACTGTGTTCTCTGCTAAGAATGCAGCAAATAACTAATTTCAGAACTACAGTTCAAAAATACTTGCACATGAGTGTTTTAAAGTTTTCTAAATTGTTCCTAGGAGTTGTATATTGGGCAATACATGAATTTGTCCTTTTGTGCTCTTCTTCCCTACCCCCCTTTTGTGTTTATGTATCTGCTGGTAAACCACCTCATCCATAACACAGTGCAATAAATGACACATGGAGTGGCTGTGCAGCCTTGCCCTTGTGAAAGAGCAAGGGAATCCATTACTCACAACATCTCATTCCAACACAATTCAGGTCTGACAAACATTAAACAACCTGAACCAACTGCAGGGCTTCCTATGAGTGCCTTTTAGGAATCTCATCATCACATCATTCCTCAAAAAGGCTGGGCAGAATTAATGACTTCCATGAGGTAAATGGTTGTGTGCTGAGACAACGCTGAGGTGCACCACTAAGCATTGTCTTTGGTAAGAGGGGATGTTCTTCCCCAGCTCCAGCATTTCTCTTGCTGGATTGTTTTAAAACTCTGCCTCAACTGTTTTGTGCTCTGTGTGTGGGGAGCTGACTGGATTTATCTGGCATAAAGTTACCATTTCATTACAGTTTAAAACACAGTTTTTTCCTTCTGTGAGGTAGCCCAGCCTCATTTTTTTGTGCTTCATTTGCATAACTGCAAAACAAGTCTATTTTTGGTTAAAATAGATAACTTATTTTAGAGGATTTAAAACAATCAGTGCCAGACCACTGTATATCTAATGCAAAGCATTTTTCTCCCCCACCAGCATAAGGTCACGAGCCACTGTATTAAAACTAGGCTACATCCAGATAAAGTTAATTTAGGAACAGGATCACTACATCTTCCTTCCATTTCCACTGACTAAAGAATAGACACTGCATAGGAAAGAGTGATTCGTGTTCTAGCCTACCACAATTTGTTTGCAGCAGTATGACATGAGTTACACTGCCTTGAGCACTGCAGGATGATAACAGGGTACTTTTCACTTTAGCTGGGATTAGCCCTGTGGGTGCTGCTCTGCACATCCACACTGATGGAGCAGTGCAAGTGGAACTTTATCCCCTGGGCAGTCCCAGGGAAGGATGTGCTGCTGGGAACCCCAAAGAGTTGTTTCAGGAGACTCACAGAAGCAAAGATTCCAGTAAGAAACCCTGAATTTCCTTTTAAAATTTTCCTTTCCCTTTTTTAACTTGGGACATGAAAAATTTCCCCCCAAAACTGAAAATACCGCAATGAGTTCTGATCAAGGGGTATTTCCCAAAATACCAGTTTCCCAATTTCCTGCTGCCCTGAGTCTCAGAGCTGCAAAGACACATCCTCTGACAAGCACACCCCACTGCTCATGGTGGGCCTGTTGGCATTTCAGAGTTTCTCACAGTTCCTACATATCAGGCTACAAAAGGAGCTGGAGATGCTTTAGAAGCCAGAAAAGAACTTCTCACCCTGTGCCAACATCAGTGAAGTCCACAGACAAGCAGGTGGGTCTAGATGGGTTAGAGGAGATGAAAGCAGAGAAGGAAGAAAAGTTCATGGGCTGAAGGGATGAGAGGTCACTTCTGTTTTCTCCTTGCATTTAACTCTTAATATGCTGACCTGTTCTGGGGGATCAATGCCTGCACTGTTTGTGGGAATATGTCCCAGGTAGCACAGAGGAGTGGAGTCACAAAGTGCCACATGCAGTGCCAAGCCTGGCCTTCTAGTAAAGGGATCTCTACTGAATGACAAATAAAGGGTTATCTCCCCAGAGAACTAGCCCCTCTACCTCAGTATTTATAGCTTTTCAAGTTATTAGCTTTTTAATTAACACTAAAAGATTTGAAAGCACCTAACTGTATTGTACAGTAATTGTATTAACAAATTACAGACATGAGAGTTAAAATTCAGTTGCTCTAACATTCTATTTAGAAATATGCAAACAGAGTTGGTGTTTTGCTAAAATATGTTTCTCAGATGTTATGTTTCCAAATGAAAAGAGAAAATGTACCTTTATAGTATTCCTTTAAGTGCTTCTGCCCTCATTAGGAATTAATCAGCAAATACAAACAGCACTCCAAGCTTCGGAAATATCCCTTCTTTAATCTCACTCCAGTTATAACAGTTCCCTAAATTAAAACTGTTTACATATTACAGTAGCAGTTTTACACCAGTGTTCTGGATAGACACAGCTTCATTTCCTCTCCCTTTTTCTCCCTTCTGTACTGATAAGTGCTGGGACACACACATGCCCCAGGAAGGGATTGGAAGACTGGATAACACTAATTGTGTCTGTTTATACACATTCAGAAATGAGTGTTTTCCCTTTCTAGACAGCCAAATACACAAATTTGCTTTCTCATACGAAAAAACCATCCAAGCCAAGCAGGTATTTGGCAATCCCTGTGAATAAGATGCCAAAGCACACGTGTAGCATTTCCAAACAGGACCTACCATACTTCCCCAGTTTTGCAAATGGGGCAGTTTAGGGTTTGAAAGAAGGGGAGCAAGGGGGAGAACAGCCTGGCTTGATGGATCAGATGGAAACCAAACCTCCAGGTGAGACACTGGGGAAAGAGTGCCAGGAGAGTTCCACATATGGAGCCACTTGATTTAATACCAACTTGATAGTTTATGATAAATGTGTGGGCAATGTGTGGTGTCCAACTGGGCAGAGGCCCAGAAAAGGCTTTTCTATCACTCATATCTAACATAAGGCTGACTAGTGAGCTGCTGTTAAAAGTTTCCAAGACCTACATAGTTCTGTGAGAAGACTCCTGCCTTAAGGAGATTATATATATAAAGTCTTATAACTTCATTAAAGTTATTCCTAGGTTGCTTCAGTGTAACAGCCCAAGTAGCCAGACACACATTCTGTCATATAATCCAAACTTCTTGCTAAATCTTTCCATATTGAAGTGACTGAAAACCCCCATACAGCTAACAATGCTTCAGGAGTCTCCAAATGATCTGCTGGTTTGTTTCGTCTCGGACATAGTGGAAGTTAACAGCCTGAAGATTATGTTGTAACCAGATTATTCAAAGATTTATTATTAATTATTGCATAAAGAGACAGTGGTACGCGTGGTTGGGATTAAAGCACGGTAGGGAGAGGGAATGCCAGGCTGAAGTATTCCACACTATAAATCCATCAGCATTAGAACTGGCATAAGGACCCAACACAGAGCTTCTGGTTTAGAGATTACATTTATCTGCATCTTGGGAGGCTGACTTTGTTAAGTGATGTTATTTTGTTGCTATGTCCTTTGGTAGTAGGGAGGAGAAGAGAGATGCAGCAGACAGGATTGACCAGCAGCATTGAATTAATTTATTATTTTACAACTCTTCTTACAGACTTTTTGCTTCATGGCGTAATTGGTCAGAGGACCAGCCACCCCTTAGGGTGATTGGCTGAAATCCTACAACATCCACTGTCAAAATATTTTTCTACTATACTATAAACAAACGTTAACAAGGTTACAGGTGTTCATAGCTTACAAAACTCTACTGATAGCTTCTGTGAGAGAGAAAAGTCTCTCACGGGATTATAAAGAAGCAGGAAAAGTTCTTGCTAGCAGCATTTTTGTATCTACATTTTTTGACACTGGTGCCCCCTTTGGAATTAGTGAGTCATTATTTATGATCTCTGCATACATATTAAATGAATGACATCTTCCCTCTAATTACTCGCCAGTTCTTGTCATGTGAAATGTCCACTGTTCAGCAGCACAAGGAAGAGCCTGGGCAAAGCCTCATTGCTCTGCATCCATCAGCAGCTGGGAAAAAGGATGTTACTGTTATGTCCCTTATCGTATCTGCTGCTGCTCCTGTACCTGGCCTGAAGCCTTCCCTGGACAAGCAGCTCAGGACTGAGCAGCAGGGAAGCCTGGAGGCAAAGCCATGGCCAAGCTGACTCATAAAAATTGGTGGTTCTGGGCCTATTTCTCTGAACATCAGCAAGCTCAGTCTTCTGTCATTCAGCTCTGTAAAAACCTGGGGAAAAACCCCACATGCATAACCTTTTGAGGACCAGGTAAGGGAACAGGTTGGAGGGCAGTGGAAGAAAACCAGAAATTCAGAATTCCTCTTCTGAAACATTAATAATCTGACTAAAACAACTCCCTTGGATTTTAGTGTTGCAATCATGAAGCCTTTGCAGGACCCACTCAGTCTGAGTGAGAGGGCTGTGTATATCCATAAAAGCTGATTTATGGGATAAATTGTGCATGGAGAACAACCTGTGTGAGCTCAAGTTCCAACAAAGGCACAGGCTTGGCAGTGCTGTGATGCCAGAGAAGACACAGCACCTGGAAATCATTGAACATCAAGATTCTGTGGCTGCTGGAAACCCAGAACAGCCTCATCTATAGTGCTGCCAGCCTAGCAGGTTTGTCCTGTGTGCACTGGGGGAAAAGAGCAGTGCACAATTTTAAAATTGCATTTTCACTGCAGTGAAATAACAAGGGACTGAGCAGAACAAATAAAACCAATATGTTGCCATGGACCTGGAGAGATGCTAGCTCCTGAACTTTTCTCTCTAGCAGAGACTCCTGCAAGCAACCTGTTGATTCCTAGGATTTATTTTTTGGACACAAATCCCCCTGTATTTTTGTAAATTTGAGCAACTGTGTCCAGCTTTTTGAAAATACGTTTTTAGTAGTGTGGTTAAGCCAGGCATTGTATAAAAAATGCAAACAAGAGAAACAAACACTTCAGAGAAACACTTGCCCATTCTTAACTTCCTTGTTTACCAAGGAAGTCTGGCAAGGATTAATTTATTTGTTTATATTTAACACCTTAACACATCCAGAAAACACACTGCCTAGCAAGTTTTGGCAGTCTCCAGTTTTGAAGAAATTGAAAACCTAATTTGTGAAGGGCCTGAGCAACCTGCTCCAGGTGAGCCTGCTCTGAACAGGGGACTGGGCAAGCCAGTCTCCAGATCCAGCTTCAGCCACTCTGGGATTCTATGGACATTACTTCTTTGAAGATGCAATAAAAAATTTATAGGACACAGGGTCAAAATCAGACCAGCAGTGCCTGCTGACAGCAGTGGTGACCCCTGTCCATCTGAGCCCTCACCAGAGCCTCACTGCCTCCAGCCCTCATCTGCAGAGTCCTCTCCTGTCCCAACCCAGAGATGCAGCAATGACCAAAAGAAGAAATAAAGTCACTCTCTCTTGTTGACATCAACTTCATTGTAAATGACAGGGACATACGTGACAGCTGTGACTATGCTGTCCCTACTCCCTGTTCCTAAAGCCCATGGATGGCCCTATTTCTAACCCCTGCTCCAGCTGTATATCATATTCTAGTGACCATTGTCCAGAAATGTTTTACTCTTTTCCTGTTTCTTCAGGTCTAAGATGATACAGGAATAAACTGAGCCCTTGAGTTACTACTACATCAAAAATTCATCTTGACCAGAAGCCATTAGACCAGTGATTTCCATCTACCCTGAAAAAAAAGCTGAAGACATTCACCTGTAACACTCTTCATCTGCATTTAAGGTACTTTAACAATCCTGAGAAAAGCATGGCTGAGAATGAATATTAATTATGTTGACTGAAATCTTGGTATTTAGAATATCACGTCAGCACTTCCCTTCCCTTATGGAATCAGTAGATTCATTAGAGGGTTTTTATGCCCTCTTTAAATGACTGGAATTAGTCATTGATGTAAGCATGATACCAGACTTCCTGGGTTTATGTTCTCACTAGGAACAATCAATGCTGATCATTCCACTAGGAGGGTGATCCATGTGGTGAGCAGCATGCAAAGTGCAGTGCCACTTCCTGGGGACCTGATCAAAACTGTTTCAATCCCTCTACTCTTCCCATACCCCTAGTTCCTTCTTTCAACCCACACCTTTCACTTTACTGGCAGAATCATAAACTCTATCCTCAAATAAAGCTCAACTTGCTG
Organism: Platysteira castanea; assembly: GCA_013397175.1. Taxonomy (NCBI): domain Eukaryota; kingdom Metazoa; phylum Chordata; class Aves; order Passeriformes; genus Platysteira; species Platysteira castanea. Next base: position 41,796 of record VYXC01011858.1, on the reverse strand, counting down.
CTGCTGAGAGTCATTAGTGCCCATTTAGAATTCAGACGGTTGGAAAGTAACAGGCAGAAAATGAAGACTTTCATTCTTAACAAATGAAATTCAAGCAAAACAGATTAAAAAATAAAAACCAAGGTAAAAAGACAGCTGTGAACTCTGCTCAAGATCCCATCCATCCCCAAACACATGACCAGCAGTGGCTGAAATCAGTTGTGAAATTTTTCCTCTTTTCCAAGTGCTACCTTATCTGCTTCTAATTATTACAGTTACATGTAGAAATATTTTAACAGTAAGCTTTAAGCATCTTTTTAAAGGTAACTTGAGGGAGTTGAGATCAGGAAAAGAAAGAATTAAATAAGCTTTCTGTCTTTTCCAATCTGCATTGCTTTTCCACACAGTGCTCTGGCCTTTCATCCTCCTTTGTGACTGTTCAAGAAGGTTCATTAACAAGCATCTTCAGAAAGAATAAGAAAAAAGGGTGGAAAATACAATTGCTGGAAGATTGAAATGCATCTCTATGGCTGGCCAGGCATTCAGGAGGAAAGGGATTCTTACAAGATTGGGATTTCTGTGTTGTTTGTGAAGGATAACTATTTCGAAGGTGTTTTGTTTGTGTTTAATTCAAGAGCCAATGCAGAGACCTATTCAGGATATTCTCTTTGATAATTATGTGAGAGAAATTTGAAAATCTGAGCTGGCACTTGCCTTCCTGATGAGAAGGTTCCCAAATGATACACAATTACATCAAGGACTGAGTCAGTCTCTGGTTTCTACAAACTCTGGGAGATCATCAAAGACCAGGATGGTGCATGTGGAACTCAATCCACAGGCTGCACTGTAAACCAGTTAAAATAAATGGTGTCACTACACCTAAAGATCTGTATGAGTTTATGAGTAAAGGAACTTGGGTTCAGCTCACTATTGCCAGCAAAACAATATTTTAATTTTCTTTCTTTGCATCTTTTTTCTTAAAGCTAAACAAAGAAAAGGAAAAAAAACTAAAAGAAAGAAGAAGATCTGCAGCTCTGTCTCCTCAGCAGTGACACTCAGCTCTCACCAGCTCCTTTGTGCATCCTTCTCCTTCAGCATTCCCAGTATTTCATTCTGTTCACTCATTTTTACCAGGCCTTTCTCAGGTGAGCCCTATGGAAGGCACTTTTTTCCTCCTCGATATTTTTCCAGCATGTGCACCAGGAGGAGCCAGAAGTATCCTTGCATTTTCCCAGGATGGCCCATTCCACTCCTTTATCCTTCAGCCAAACAAGTAATCCAAGAGTGCAAGGAAACACCACAGTCGGGAGAGGAGAGACACAGCACGAGTCAGAAAATCCACATGGACACATACATGGCCACATATGAAAAAAGTTAACATATTATGGCTAAAAGTAGGCTGTTGTGGATACAGAAGTGCTGCTAGCAAGAACTCTTCCTGCTTTTCTCTAATCCTGTGAGAGACTTTTCTCTCTCACAGAAGCTATCAGTGAAGTTTTGTAAGCTATGAACACCTATAACCTTGCCTAACACTTGTTTATAGTATAGCAGAAAAATATTTTGACAATGGTCCTTGTAGGACTTCAGCCAATCACCCTAAGGGGTGACTGATCCTCTGACCAATTACACCATGAAGCATAAAGTCTATAAGAAGTGCTGTAAAATAATTAAATAAATCAATCTTGCTGCTGGTATCCTGCCTGCTGCCTCTCTCTTCTCCTCCCCACTGCTGTGGGACACAGCAACGGGCTGTCACTGAGTGCCAGGAATTTTCATTCCTCTTGCGTAGTCACAGACCAGGAATTCCCATGTCTGCCTTCAGAGGATGCCATTAAAGACCTACAAGGTGGCAGTCAGCACACACCACTGAGCCAGGAAGGGATAGAATTACCAGGAAAGATTCAAGAAGAGCCATCACGATTTTACCTGACATTCCTGTTCATAGCAGGAGCTAGTTTCCAAACAATAATATTCACTGAAGATTGCATAAATCTGTTAGCAGGTATGTTGGTTGGCATTTGGATTGCCACCCTGCCATCCACCAGTGAAACCAGAAGGACTGAGAAGAGTTGAAGTTATTATGTGTGCAGGGGACATAAACATCCTAAAGATTCCAGCTTGCACTGCAATCATTAGGATGGTAATGTTTTTCCAAAACCAACTGTGTTTTCACCTAAACAGTGTAAAAAGCAGCCATGGAATATCTATGCCTTCCAATTAGGGAGAAAGTAGGTATGAGGCAGAAAATATTGTTTGGATCATACTCTGCCTGACCTTTTAAGGTTGCCTGTATTCTTACTTGCAACTTCTTGGATTTGCACAAATTAATATATTTCTCTTAGCTAGAAAGATAAACAAAACTAAATTCATAAATATAGATTTATTTTCCCTGACTGCCTCCGAAAGTGAAACATTTACTATTTCACTCATGTCACTTAATGCCTGGCTTAACAAATGCATTTGCAGGAGAAAACACATGCACATAAATAAATAAAATTTAGTCCCTTGGGCCCCCGTGTGGGCCCTGATTTGGGACAATGATTTGTTGTGCTGAGATGTTCAGGGTGTGGGCATTGATAAAACCAGGTCATGGTGCTCAAATACTTTAGCAAGATTACAAAAGGACCATATAACTGGATTGAGGAAGTCTGAGCTAAAATTCTCAGTACAATGATCAGCAGTCACTCATGAGCTCTGACTGCATCAAATACTAGTTTTCTTTCTGTACACTGGATTCTTTTAATTCACCCCAGTTTCCTTGATTACTAAGCACTTCTAGGCAGTGGCCCTCAGGAATTTCTAACCCAGCTTTCCTGGTAGCAGTAGTTATGTTTGGAATCAATAATATTAGCTAAATCCTAAGAAAATGCCATCATCTCCATTCCAATGGAAACAGATTTTAAGCTGTCACTTCTGGGAAAAAAAAAAAAAATCCCTATTCAATATATGCACTAAGACTGTATTCTTTATGTCAGTGGTGGAAAAGGCACCAAGGATGACTCAGAATAATATTTTTTTTCTAATTTAACTGCTAGAGAAGTGCATTCTCAGCTAGGTTCTCATAGATTTACTCTATTTAACTTCCATGCCTCTCCAAGTGCTTGTACTCACAATGAGACTGTTATTTCATATCCTAAACCAGCTCATCTACTCAGAATTTATAAAGCAGGGAGAAAACAACCTCACCTGCCACAATGGGGTCCTGTATCATTGCCAGGTACTCTTATGTGTCAGATAATGTACATTTAATAGGTATTAAACACATGGAAAAGAGAGAGCAGAGAAAATCATCTCTCCCTAAAACAGTAGGATGCCTGCTGCATTTTAGGCCTCTGAGGTACTACTAAAATAATAACTACATACATATAGGGGAAAGCATGTAGGTAGGAATGAATGAATGAAAGACGATGTACTGACACAGGAAATAAGGTAAATAATTAATAATTCAATTACATGGTGAAATAGTGGCTTTATCACCACAGATGCTGAAAGGATGGCAATGTCTTTACTGGCATGCACCAGTCTCCTGTCATCTGGGCAATTGGTGATTGCTCCACATTGCCTGCAACACCTCGGTATCAGAAATCCAGGGAAAGCCTGATGCTTGTTCCCAGTGAGAATTGCCATGGGGAGCCAGGAACAGAGCAGAAATCAGAGCTTCAAGGACAGAGGCACATCAATGTCCCATGTTCTACCACAGGGATGCAATGAAACCAAACCAAGTATGTCTGTCACTGACGTGAAGAAGGAAGCCATGTAATTGCGTGGTGTGATCCTTGAAGAAACTGCACCTCTGCAGCTGTTTAAAGAAAAGACATTCCTGAGATGTGCCACAGGCAGCTGAAAATCCCAGACGCCATGATTTTCTCCCCCATCATTGTCATGATGCCTAAGCCATGACTTACAGTACAAGTTATGGAAAAGTCAAGGTTCGAGGTTGTCATGACAAAAATTTATCCACCTTTGAGTCTTAGTTTTTTAAGAAAGAAGTAAAACCTAAATACTGGAGATGAACTCTGAATCTGAGCTTTAAGACAGGGAAAGGGAAAAGGCTTTATTAGTTTGCATAGCCCATGTTAATAACAAAGCAAGTGGATTAGTACTGATAAAAGTTCAGAGTCTGATTCTCCCTATGGCAAACCAGAGAACAGCCCTACAGATTTACACATTCATTGCTAAGGTAGAGAGAATTCATGGACTGAAGAATGAGGGTGCCCTGAGTTCACACCAAAGGCTGCTGTGCACAGCAACCCCAGTGCTGCAGGGATCCAAGCACTCACCCTTCTCCCATCCCCCAGGAATCACACATATGACACCACACTTGCTGCCTAAATAGAACATTAGTTGGACTTTGGACAAAAAATTACTGGTGGATTGGGGTTTTTCCTTCATTTTTAAAAAAGAGGTGTGAGATTTGTGAAATAAATTTTCAGGTAGGACCATTTGGAAACTCCGTATGCATTGGAAAAAGGCCGTCACTGACTGTAGGCAGAGACTCAGGCACTTGATTCCAGCCTACAAACACTGGGTAATGTGGCCAATTAATTTCATTGTTTTTTAGCAAAGTACACTTAAAGATGGGAATACATATCTGGTACCCTGGCTAGTGTGACTAAATCTGTGACAACATTTGTATCTATAGACACAATTCGGTGTTGTCTGTCTGTTCTACAGTTCTTTCCTGTATGTCTGCTTCTTTCTTACCTCTTTTTGATTAAAAGTATTATACAAAATATACTGGATGTGTTTTTTTACTCACATGCAATTGGAGAGGTACAGTGACTTGGCATAACATATTCTCTGATATATCACTTGATAATTGATTTAAAATATTGTTAAATAGTTCAGCATTCGGACATGCATAGCTGCAGTAGTAAAATATTTAACCTCAAAAATTATTCAGAAAGAGCTGTCTGAAGTCACAACAGTTAAAATACATAAGGAATATATGCAAAGACAGTAGTTTATTGGAGTTTTCAAGCACTGTATTTTTAAAGATTTTCAGCCCCATGCTTTCCCTGGAACAACTACTAGGTTGCATTAGCCACCACATATTCAAAATATGATAACAGATGTTTTATTCTAAACTGAAAAGAGGTTGCTTAATGTGTAACTATGAATACATAGAGAGCCACCTTTTCCTAATGACACATGCTTTAATGGAAAGGCTCATTAGTCACAGAAAGCTATTAAAATTCACCAAAAGAATGGTGCAAGCAAACTCACTAAACTTAATCAAACCACAAACTCTGCTTTATAATTTGAAATCCAGAATAATCTGATTTTCCTACATTTATACCCATTTTTTCATAACATGATCAGAGTATTCTCCCACCATTTTTTAAGGAGATGATAAAATCCCCAAAATTTTAAAGGCAACAAGAACAAAAGAAATCCAGCTATTAGTTTTCTGAAACAAAGGTGCTTTCTGCAAAATTGAAAAATTCTGCAGGATATACCAATTTTGACAAATTTCAGTTCAAGACAAAGCAATAAGATAGAAACATTTTGATTGTCAGAGTGAAACAAGTCCTCTGTGTATTCAAGTGACATCTCTGTTTGCTTTTTATACTATTTATTGCATATCCTAATTTCAAAGCTAAAGGAGATATTCCACTCTGACACATTGTTTTTCAAAAGAGGCATTTTCTGAGGTCTATGATTTTGAGTGATGCTGACCAAATCCTCTGTCATGTCTTACTACTCATCTGCCTGTTGTCTCTTTTTTTGTAAACTTGGAGGCTTTTGGGGCCAGAAGAACGACTCATTCTTTCTAGTGCAAAGCCACATAAAATGTGCCTTTGATGTATGGCTGGAGCTGTGCTGCAAGGAACTGCCCCTGTGCAAATAAATAAACAAATAAATAAATAAATAAATAAATAAACACACTTTTCCTTTCCAATCTCTGTAAATCGTGGCCAGCATGTATTCTAAGGAACCTGTCACTCACTGGGATGACATAAATATCAACTTAGTGCAATCCAGCACCTAAAGTGGGAGGTTAGGTTTCGGAAAAGCCCTTATTGTGTTCCTGTTGACCAGATTTCTGCCAGAAGGATTCAGGCAGTTGTTTCACTGCTTGCACTGCAAAGGAGAATGATTTCTGAAATGCAAATGGCTCTGGACCAGACTCCAAAGGTCCACACAACTTTCGGTAGGGAAACCTGTGTCTGTGCTGTCCTATTTGAATTTTTGCACACATTTCTCCCCTTCAGATAAGAATCAATATATCCTATTTAACAGGACATGTTAATTAATGTTAACTTAATATATTCTTTGGAGTGACAAATTTGCAGGATGGCTTTTCTTGGTTTTTTAATTCTTCCTTGCTGTGGAACTAATTCTGTTTCTGTCTGTCAGAGCCACAACAGTAGGAGAATACCTTAATAGGGTTTTTGAATGAACAGTGTTCATAAGCATCAAGCAGATTTGCACAGAAGGGAATATCTGCCTCTTTCTTGTCAAACCCTTGAAGTGTGCTGCTTCAGAATCTTAAAGGATGAGAGGAAGGGAAAGAAAGCCACAAGAACTATGAACTTTGATGATGCACATTTGGTACCATTGCTTCTCTCAATATGGCTTGGCTTTAGAAGTTGCATATTTTTAAAGAGGGTTTTTTTTCCCATACAGAGAGGCACACATTTGCGTAGAGTTTCACTGCAACTGCTAGAGAAAGTTTTAGATTGTTCTTATCAGACAAAATCCCAGATGAGAAAACAAAGTTGCAGATTAAAAAGAAGCTGACAAAACATTCCCCATGCCGTGGAGGCAGCAGCAGTGTGCAGCTGCTGGCTTCTGTTTTGAAAGCTCTTCATGAGCACACTTATCAAAGCAGCCTGTCTGAGGGCTGGGGAGGATTATTCTGTGAGCATTTCAGGTGACCTGCTCCTGCAGAGTTACAGGAATTGCAGAAATTAGAACGTGTGTGTTGAAGTCAGGCTAAAGCCTGCAACCCTCCCTGAAGACAGCTTTGTCTGTAGAAAGAATCAGGAACACTATTTTTGGTGCACATTCATGGATGTTTTATTTCTCTGACCGCATGGCAGCCAGGAGAGACACAGATCAGCCACATGGCAGCCAGGTCAGGCACAGACTGACCACCAAAGACCCAGGAATCATGGGACAACCACAGTTTTCGGGGTGGGGAAAACACCTACAACCAATAATGAACAGGATAACATCAGGGAGCCTGGAAACCCTGCAGACCATGCCTCAACTCCCTCGGCCCATCCCCCAGGGGGGCACCTCCACACATGTGCATTAAGAGATGCCCTGCAGAATTGAGCCCTCGGCCCATCCCCCTACAGAAAGATGGTCTAGTATCATTAGTTCATCCAACTAAAATTGTTTTAATTTTAATAAAATACAGCTCGGAGTTCACTGGCAGGGGTAGTGGTTGAAACCCCAGCTGTTTTCCAGCGGTTATTCTTTCACTGCTGCCCAGACCTGTCTCCCAAGTCCTTGTTTGCTGCCCAGGGAACACCCAGTTCCTTAGAAGTTTCCAGAGTTAATAACCTGGAAAACTCAAAAAACTTAATTATGGACATGGACTGGTCATGGACAGCATCCATTACCCATACATGGAATCAGATAGTGTTATTTGTGGGGAGGCACTAAATCCCTCTCTGTTGTGTTGTCATCCCTCTACTGTGCATTTGGTTTGTATGGATTTACAAGGCAACATTCATTTTCAAAAATCTTAATAAAACTCAACACCTTTGGGATCAGCACTCCCAAAGCTCCACAGGCTGAGCTGGGAGAATCCACCGCTGTTGACTGTGGAAAAATATTTGTGATGGGGAAACATAATGTTTTCGACTTCCAGCAGTACCTTGATGGGTGCAGAACCAGGTCAGGTCCCCACTTGATTGATACCTTCCTAAATTCTGCAGTCGCCTCTTGATGGTGCCAGTTCCTAGCAGACTCCATTAGGGGAAACTCAGGCTAAAAAAGGATGGCAAGATCACTCCATCACTCAAAACTAACAGGGCAACTGTTGGGTTTTTTTTCCTAAAAATGATTTCATGGTTCTTTCTCCTCACTCGTTTGATCAAGATAGTGATAGTCATCACAACAGAGTGTCAACTACCAGCTGGTACCAACAAGAACAATTATCTTTTGAAAACATCACTGACGTTATGGCTTTGCACAACTGTCTGTCTGTCCTTGGTGTGTTTAACAAATGCTTATTCAGACTAATACTGACTGTATATTTCTACTTTACTGCTGCTTTTGATTTGACAGCTGCTAGCAGTTCTGCTGCTGGTTTATTTATCTATTGTACCCTTGCTGTTTTGCCAAAAGCACCACTTCCACAGAGTGGCAGGCAGTTCAATATGACCTGCCTCAATCAACTTTCCTATTTTCTTTTCTTCCTTTCAATAGTCCTAAAGTGCAAGGCACCCATTTTTCAACTTAGGACATTCTTTCCAAGGGTAGTAGATAGTATTTTTTAAGGACACTTTTAAGGACACTTACAGTGCTTTACCTGCACAGGAGAGGCAGGGAGAGGCACCCAGTGCACAGGAGAGCCAGAAGCAGCTCAGTGACATTTGTTTTTCTCTTGTACCCTCCTGTCTCTTCAGCCATCCATGTTCAGAGAAAGAAATACCATAAATGCTGCCGTTAGAAGCCCAAGCTTGCGAGCAAAACCCACCCCAATCAGCTATTTATAGCAGGACTGTGGCATGACAATTGTCTAATCTGTGCCTTCATTCTCTCCTGCAAATCCCAAGGCTCTTCAAAAGAACCACAGGATAATGACAGTATGACTGCTCATGAGTTCCCTTCTAAAAAATTGAAAAAAACATTAGATTTTCAGCAACACAAACATCCTGTAATCAATTACAGTGATTTCAGCATTATGGTAATTAAAATGGCACCATTTAGCTTGCACAAACAAAAGTTACAGACTATCAGGCACTATTATGCCTCAGCAATATCCATTTATCTGAGACCAGTAATTTCTCCACTTGTATGCTTTGACTCAACTCCTGTTAAATCCATAAGATTTAGGAACAAGTTTAGGTCAAATACAAAAATAGACAATCATGTGCACGAGTTCCTGTGAGAATGCAATGCTCCACCTGTATTTAAAGAAATGGGGGGTTTTTGGTATTCAGGGATTCAAAGACATTTTAAGTCTTTTTTTCCATGCTGTCATAATAGGGCACAGTGATAGCCAGGACTGAATAAGGACAAAGCTCTTCTTCCCAGCTGCAGCCTCAGTGTTTTGCTGTCCTAACTTTCCCTATATCCAGGGACAGTTTAGGGTAACTTCCTTGGGCTTGGTAAAACCCTGAGTTTTGCCTCAGAAAAGAAAATGCTATTTTAACCTAGTTCAATATTCATATCCCACACTCCTTTTGAAATTTAGAACCACGGATTCATTCAGGTTTGGAAAGACCTCCAAGCTCATCAAGTCCAACCTTCCACTGAACACCACCATTAAACATCAGTCTGATACAGGAACTGCATTTTGAAAATTACCAGCCCCCAAAATCCGGGGTGGAAAAACGATCTACCCTGGAAAACAAATTTGGAAAACAAATTCAGGTGGAATTTGTTTTGTTCCTCACACCTGAATCTCTTTCTGTGCCTTCAGGACAGAAGAACATGCAGAGACTGCTCCAGCCCCTCCAGCAGCTGAACCAGCCCCCTGGGCCTGCATTTTTAATGCGTACCCAGTTCTTCCTGTTCCTCACAGACAGGTCTCGAAACCTGCATCTTTATCACCCTTAAGGACTTCTGACAGCTCCCTTAGTTGGACCTCAAGATCATGTACTTCAAGATATGCACCGTGTATGTTTGCCACAAAAATCCTATAACTGATTATGCCCTTTTTATCTGATTTACGTGCATTTGCTCTAATTGTGTAATTACACCAAAATACAGCTATTGCCCAAAGGATAATCTGTCCTAAGATATTACAGAGAAAACAAAGACCATCATAAAACTGATCTGCCTTGGCTTAGAACAGCCTGAAAGCTGTTTACAAAGAAATCGAAAGAAGCAAGATTTTTTTTTTTTTTTTCCGTATCTTGGGGGGCTTCAATTTCAGACTTTTTGGTTTCTTGTGTTTTCATTGGGTGCACATGATAAAGGCTAGGGATAACTGCAGTTCTGGCAGCTCTTGGCAGCAAAAATGCCAATTTCCACCAGTTTGGTGATGCTCCCCCCAAGGATCATCTTTGTATCCTTGGTGATCAGAATATCCTAGTTTCCATATTCCCCGATTTGGACCCTCTAGTTGAAAAGTTCCATTTTTACTACTCTTTGCAATTTCAGCCAAACAGATGAAAAATCCATTAATCCCTCCCACTATTATATGTCTTTCTTTTCTCCTTTCTAAAGCAGAAAACAGTAAATTACAAAAAAAAATTAAAATAATAAAAGGACAGAAGATTGCTTCCCCTCCCACTCTTAACACAGCTCTTCAATCTGCACAGGAACAGGGTGAAATCTTGCTGAACCAAACTGGTTCTACTTGATCCCCAAAGCCACGTGGTCCTCCTGTTAGAATTTCCTGAAAGGCAGCCCCAGCCTCTTTGCTTTTAGCAGCACAAATCTTCATCCACGGGATACCAATTTTCCAGCAAGATCTGGTGATGTTAAACAGCTACAACTTAACCCTGCTATTCTATAGTGCCTAATCAAAAATCACTGAAATCAAGAAGAAAAGAAGCTCCATAAGCTTTCCTGGCCTTTGAATCTATCACTTGCATGATGAAGTATCAAATCTGATGAAAATAAATGAACATTTGTTATGTCGCTGATTGTTTCTTTCCTTTCTCCTTTTCCTCTCTCAGAACCACACACGTCTGACATTTCTATTAGGCTGCTGAATATTTGTGAAGTCAGAAGCATCAATTTTTCAGACTTGACAGTTCAGTATATGATATTTTTCAGTGTAAACAAATAGAAAATATTTGTATTGCCTCCTTATCCAGGCACCTCAAATGCCACTCTGGTTCCAATAATTTATCAGATACAGGCTCTGGAAAGGGTTTTTGTCTGAGATCCAGAGCCTGACAATGAAAGCAGGGTGCTCAATTCCTCATTTCATGCTTACCAAGACTTCTATGCAGAGGAATATTGTTGATAAAAATCAGAGTGTAGCCTCTTTTCCCTTCAATCAGTCCTCACAGGAGTAACATATGCATTGCAATAATCTGCAAACATTTAATGTTAATTTGTTTGTTCACTGGATCACATGAAATAGCAAAAATGCAGAAATGGGGAATTCAGGGTAATTCATCCACAGGAGCAATGTTTTGTTTGTCCGGTTGGCTTTGTAATGAGCTCACCAAAACTCGTAAGATGCAGATGAGCTTAATTAAAGCCAATGGAGCAAAGAGATTAAGCCCAAGTGGGGTTTACAAATCTTGAATAAGTCAAATCATTAAACATTAATTTGCCTGAGATTATGCAACTTTGGCGTGGAAATACATGGGCCTCACCTCATTCCATCCGTATATTAGGATTTTTTAATCTCTCTGCAGCATTGTTTTACAGAACCTTCCTTTTATAGCACCTCTCAGTGCTCTAAAAAGCTGCACAAAATGAAGTCCAAACTACCAGAGGAAATGTGGAGGCAGAGGATGAGACTGCAGGGATTCAGCCTCCCTGCATCCCCCCAGTGTCCCCTGCCCAGCAGCAGCACAGAAATGTCCCCTGCCCAGCACACAATGTCTCCTATATTGCCAGACTCTTTATTTTAGAAGGCATTTCAGTAATTTTCAGATAATTTGAAAATAAGGGTGTTACACATATGTCACTCCTGGGTCTTTCCATGGTCTCCATCCAAAGAGGGTGGTCAGAGCTTGGAGCCAGGGGCAGTTCATTCCCCACAAAGGCTGGAGATTATTTTACCTGCCCTCACACAGGATGGGAGAATTTTGCACAGCTGTTTTCCTCTGCTGCAGGATGTGCAGAAGCACTTGGTCATCAGCTTTGCCAGAGCTGTGCCTCCATTTCTGCCTCACACTGATTATTTCCGTCAGACACAGCCACTTCCCTCCTTTTGGCCATGCTCCAGTGTGAGCAGGGATCTCCTCCCTTCCTTAAATACCAAAATCCCCCTACATCCAGTTCTGCCTGTGACCTGCAGGCCATGGGGAAGGCGCAAGGCTCTCCATGAGCTACAGCCTTCCCAGGAGGAAAGGCAGGTTGCTCTTGGACAGGTGGATAAGTGCAAGAATTGCAATGACAGCCTGTTTCTGGTCCAAAACACCATACCTCATGTTCTGACATTTACATGACAGTGGTTTCTTCCAAACTAGCTACTGGATTTCAGCCTTGGGTTTCTGCCATGCATGGGCTGGGATAAATGCAGTAAAAACTGGGATATCCACCAGTGAACAAACCACTCAGCACAAGTGATAACTGCATGCTGCCAGTGTCTTGGATCACCCATCCTTGCACAAAAAAACTATGGTTTCGTCGCATTTTTTGTTAAAACTCCTGCACCTTGCTCTGAGCTGGATTAATTTTCTCTAGGTTTTGCTCCCTCCACCTGTGTCCCTTTGCTTTTATCCTTTCAGGTTTCTGAAATGAGAGAAAGGAGCAGCAAGTTTCACCATGGGTGATTTCTAACCCTTTAAAATGTTCCTGTTTAAAGTATTTACAGACTTCTATAGTTTCCAGCAATCATCAGAGTGCGACTAAGAAGTGTTATTTCTTCTTCTGAGAAAGTTACTGAGCCTGGGAGCCTCAAAATTCATTTCATTACAGAACATGTTGATAAAATTACTCCAAAATTTCCCTTGTGGTGGTGAGCAAAATTAGCTGTATTTTATATGACAAAAACATATTGTGTTTGCAAACTTCATATGCAAAATATCACTCACTGATGAGATAAAAATTCTGCACTGTCATATCAAATCAACAGAGCCTTCAGAAGATTAGTTAGTTAATATCCCACCTTGAAATTTAATATATCTACATTTAGGCCTCAAAATCATATTTGTTTAAAACAGTTGTTTTTTCTGCATGCAGCTTTAAGACACCAACACAAGTGCTGCCAATCTCTACATTTTTGTCAAATTCTGGCTTGTGTGTGAAAAGTCTCGTATCAGGTACCATAAAAAACCTAAGATGGTGTTTTAACTGATTGCAAGAACTATTTTAATGTTTAACTAACCAGTAATAACCCCATCTAATCATACAGGTAATTCTTAGTTGCATCAAGCAGTGGCTTCCTTCATATGTAAGACAATCCTTAATATTCTTATTGTTATTTCCATCTTCTAGTGCGAGTAGTTCCAGCAAAGAGGAACTGGATTATAGCAGAAGAAATTTTGCCAGACTATTTAAAATATTGAAATGGTTTATATTTGTCTAGGGTCTTCCATCCCAGAACTAAAAGCATTTTTTTCAGATGTGAGTTAATTCTCACAACACTCTTCAGAGACAAAAAATTATTGTTAGTTGCTTCTACCAATATCCTGGATGTGACTGCAAATATATTCTTTTTATATATTCCCTACTTTTCTGTGGTTTTTCACTTAATTGGAAAACAAGCACTGGGGATACTCCAATCATACAGAGAACATGCTATATTGTTTTCCTTTTTTAAGCACTCTAATGTTCATTGCACATACCCTATGTTTACTTGCTGTAAAGAACTTGCTTCCTTAAATTAGTGAATATATAAAAAATACCTATAAAAGGAACTTAATTTTTAGCTGCACATTTGAGCTTTGCTGCATGGGGAGTCTAAGAAATTCCCTAAGTCCTGCAAAGAGTAGTTGGGAATCTCCTGGGAGATTCAATTTTTAGCTAAATTGAAATTGTGGCAGTAGGCACTTCACAGGAGCCTTGAATTAGTGAAACTTCATTGCAGAAGTGGAGAACTGTTGCAGTCTGATGCAGCCTTCCCGAAGACAGTTGTGCCAGTGGAGAGAATAGGGAAGGGTCTTTGCAGAGATTTTCAAAGAAGTTTATTTCTGCCCCACACTCATCCCAGTCTGGGAGCAAAAGACAGGGCTCATGGGAAAACTCCAGCCTACAGCAGAGGATCCTTGGGGTGGAGGGAACATGGATGGCCAACAGGGAACAGGACTTGGGTACATTAGCATAACAGGAACAGCAGCAGAGAGAAAACCTGTGTGCTCAGGGCATGCTCCCCCCCCCAGGGTCCCATCCTCCCGGGAAGGGGGTGGGTCCACAGGGGGGGAACCCCCACAGAGAACTGCTTTGTTAAAAACAACGCAATCCAAATCCAGTCTTAAACTCAGGGCGTGCACACGGGGAAAGGGTAATTAGCCCAGAGTTGATAACATGCCCATTGATTTAAGTCCTGCTGGACTTCCAGGGCTGGGCTTTCCTGCAGTGACCTATGAGTTCTTCCTAGAGAATCCTTTCTTCTTCTTTCCCAGTGCCAGTTGAATTTTCCGTTTGGAACTCTTCTGCTTAGTCACAATTCAAGAAAAAAAATCCCAAAACCTACAGAGAATCATCGTGTCTGTGAGGTTAGGATTCTCTGGAGGTGATGCTGAGCCCACCTGGACTGACTCTGGCTGTATCACTGTTGTGTCACTTGACACTGGAAAGATCAGTGGTGAAGACAGTTTTGACCAGCACAAATCTCACATTTGGCTTGCTGGGGGCCACCTTTGTCAAAAATCAGTAGCACCCTTCATCCCAGTGATTGACAGGGGCCAGTCACCCCCAGACTAAGGAAATGCATGGAAGAGTCTGGAAAAGCGCAGCAGAAGATGTGTAGGAGAAATCTTTGCAGAGCCCAGCACAGAGGCAGTTCAAACAGTAATTTACAGGCTGTTCACCACCCTGCCATGCATATTTATAAAACCAAAGGTCATTAACATCTACTCTCTTAAGATGACTAATGAGCTTCACAGAATCCCAACTCTCCTCCAGATGATGTCTCAGGCAAAGCTGTTTACAACTTGAAGAGAAGCAGCTTTGCCACCTGAATGCTGTGTCCTACCTACTCTGTCTGCCAGGAGAACTTGGGTTCCTGGGAGCTCTCCTGTTCCTCATCAATGTGATCATAGAGATAACCTCAGCTAAACAACTGACCCCAGTGACCTGAGTGGGGGACCAGGAAGTATTTCCTCAGCAGTGATAAAACTGAGTTTGAGTTGCACCTAAGGGTACCCTGCACTGAAAATGTGGAAGATCCTGGCCAAAATACAAAGCGCTGCCTTGGTTCTCTCCAGCATCGAATTTCTGCATTGCCATGATGGCTTCTACAAAATGGGTTGGGAACAGCAGCAAACCCAGCTGGTAAATAGAAAGGAAATGTGAAAAAACTCATGGTTCTGATTCTGACTTGGTTTACTCTGTTTTTCCATTGACATCACTCCACTGAGCCTCTGCTAATTGTGCTTGCCATCACTGATGTGGAGGAGCCCGGCTTAGTCCTGTCCTTATCGTGGTCCACACAATTCTGGGAGATTTGGTATGCATTCAGACCTCCATACTGATGTTCTTGCTGGTCTCATGTTGCAGCGATTGCTACTTAAGAGAAAGCAAATCTTTTCATTGAAATTCTTTTATTCCATATTCAAATACTAAATGACAACTTGTTTCTATGAGTTCTATTGCACAGCATTTCTGATTAGCAAAAGGTGAATGTATGCTCACAGCAGATACTTTTTTAGAAAAGTAGTAGGATCACAATTTAATTAAGCACTCTACTAACACATTCAGAGCAGAAACTCAAAGTGGTTCAGATTAATGATTCTGTATTCACCACTCTGGGAATTCCTTATGCCCTGTTGGTTTTAACTTCAAGTTTGTTATTTAAAAACCTTAATCAGGAGTTTGTATGGCACCTGATGAAGAGTTTATTTAAATGGTCCTACAGTAATTTCCACCTGCAAAGGACGAGGTCACACAGCTAATGCACCTCACCCAAGGTTTTGAATCAAATAAGAGCTATGGTGACGACAACCACATCTGAAATCAGAATCAAGCCCATACTGAGTCAAATTTTCCTGCTCTCACTTAAAATATTCAAGTCTGGACTAGCTCCCTTGAAGTTGATCCAAATTAAAAGCTGTGAAAGTGAGACCAAGTTTAATCTTTTGGTCATTCTGTGAAGTATGATGAACATTCATTCTGCTGTGAAAATAAAGATAGAAATTAAAACACTCTCTCTTTCAAATATAGGTTACTGGTGTCAGTAGGAAGAAATAAAAGCCCTGTAAAATTCTATCAGAAGAGTTTAGTTCTAAGTTCACTAAGTTCAGCTTAGTTCTTAGTTCACTTAGCTCTGCTGAACTAAAGACACAAGGATGAGATCACTCACCTGCACTATATAAAGTTTTCATGAACTTCTCTACGTCACAGTACTGGAGAAACAGATAAATTTCCCAAAGAGCCCAAATGCTGCTGCTAAGAGATGCAAAAGCTGCATCTCTTTGATAGATGTTTCCAAATGTTCTAAAACAACTCATTTTTTTCAAGCTATTCTACTTCAAAGCACCTTATGAATTGGCTAAGGATCAATAGGAGGAAAAAAGGCAATTCAGCAAATACATGTATTTACAATTTGATTAGTTCTTTTTAAAGACATTAAAAATTAATACTTTCCAACTTGACTTGAATCTCATTTACCAGTGACTTCTAGTATCAACCCCCAACCTAAATAATCTGTGCTCTCTGTGGGGCAGTGACAGGGAACGCAGACCTTTTGAGTAGCTGATAATAGTTTGAACCAGTGTTCAGTCAGAGCCTTTGTGCTAAGAAGCCAGAATAATAGACAGAATACCTATGGTTATTTCTAGCTTTATCATAAACCAGCTAAATTCGGCTGTTGCAAGTGCCAACTGAGTACTTAAAGGTAATTATAAACTGCATGAACCCATGCAGTAATTTGTATGTCCACTGAAGGTGACTGTGTCATGGTGGTGAAAGGTGTCAGGGTGGTGAAACAGGAGAAAACTGTTAATGGATTTATTGGATAGATTTCCTTGTGCTTGTGGAAGTCTGAAGCAGCTCTGCAGTTTGTACAGTAACTCACCTGGGTTACTCTGGCTGCAGGTTTGTCTGAAATACAATCTATGTTATTTCTTCTGGGTGAACACAGGAATTGGTTGAAAGCTTTCCTACAGATCTTCGCTCCACCAAATGTTGCAATAATGAGCAACTCAGAGACCCCAGGCAGGTGCAAAGGAGGAACCCTCATTGCCAAAAACCTGGCCTTTCCACGCCGTTAGTCGGTTGTCAGTCCACACAGTTTCGAGGCACAACAAACCAAGCTTAACCAACCACCACATGCCACGGTGGGGGCATGAGGCATTCATGCAGCATGCCTCACTTCCTCTATTCTAGCTGAGCCACTCTCCCACAGTCCTTTTCTACTTAGCCTGAGTAACAGGCTGGAGTCATGATTCTAAAAGGCCTTTCCTTTACAAAGCTTTACTTATAGGTGACACTTCCCTCTTCTTTTGTTCTTATGTGTTGCACAGCCAAAACTGTCTGCACCGGTAAGGCCATTATCTTATTAAGGCTACTATTGATCATTTGTTGCACACAAGATAAAATACATGGGATAGATATTACAATCATTAAGAACATACCAAAGATAACTATGCCATACATTGCTAAGCATTTAAACCATGCCCCGAAGCCGAGGTTATCGAGTCATGAAGACACCCCCCACCAATCACCTTCATCATGTTGCTGTAACTGCATAATGAGCTGCTTAATATTACTGATACTCTTGTGAATAGACTCTGAATGATCACTTAAGTTCATGCAGCACATGCCGTCAAAATCTTTGCATCCATGGCCTCAGGCCAACAGCAAGAAATCAATAGCCACCCTGTTTTGCAGTGTTGCATGTCGCACTGATTTAACGTCCATTAGCATAGCTGAAAGAGGGGCACTAGTGACAGTAGCTTCCTTTGCAAGCCAGCAGCCAAGCTTGTTTAAAGAAGCCAAAGTGTGAGCAGCATCAATTGCTGGCAGAGATGCGCTCTACAGTGTTCCAGGAAGTTCCTTCCAGATCGCACCTCTCGTGGAGAACCTGTGTGTTGCACCTAACCAGGCGCTGTGCTGCAGCAACTAGAGCAGTCTGATTTGGATGAAACAAGGTTAGTTGGCCAATGGTGCAAGGTCCGCCAACAGCTTTGCCTGGTATACCTTTCCAGACGTGCTCCCCACACTTTAAGAACAAGTCTGAGGGGAGAGCAATAGCGCTGATGCCAGATGTCAGTTGACTTTCCAAGGTCTGATTACACCACAAGGAAGTGTTGCTGAAAATATTTTTACGAGAGATATCAAAGTTAACACTGTTCATATAAATGCCAAGCACCCCATCAGTGTAAAAGCATAGCTGTTGGGGTTTTAGGAGGGGTTTTTTTGCGTTTTTTTTCTTTTCTTTTTAAAGCATTTTTTTCCATGCTAAGGGATAATTGCTGGGTGCTTAAGAGAGACAAAAAGACCTGGCCGCAGGGGGAGGGGTTCAGCTGTCCTCTTTTATTTGGGTTGTTTCTCAGGTGGGGGCAGAGATGCTGTGAGATTTAAACTGNAGCCGAGAAGGTGTCACTGGGTTCTGGTTCTGTTGGTTGTTACTGCCATAATTATTGTTGTTTTGTCTGCCTTGCTATATATATATACATATATACACATATATATGTATGTATATATATTAGTAAAGAACTGTTATTCCTATTCCACATATCTTTGCCTAAAAGTCCCTTAATTTCAAAATTATAATAATTTCAAGGGACAGAGATTACATTTTCCATTCCAAGGGAGGCTCCTGCCTTCCTTAGTAGACACCTGTCCTTCAAACCAAGACAATAGTGAGGCATGCAAAGTCCCTAGCACATCTAGTTCTTGTGACTGCGAGGGCAAAGCCAGAAAGTCATATATCCTTCTCAGATCTTTGTACCATGTCTCATCCCATCCCGCGGTCTTCCGCCAGGGGTCCTGGCACCAGCACATAGGCTGCAATATACCTGGGGCCGTGCAGTTTTGCTGCACGCTTTCATTATACAGCTTACCAAAGTGTTTCTTGTCAATGGGTACCCCTACCAAGCACGTGTGGAAAGGATCACTAGGAGTTGTCCTAGAGATGCACATAGCCTCGGAGTGTGTAGCATTTGCAAGGGTGATCCATACATTTTTTGGCCGTCCATTGTAGGGGGTACGACACTCGCAGTGCCTTCACCGATCAGGATGATGCAACAAATGGTCACACACACCGTGAAGGAACCCATTTCNAAAACAGAAAATACCGTTAAGTAAACATCGGCTACTATTTACATGAATCCGTGTGAAAAGAATCTGACTCCAAGGTTAAAACCAGAAGGCTTACAAAATTCCAGGGCAACATTCACCGATCAGGATGATGCACCAAATGGTCACACACACCGCGAAGGAACCCATTTCTCGTGGTGACCTGTGGAGACACAAGCATAACCCTTTCCCCATGTTAAAAAGTCTAAAGGTGCTGCCCACTGCCCTGTTACTGAGTCCTTTATCATCACTGGAGGCCTAGGACAAGCCTTTGTATCAAAATAATACTGCCTTTTGCATGCTCTTTGGCCAGCTTCATCTCGATTCAGGAAACTGAGAACACACAGGGCTTTTGCTAACCTATCATGGGCATTCCAACTCCCTCTTCTTTTGTTTTTGAAGCATAGCTTTCAATGTTCTGTGGACATGTTCAACGATCACCTGACCAGTGTGAGAGTAAGGGATACCTGTGCTGTGGGAGACACCCCATTGCTGTAAGAACTGGTGAGTCTGCTCAGAAGCACAACCAAGGCCATCATCTGCCTTTACAGTGTCCAGGAGGCCCAAAGTAGCCAAGCCTGTGAGCCAGTGTGGAGTAACATCACAAGCTTTTTCAGCCGTGTGGGCAGTAGCCATCGAAAAACGTAAGGAAGTGTCAACAGTTACATGAACATACTTTAAGTGACCAAATTCTGAAACATGGGTAACATCAGTTTGCCAGACAGAATTAGCTGTCAGGCCTCGAGGATTGACACCTTCTGCTAAAGGAGCAGGAGCAATTCCATGGCAAGAGGGACAGGAAAGCAAAATGTCGCGAGCCTGCGAGGAGGTCAATTGGAATTGCTTTCGTAAAGAGTGTGCGTTCTGATGAAAGAAGTCATGAGACAGGTTAGCCTGGGCAAACTTATTAGGCACAACATTTGGCATGACAGTGAGATCAGCACGAGTGTTATCTTCCATGATAGGTCCAGGTAAACCTGTATGAGAACGAACATGAAGCACGTAAAAGTCATGCTGCCGGTCGTTAATCAAAAGCCACAGGGTATGCAGCTTTGTAAATGAAAGCGGTTTATCAACGTATCTCAAGCATGAGGATTCCAAACGAACAACCACATTAGCAGCATATGCAGAATGAGTTACTATGTTGAGTGGTTCTTGCGAAAACAACTGAAAAGTATAGTAGATAGCGGCTGACTCTAGGATTTGCACTGACTCATTTTGCACTGTCAGAACCCTTTTATGCCATTGGGCAGAGTCACCCTCATGCCATACCACTGCAGCTTTGCTGGTTCTGCTGGATGCATCCATAAAAACTGTCATTCCGTCAACAGGAGCCATGCTGCAGCGGCGTTTTATGTATAAGGGGAGGCTGCCCACTTCCGTCCACGGGCAATGTAAAGGGTAGTGGATAAGCAATTGTCTTGAAAAGTCTGCAAGTGCAATCTGAAAGTGTGTCCTCTGACAAGGACCATGACAAGTTCTCTTCGTTTGCAGGCACATAGATTACATGCGGATCCTGGCCACTGAGCATCTGCAGCCACTCACGGCCTTTCATAATTAGCTGCACAAACATGTCATGGATCATGGACACAGTCTTTGTTGCTTTATGAGGCAAAAATAGCCACTCCAGCACATGAAAGAGATCACTGTCATTAGGAAAACACTGAAACAAGACAGCAAAGGGTTGAAACTTGCTAGCCACTATAGCAAGAGAAACTGGTTCATCAGGGCCCCATCTCCAGCTCTGATGACTTTCCAGTGCCTAAGCACAACGATCTAGGGCCTTCTTAGCCTCAGGAGTCAGCTGTCAGGGAGAACTGAGATCAGGATCACCCCGGAGTAAAGCAAACAGGGGGCGCAAAAACTCTGTGGACAAACCCAGTATGGGACGTAACCAGTTCAAGGAGCCTAAAAATTTCTGCAAATCATTTAAGGTCAAGTTATCCTTAACAGAAAGCTTTACAGGCTGAGGGCAGATAGTCTGCTGAGTAATTCTCCACCCTAGGTAGTGCCACAGGGCCTGCTGCTGCAGTTTCTCAGGTGCGACAACCAAGCCAGCTGCTTGAACTGCCTGAACGACAGCCACCTGTATGGAACACAAAACAGAATGATCTTTAGCTGCTAGTAAAATATTGTCCATGTAGTGGTATAGGGTTGCCTCAGAAAATTGATGGCAGACAGGCTGCAGAGTTAGGTCCATCACCCTCTGGCATATAGTTGGGATCTTGTACATGTCTTATGGCAAAATTGTCCAGTGATACCTTTTCATTGGTTCTGCCTGGCTCAGGGTGGGCACAGAAAAAGCAAAACGAGGTGCATCATCAGGGTGCAAAGGAATGGTAAAAAAGTAGTCTTTCAAGTCAATGAAAACGAGGGGCCAATCAAGAGGTATCATTGCAGGAGAGGGAAGTCCAGGTTGCAAGGCACCCATGGGTTCAATTACTGCATTTACTGCTCGCAAGTCATGCAACAGTCACCATTTACCACTTTTCTTGGGAATGCAGAATACAGGAGTGTTGCAAGGGCTAGAGGAAGGCCAAAAGACAGCTGTTCATCCACAAGCTGCTGTAAGTTCTCTAGCCATTCCTGACATAGGGGCCATTGAGAGATCCAAATAGGGTCATCAGTCCTCCACGTGAGCTTACATATGTTCAGTATCTGCGTTCGGAAGAGCTGTTCAGTGGCCCCTATGAAAAAAGGGTTTGATGAGAGTCGGTGTTTATGCTCACCGTTGTTCCAAACTGTCTTAGGACATCACATCCCCATAATGTACATGGCACTGGAGCAATGAATGGTGCAATACAGGCAGTCTGCCCATCAGGACCAAGAGCAAGGCAAAGGTGAGCAGTTTGCTGAGGACGTTGAAGCCCTCCTACCCCGACCAGAGTTGAGGCAGGGTCAACCGTGGGCCAACCACTGGGCCGGTCCCTGCTTCTGATAATGGAAACATCAGCCCCAGTATCAACAAGTTCTTTGAATGCCTTACCATCAATCATGCAGACCATGGTCAGCTGAGCTGCTGTGATAGTACTTGCCCAAAAAGTCTGAGGCTGGCCAGTGCTTCTGAAGCCAACGGTGCCACGCTTACCTTTTCTATCCAAGGTTGTGCTGCAAAATGGAACCAGATGGGCAAGTTACTGGCCTGCGGGTATACAGCAAGGTGGCACAGGTGTCCAGAGCATGATCTATATTTCCCCTTCAAAGTCAGAGTCGATGACACCAGGCAACACAAAGAGTCCTAGCTTAGTGGTAGAAGAATGTCTGATTAGTAAAGCATGCATGTTATTGCCAATAGGTCCCCATATCCCTGTAGGAGCTAAATGAATCAAGGTCTGCAGAGTTACTAGTTGGCTGGTGGCCAGATCCAGGCCAGCACTTCCAGAGGTTGCTGGGACAAGCTGGCTTGCCAAAAACCGTGCTTCGGATTTGTTTGATTCTGCGGATCATGTGAGCTCGCCCCCAGTGGAAAGTTTCCCAAAACCGCATGTTTGCGGTCCACAGTAGGGAGAGAGTGGCAATCTTTAGCCCAATGAAAGCCCTTTTTGCACAAGGGACACTTACTAGTAGGAGTGGTAGTGGAGGGAGACTGGATTTTTGGCTGCAGTAGAGGGCAGTTTTTTCTCAGGTGCCCAAGGGACCTGCAGTGATGACGATTGCCAAGTGCTTTCTGCAATCAAGCTGCATAAGCTGCAGCGGCGGGGGAGGTGTTATGGGACTGGATGGGTACATTCTGGCAAACTCTAACCATCTCCACTATATCACAAGTATGGTGATTACGAATAGATAAGAGGGCCTTTTTACAGTCAGAATTCGCAGTCTCAAACCCAAGTTGCCATAACAGGCTTTGTCATGTGTCCTCATCATCCACCTGTTGTGATAGTGCTGCCTGAAGTCTATCCATGAAAATTATGTGAGGCTCGCTTGGACCCTGTTCAATTTCAGTATAAGAAATATTAGCAACTTTGTCTGTCATTGGAACCTGGCGCAGCTCTGCAATAGCAAGGTGGGCAGTGAGGTCATAAATATAATGCAGATAGTTTGTCTGGGTTCTGGCGCTTTCATACACATCTTCACCAGTTAACTGAACCACAAGGACAGGGGGATCCCTCCGCCTCAGACGCCCTGCCCGTGAGAGGCAAGATGCACAGTAGTCCTAAAACCATACTAAATACTGGGTTGGTGCCAGGACCATCTTCAGCATGTTTTTCCAGTCAGCAGGAGTGAGGACATAGGCAGAACTTACTGTATGTATGTATGCAATGAGTTGCTCAGAGGTCGTACCCATGTCTTGGGCCAGCCTGCCAGTACTCTGTCCTCTTTCAGGACAGAGTACTCCACACCTTTATAGGCTGCAGGCCTGCCTTGTTTGTAGACAACTGGGTGTGCAGTCAGATCTGGGAGGACCCTGTTCTGATCCCGTGTGGGGTACAGGTGTTTTTCCAGTCAGCAGGAGCAGGATGCATGAGGCATTCACACAGCATGCCTCACTTCCTCTATTCTAGCTGAGTCACTCTCCCACAGTCCTTTTCTACTTACCCTAAGTAACAGGCCAGAGCCATGATTCTACAAGGCCTTTCCTTTACAAAGCTTTACTTATAGGTGACAGCCAAATAAAACTGATTTACAAAGATCAGAACACATGATAACAGATCAGATTACTCAATCTTCTGTGTGGAAAGTTATTGTTGGAAAAGATACAAAGTTTAATTTTTTTAATGTAGCTTTAGTCAGTTTTGTTCACCTTTGCCCCAGGGGAAGGGAATTGAAGTATCTTTTCAGGGGACTGTTCCACCAGGCGTGGTCTGATGAGCTTAACACCTCAACAGACGGGGAGTAGCACAGAAGATACACAAAAGATAACAACTATTAATGAATGTTAATGACCATGAACTCCTGACATCACCCCCAGCATGACTGGATACACCTGGTCTGGGAAAAGCGAGATAAGAATGACACCCTAGTTAGCATCAGAGGTGAAGAAATCCATACCCAATAGGAAACCAAATACTAAGAACTGTGCAACTCGGGACCAATGAATTTCTATGGGTTTTGACTGTATAAAATATATGAAAAGTCTAGTAAAATCCATGTGTCATGGAATGATTTTCTCTGCACACCCGGGCTATGTCTGAATGAAATGATTTCTGTTGCACATCCTGGCCAGAATAAATTAAAGCCTCGATTCTCTGACACTAAAAATGTTGTTGGAGAGTTTTTTGTTTTTTCCCGCAGTTTCAGTGGCATTATCACAGCATTTCATTTCCATTGTCTCAGCTGTGCTCAACAGAAACACTGAAGTCACTGAAGTGAAACAAAATTTTAAACTATGAAATTAAAACATCTCATTAAATTTAAACTCTGCTTCCCTCAACCCTTTTACATTTAGTATGGTTTTTAAGTTAAAAGGATATGCCTATGGGATGAAAATTCCATTTTCAATCTGTTCTGGTGACTATCTCAGATTTACATGAACAAGGGCAGCATTTCATGCACTCATTCTTTGTTTTTACACCTGCTTGAGTTAAGTCTGGTATGCTGGGTAAGAGGGAAGGAAAAAAATAACTATTTCTCTTCCACTGTGTAAAGTCTAGAATAACATACAGAGATGCTACATGGATATGTCACAGAAAACTGGGGGAAGGAGGGAGAACAACTAGAGGAAGTAGAGAAGTTTAGAAATTAATTAGGTTAATCCAGTTCTCCCCACATTAATGTCCAGGGATAAAGAGGAGCTTAGTACAGTTTTTACTACTCAACTCAGCTGCTGCCTGGTTCAGTACTCAGTCAACCTCCTGAGCCATGCCCATGATCCCACAGCAGAAGTAGCTGGAGAAGCTGATATTAAGGCTCATTTAATTTGAAAATTAATGACAGAATTTTCTCTGCTGATTCCTTGGTGAGAAAGATATAAACAAAAAGACTTGGGTGCTGGTCTGTGAGGGAAATCTAATTATTTTTCCATTCATATTGGAGAAGTCCTCAGCTGTTGTTTTTGTCTTTCTCCCTGCTTGTGTTCACCTGTATGAAGTTCACTTTGACATGTCTGAGACAACACAGCCTGAAGTGAAACAGGCACATACAGAATGTTCATTAACACAATGTCCTTCACCTGGAAAACATAATTTACAAAGCTGAGGAAAACACCATGACAGGTCTGTATGAGCAGTTTTCTTTCAAGTCAGCCAATTTGCAGCTGAAGATGAGGACTGGGGCATAAACCACAGAGGAATGGACACAAGTGGGTTGTCTGTGAACAGCAGCGAAGTAGGGGGTCAATTAAACTAGTGGCAGTAGAGGGGGAAAATCTGAAATAACACCATGTCAACAATGTGGGTTTTTTCCTCCCCAAGTACAGGCAAGTCAAGGAAAGCCACCATGATTTCATGAAACAGCAACACATGTTTACTTCTTGTTTCACATTCTGACTGAATCTGGCTCTCCAAACTGGATGAAAGACCCCTACACACTTGTTCTTCCATGAGAGAAAAAGCTGACTAACCCACTGTGTATTTCAGTGCTGAAATAGGTGTGCTGTCCAGAGGAGGGAGCACTCAACAGAAAGCCCAAGGGAGCAATGACCTGTCCCCATGTGGAGGTTGTCCAAAACAAGGAAGGAAGGATCTACTTTCTGAGAGCAAGGAAGACCCTCAGAGATGCTGAGCTGGGTCAAAACTGCTCTGCAGGGGATTTCTGCTACTTAGGAAGATACTGGGCAAATCTCTATCAAAAAATAATATGGAGGGGTTGATGCTCCTTTTTTTTTTTAACTCTACATGTAACATGATCAGTTTGAGAACAGTTAATTTATTTTAGCAAAATAAGTTTATAAAGAAAGAGTACAATAATCTTCAACTATATTTAATTACTAGAGTATCTCTCTACTTCCTGGTAATAACAATCTGTAATTAAGCATATGAATATGCTGAATTTCTGGTACACCTGTTTAATTGAAAGCAGATGTTAATTTGGCAGTGGGTTATTTTCATATTATGCATCGCTATTAGTTTGCTATTGCTTTCACAACACACTGGTAAAAGTAATATACAAATAATGCAGAACAGTTTATGTCATTATAAAGTTAACTGCCTATTTATTCTATTTTATAATACTCTTCTGTCACCATCAGTGATTTCATAGACTACTGCATTGGTACCTTCTTTATTTTTGTTATATTATTGATATTATTGGTTTTATCATTCTTGTTGTTGTTGTTTCCAACACTTTCTTTGACTGGTACCAAAATTCCAGTTCAGGTTATTCACTGATTTGTTGGTTTGGATAATAAGCAATAAGTGATGTGACCTCCTGGGTACTGTGGGGAAGGCACTTCATACCTGTCACAGACAGGACAGATAATCCAAGAGAATTAATAAGAAAAGGGGCACTAAATATCCTTTACAGGGGCAATCTCCTTCAGCACTGTCAATCTGCACAAAAGGAAAAGAGACCTAAAGGTGTAAGGCCCTGTGGATCCTCATTAACTCCCTAATTCAGTATTTTAATAAGGAATTACAGTGTAAGGGTCTAAAGCAAAAGCAAAAATGAGCAAGGTATGTTGAATGTATTTCCTTGGAGAGGTGCAAAATGCACATTACAAAAGAGAAAAGCGCATGAATTCAAGTTCTTATCACATATTTTCACTTACTTACTAATATAATGAGCCTTAGGTTTCGCAAGTGAAAATACGCTATCAAATCACAAAGAGAGAGCTCTAATAGATACAATTAAATGGAACAAATCAAATGGCATTTGTGAGAGGAGCCAATTAAAAAGGAGTACTTTTAAAAAATCCTCTCATTTAATAATTACCAGCAGTAAAAGCCCCTCTGTGCAGGAGCCTCAGGCCTCAGAGTACCAGGGAATTCCCTTAAAAGAACAAGAGGTCCCATTCCACTAAACTTAAATACAAAGTGAACAAAGTTTAAAGTGGGAAGAAGCACCACGGGCATTTTAAGAGGAAAAAGTGTACTCAGGTGACTAACACATTGACACAACAATCTGCAGAAACTCAACAGGGACAATGCCTCTGAGGTGGAACCAAGGAATTAAATTCAGAGCATTATTCTACATTTTAAGGGCATTTTTAGGTAGGATGGAGGACGGTGTCACAAAGCATCACTAAATGGGACCAAAGGCAGGTCCTCTGTGTCCTCTGCCCTGTGTTCCCATCAGGGACTGCTGTACCTGCAGACTAAGCAGAGGAGGCAGGATGCATGTTGATAGTTTTGGATATTTTTCCCCTGTCTATAATGTATCAAACACCACAGAGAGGGCAAAGAACTGCTGTTATGTGTCTGACTCCAAACCAGCAAAGCGAGATAGAGTCTCAGCCAGGAAAAGCTATTTCTTCTCAAGAGGGAGACTTCAAAGCTCGTAATCTGGTCTTCAGGGAATATACAATACAAGATATAACATGAGTAGCTGGAATAAACTTTGATTTGATTTTCTTTGGTGATAACTATTTCAGATAACCTATTTATGATAAATGCACTTGGGACATACTACCCAGGGTACAGATTAATGGATATGAAGGAAAAAGAGGGGGCAGTTGATTTTTTTTAAAATTCTGAAATAGAAATTAAAGAAAAAAAAAGCCCTATATGACTGAATAATTTAACTTTTGGTGTATTTTTAAAGAATAATTATTAAAAATTCTTCTCAGGTCTGTTGATTTACTTCTGAATGTGCTTTACTAGAATTCTGAATCCTAACTAGTGACGCCAGAGCCTAATGAGAAATAAATTAGAGATGGCTGTAGTATAGGAACAGTGGGAAAAGTTGACTCTATTAGAAAATTATGTGTCAGATCTGGATTTATAATTGCATTTTCTCTAATCTCAAGCACAAGAAATGACATATTACTGAGTACAAACATTTTCAAGGGAAAGAAAAATTCAATCATGCCATTAACCATGTGGTAGCAGGAACACTAAATGGGGCATTGATCTGACTTTCTCTCTTTTTTTAAAGTGTCATAATTCTTCATTTTTTTCCACTAGTAATTGATTCTCTACACTGGAAACATGAAAATTACAGGGGAAAACTGAGTTAGTTTAAGGAAATCAGCTAACACTTGTTATCTCAAGGGTCACGGGCCACCTACATCATGTGTCACAGTTTGAAAACCTGCTCAGAATAGGTTTGTTGTTCTCCCCATCCATGTCTGACTCTGATATTGAGACAGATTGTCCCATGAAAACCTGCAAAAACAGGCATTTGGGGAAAGGGAAATGCTGGGGCAGAGACAGATATGACTAAGCCTATGTAGCAGTAAAAAATGAATAAGCTTTTCCAAAATCATAGGAAATTATTGAACTCATGCTACTGCTGGGCAAGGATTAACCAAGGGACAGATGTTAAATGTTACAGCATTTTAAAGCTCCAGGAAGAAATTTCCAATGCCTTGTCTTGTGTTACTTAGTACTCTGAAAACTACCCTAGTGTCACAGCGTCCCGTAGGCTGTAGGGAGGAGAAGAGAGAGGCAGCAGGCAGGATTCCAGTAGCAAGATTGATTTATTTATATTTTACAACTCTTTTTACAGACTTTTGTTTCATGGTGTAATTGGTCAGAAGATCAGCCACCCCTTAGGGGTCATTGGCTGAAGTCCTACAACACCCATTTTTCAATATATTTTTCTGCTATAGTATGAACAAGAGCTAGCAAGGTTACAGGTGTCCATAGCTTACAAAACTCTACTGATGGCTTCTGTGAGAAAGAAAAGTCTCTCATGGGACTAGAAAGAAGCAAGAAAAGTTCTTGCTAACAGTGTATTTGTATCCACAATTCCCCCTTTTTGTTTTATAAGATAACAATTCTACTAGGTATTAATCCTAAAAGAAATTTACATCACTTATTAGTTCTAAATATAGCCTTAAGCTTTAACTATCTGACTCCATAACAAAGAAATTTAAAATTCAGTCTCTGCTTGTGGAAGGACCATTAGCTTGATGGTCGACATCCTGGGCATCATCAGAAGGATCATTAGATTGATGATCTGCATTCTGGTTGCCATTTGGAGGTTGCCTGCTCTGCCTCTGGTACCACAGGTCAGGGCAAACACATCTTGCAGGTAGCCACTGCACTCCAGTACCTGTGGAAACACTAACATACCCACGACCCCAAGCAATGAACTTGTGCGGGCCTTTTCACTTATTAGTGAGTAGATTCTGTACCCAGACTTTTGTCCAAGGCAGGTGCGTCTCGCCTGAAGACTGCAATGAGAAAAATGATTCAAAATAACAGGATTATTTGAATTCTGTGGTACTGTAAGGTAATTAATTGTATTCAAAGCTTTCACTACTTGGCTCTGTGGGGTTTCTCCATGCATTCGCCCTTTTTGTTTTCCAAAACACGCTTCAAAGTGCCATGAACGCGTTCGACAATGGCTTGGCCAGTAGGAGAATGTGGGATACCTAAAGTATGGTCTACACCTTACAGGTGCAAGAACTGCCATTTCTTTTCTGAGGCACTGGCAGGACCACTGCTGGTTTTTACAGCAGTTGGCCTGAGAAAGCCAACTTAATGACATTACAGTCCTTCTTTCCAGTGTGAGCACAAGCCCCCATAGCTGAGGAGTAAGTGTCAATAGACACGTGCACATGTTTAAACCAGCTAAATTCAGGGATGTGCGTTGCACCCATTAGCCAGGAGCCACAAGGCTCTTAGGCCCCCGGGGTTTACGCCCGGGTAAAGGCACAGCGAGCCCATGACAGCCAACACAAGCGCTGTCAGTGCCACGAGCT
This sequence comes from Platysteira castanea, assembly GCA_013397175.1. NCBI lineage: Eukaryota > Metazoa > Chordata > Aves > Passeriformes > Platysteira > Platysteira castanea. Next base: position 11,858 of record VYXC01011858.1, on the reverse strand, counting down.
CCAGCTGGCGTCAAATAACTGCTTCTGCAGGATATGTGCACTTTTGTTAGGCTGAGGCACTACCCATGCAGGGTTAGCCATCATATCAGCCTTGGCGGTGCCTTCTGTTATAAACCTGGTGATTTTTACACCACAAAGTTTGCATTAGTGAAAACAGAGCTGCATTGTTCACCTCCTTCAGAAGCGAACAATCTAAGCATTGGGTTATATCTGCTATGTAAGCAGAATCAGTAACCAAATTCAAAGGTACCTTAGAGAATTGCTGAAAAGCCATGGTAACAGCCCTTAATGTAACCAGCTGAGCAGAGCCTGACTCGTGGCCTTTCAGCACCTGTCACTCAGATTGAGGTCCCCCTTTAAACTATTAAAAACGGGGGAAACTGCGTCACGGCTAGTCCTAAATAAGGAAGTATCCAATCAAGGATACCTATCAATTGTCTGAGGCATCATGCAAGGTTTCAATAGAATCCGAGAATTGCATCTTTTGGTGCTGTATAGTTTGGCTTATCCTTTTTCTGTATAGCTTGGATTAAATATATTCCTAAATATATCAAGGAGAGTGCTATTAAGCTTTCTACAAAAGTACCTCCAATTCATAATCATGCAGAGCAGTGAGCAGCTGAGGCTGTACCCTCAGCAGCTCGTCCTGGGCGGAAGCTGCCACCCAGGTCCCAATCGCCATTTTCCAGAGCTCGCATTCCAAGCGACCCCCAGAAACACTCGAAGCATGTCGGACGCACTGTTGCAGAGCAGTCAGGGGAGGGTCCAGGGGCAGGCCTGGAGCAGTCTCTTCCTACACCACCC